>JAOWBP010001760.1:84401318-84426285 GCA_028571105.1 Tragopan temminckii
AGGGAGCATCCATAGCAGGGCTGTGGTGGTGATGGAGGGTCTGGAGGGCAAGCTGAATTAGGAGCAGCTGAGGTCCCTTGGTTGTTCAGCTGAGAGCAGAACAGGCTGAGGGGAGGCCTCATGGCTGCTGCAGCTCCTGTGAGGGCCCAAGGGAAAGGCATGGAGCTGTGTTGAGGGAGGGGCAGGTGGGGGTTGGGGAAAGGTTCTGCACCAGAAGGCAGTGGGCATGGAACAGGCTGCCCAGGGCTGTGGGCACGGTACCAAGCATATGGACACTGCTTTCAAATTTTTGGGTGGTCCTGTGTGGAGCCAGGAGTTGGACATCCATGATCCTTTTGGGTCCCTTCCAAATCAGGATAGTCTATGATTCTGTGATTCTAGAATGCCATATCCTGCATTATCCCTAATAATAATTTCCACTGAGTTCAGCTGTGTGTAGCAGGCAGAGAGATCAGCTGGAGAAATCTGTTGTGTTGGACTGACCACACACTCAATCCAACCCTAGTAATAGGAACTGTGTGAACAATGCTGAAAGGAGGTAGAGAAGATGAGCTGTAAAGATAAACCTTTTCTTTCCCTGTCTTTACAGATTTGTAGTAAAACACACTGGACTGAACATGAAAAATTTCATTACTGGTTTCGGGATTATTGAAATGTCTGAGATCCTTGAGGTCTTGTCATGATAAGTGCTGTAAAAACAGAGAAAAAGCTTCCTGAAAGAATTTGAAATCTGGTTATGAGATGAGACAACAGATAGCTATAGAGGAGAGCAGGGAAACTATAAAATCATGTTGGTCATCATGACAAATAGTGATCTCAGCACTCTAGTATTCTCACCAGCATTAAGTGTTTTGCAGACATCATGGAAAATGCTGGGTGGAAATGAAACTCCTGTTTGTTATTATAAACAGAGTGTTCAGAAATCTTCTGTGGTCTGTTACCATTGTAGAGCAATCCATGTAAAATGGTCTGATACCGTGTTTCCTCATTGTGTAGCAATGGGATGAGTAACAATACCAATAACTAGAGCACTGGGGTTGAGCTTTGTCTTGCAAACAAAATTCCAAGTGAGGTACACCAGAATAAGAGTTACTGGGCAAAATGTAGCTTTGCTGATATATAAGCATTGTGGCAAGGACTGTAATTAAGACCATGTCATGACATAGGCATGCTATTATAAAAATAATTGCATTTTACCATATGAAACAGTAGCTCTAGATATTTTTATAGAAAGTAAACTTTATGTGTTCTGAACTGGGCTCTCTGAAATGCCTGGAACCATGGACTCAGGCTGCAGTCTCCTCATGCAGAGAGGAAAGTGACATGGCTGAGGCAGAAGCCTGGAGAGCTAGGCTTGTTTCTTCTGCCACCATCACAACAGAACTGGAGGAGCCAAGGAGCAACTGCCAGATCAACAGATATGTTATTGCCAGCTCCTGCTTAGCGTACTCTATCACCCCTGCTAACATGGTTCTTCTGCTTCTCGTGAGATGGGTCTTCAAAGGGTTAAAACAGCATGGGACCGAGATCCTAATGACACTGAATACTAGTTTTCTGACAGCACACCATTTTTTGGAAAGGAAAACTGTTTGCATGATCTGTATTTCACTTCTGCACTTAAAAAGCTTAAAATTATTTTTCTAGCTACATATATCATTTGAAAAAATATCCTAGATGAGCAAAAGATGAGTAAAATATTTCAGTCCAATTTTTCTTATGGTGTTTAAATTCCTGAGCAGGAACACATACATCCTAAGTGTCACAGTACTGAAACTCTTGGACTCGTTTCAGACATCTCTCTGCACAACTCAGTAGAAAACCTGAAGTGCCAGGGTACTGCAGGAGTTAACAGCAGGAGCTAGAGGTTTGATTAGTTATAGGTGCCTAAGATGAGATCCAAAATAACACCAAGCTGTCCACAACACGACAGATATGCAACATCTATGTCCAAGAGTAATAACCCAGACTGTTATGGGGCCTTAAATATGCTAGTAAAAGCTTTAAGTATCTAAGGTTCTGCTACAGCATGTGATTTAAAGCACATTTTGCTGCAGCTGGATATTTTGAAATCATGGTCCCAGAAGGCTGTACCGCTTTTACACAAATTAACAGCTTGTGGTGCCCAAGCTGCCTGATTCATAGGCAATAAGAAACCCAGTATGGAGCATGGCAGCTTCAGCTCCATTTAAAACACAAAGCTGAGGGAGAAGATGGGGAATTCATTGCAGTGCCCTCTGCTTCACAGGGCTGTGGGTTGCCCAGCAGATTACACAACCAACTTGGGTAAGTGTCTGCCTGGCCCCATGAATCCTGGATTCCTGGCTTTGGCTCAGAGCAGATTTCAACACCTTCTCCTTCCCTCCCTGTGCATGCACACTTGCACGGATCACGGTGCACAGCCTGCTGCTCAGAGGGCTGGGGTTCAGGAGGATTCAGGCTCTTGTTAACTGAAGCGGGATCTCCAGGTGTGTTGATCCTGCTTCTGTGCTCTGCTTTGTGAGGCTACAGTGATGTGAAACTGAACAGCATGATGAAAATTCGCTCCAAGGTTGTCTGCTCCAAAATGAGCAAAGCAGCGTGCTGCTGTGCCTCTTAAGAGGAAGGGGTGAATCTGGGTTTATGAATGAGTGAATCTGATTTTGAGAAGTCAGAGTGACATCACAGCTTGAGTTAATAGTTTCAAATTAATTGTCTAGAAAATAAAGCTGATGTCAAATGGGCTATGTGTCCTGTGGAGCTTGCCACGCATGTCTCAGTGGTGCAGTGCAACATATGAACGCAGTTATCAAGTGAAAGAGCTTTGATTAGCGTGGCTGACATCAACCCATGGCTGAACTGGTTCTTCAAACATTGCAGGAGTAGCCCTCGTCTGGGTTGTCAAGTGACTCTCAGAGATCCAACAAAAGCAGGAACAAAGCACCGATAATTGTTACCATGTTTATTTGATGTTTCTTGCTTTCATAAAATAATTATGTTCCAATGAAAAAATACATGTGTAAAATATGTGAATTTAGGATTAAGATGGCAGTGTCATCAGGATAACTCCCACAGTGTAAGACAGATACGGAATATGGCAGACAGGCCAAGTGCAGAAAGTAGGTAGATAGCATCTGTTTTTTCTGTTTGGTCCCCATTTCTCTTTCTGTTCTTGACTCCCCGTCCTCCTCTCTCATCTCTCATTCTTCGTTAGGAAAGTGGAGTCTCATCTTGGATATGCTTTCTAAAATGGCTGGAAAGGGGCAAGTGCTGGACCAAACAGATGGCTAATTTATTCTAATCAAATTCAAAACACTTAATTAATGCAAAGTTCAGATTACAGAAGTCAGCCAAGTCTCTGTTTCTGTTGGAACCTCAGCATGTAGATTTCTTTACTGTTTATGATTTCTAACTGTACAAGCCTATCAGGAAAATATTCTTCCTCTCTATTTCTCTTTCTTTTCCCAGATAAAAAAGATTAGGGCTTTGGGTGCAGGGGGAGGTTGGGGCTTAAAAAAAATGAGGGAAAAAGTTTAACTAGGAAAGATCATTGCCTTTTTTGTTAAGAAGTTGGAAATTGAGCAGCCACTGCTGGCTGTATCTGAGGTGTCAGCGTCTCCACCTGTGGGGACCTGATGTACCACCTTGGGTCAACATGCAGAGAAATTCTTATAGAAGGACTGTGAAGGCTGGCTAGGAATGGTGAAAATACAGGTGAAAAAGGAGAGAGAAGGAAGTCAGTGAAGAGAAATGTCTTATACAACACAGTGTGGTTGTTTCCTTATGTTCTCTGCAGCATAAAGAAGAGGATGCCCAGAGGAAAGGGAATGTAGTATAATTTTTGCATATGTCTCACTGCAAATGTGGACTGTTTCTTCTACACAACTGTGGAAAGCACTCAAAAGATGCCGACATAAAATATCTCAGTTTTTAATTAAGTTCTGGCTGTCTACATTCCTTAGGTTTCTTGGAAATCAAAGCCTTATTTTGGGCAGGGAGCTCCAACGTAACATTCGAAGAGGAACCAAAAGTCTAACATAGGTGAGCCAAAAAGAAAAAAAAAGAAAGAAAAAAAGGAAGAATCAGAGCAATAACAAAAGTACCTCACTGTTCTACAGCTGCAAACACTTTCTCTGCCTGATCCCTCTTTTGAGAAGTTCTCATGAGCTGTTCCATCCTGGCTTTCCTGACTCCCTCCAGATGGCTTCCAAGGATCTCTGGGCTATTAGCCTTGGTCTCCTGTGCTAAGACCAACATGATCCTGAATTTTTGGGATGGACCTACACATTGCACTGGCAAATGCTAAAAGGAGAAAAAGAATTTAAAAAATGAAAAAGGCAAAGCAATTCTTCTCATTCTCATGTGTTACTTCTGCTCACCCATTCATGCCATGTATAATATTTCACTAACAGAAGGCTGAACAAGAGAGAGCTCAGTCAGCAGCAAAGGCTCCTGCCTGAGCACAATGAGCTATTACAAAGAAATACAAATTGTTTTTATATTTTTGTTTGTTTGCTTCATAATAAAAATTGAGACAACCATGTGATGCATGACTAATCAAGTTCTTTTGTTTCAATCACTGCATGAAATACTTAAAGTCTCCAGTTGGCTTGGATACCATGGTTGGTAAACAGCAGTTGAGCCGAAAGGCTTGCAGCGACTCAGGTAGCATCAGTTTTCCTTAAGACTTTTTCAGAAGCCTTGAACACAAAAGAATGTCTGGGAGAAGCATAATAAGCAGAGGAGAAGAACCGTGTTCTTATGTGATAAATTGAGCATGTAATGAGCAATGACAGTGCTTTTTGCTTTTTCTTTTTCTTTTTTTTTTTTTTTGTCACAAATAAGCAAAATAATTAACTAAGTCTTCTCAAAAGAGCTTTTTTTTTTTCTTCTCAGTGAGCATCACTGATGACTGTTTTTTCAGCTGCGCTGATTCAGAGTATTTTGTATCACCTTTTACAAAGCCAAACAAAGCTTAATGGCATTGTCGTTAAATTTCAATTGAAATACTTCCAAAACAGTTCTTCCATAAAGATAGGCTATTTGTCCTGATACAGCTCCCTGATAAGACATTATCTGGAATAGCATGTACTGTTCTGGTAAGCATTTTTGAGAAAGCAGAAAAATCCGGGACACCAAGAGGAATTATGTTCTTATCAGATGAAGTGGAAGCACCAAGCTTACCCAGTGCAGGAATCAGAGGCAAGCAGCACACACTTACGGTCTGGGAGTTTATCAGAGAGGAATGAATGCACACAAGGAACAGTACTGGCACAAGAACAAATTGACATAAACTGGTCATGAAAGCTGACGTAGCAATTTGAAAGGGTTATAAGCACTGTGTTCTTGGATGACATTCTGGTAGTTGCAAAGGACTTTACGTAGGATAGAGTTTGGATAGACCTTGCTCGCTTCACGAAAGAAATTGCATAATATAATTCCCTTTGACAAAAGTGGGCGTTCCATTCAGTCACATGTTCCCAATGGCAGCAGTGTCCTAACGAATGCGTTTCATAATATCTCCATTCTTCCTTAGCCAGAAATACTGATTTTTGAAGCGAGGCCAGCCAAATGGCAAGGGCAAATATTGACTCTCTCTGAAGAGAACACATTATTAAAAACACAAGAAAATCTGTCTCTCTCATCATGCTACCATTCCATCGTAAACCAA
This sequence comes from Tragopan temminckii, assembly GCA_028571105.1. Classification (NCBI taxonomy): domain Eukaryota; kingdom Metazoa; phylum Chordata; class Aves; order Galliformes; family Phasianidae; genus Tragopan; species Tragopan temminckii. The sequence goes on from JAOWBP010001760.1 coordinate 84,406,966, forward strand.
AGAGCTTCAGGTTGCATCAGGGAGAGGAGAGGAAACTGATTTCATGACTTTGTTTCTCATCCCATTGGTGTTAATAAGTAATGACTGAAATAAAGAGAATTATACCAATGAGACAGAACAAAATCCAGCCTTCGTATGAGAATAAAATAACGAAAAGAAGCTCTCTTTTCTGTGAATTTATTTAACAACTCAGTTACTGAAACTGATGAAATACTTTTGTATATAACAGAAAAACCTGGTTTACAATATAAAAATATTGAAAAAGACAGCATTTATTTACTTGGTGAGACATAGAAAGTTACCAGATTGATTGTGTCTTGCTAAAAATCCATCTTTCCAAAGTAGAAATGTTGATGAGAAAAGTTGCATTCATTTTCAGCTAATGAAATTAGGCAGGAATTCAAAGTCACATGCATGTTGATGGGGAAATTGTATTAAAACATGCAAAACTGTCAGTTCTTGCAGGGGTTTGTGATTGGCTCACAACAACTTTAAAAAATAACAACTCTTCTTAATTCAAGTTCTGAAACTAATGGTCCTCATAGATATAATCCATAGCTTTCCCTATTTCATGTAGACTTCATTCTATTGTATTTTAGAGGAAATACTGTTTTCTCTACCTTAAATTATAAATAAGATATTTTCTCAGATGTTGTTAACTGTTAGTATAACTGGAGTGGGTGGATTCCTTACATGGGATAGACAGATTTTTAGTGGCCAATTGTGACAGTAAAAATTGTCATCAAGAGAACAAATTTAGCAAGACAGTGCTTGCTATTTTAGAGAGGCGGAATGTTATTCCCAGACACACTCTGACAGTCTGTCCTCTTGATGAAGACTCATTTTTTACGTGAGCTCTGCAAAACTAATGGCCTTCATGAGTTTTGAACTGATATTCCCTTTGAAAAGTTTTAATGTGGTACTTAAACAACAATATATTGTATTAATATCAATACATGTATAATAGTAATATATGGTTAATATAACCTACAGAAATCATATCCTTCAGCATCCCCTCTGACAATTACCAAAACATATGTCTCACCTTTTATACATATAAACCCACAGTTTCCTTTGCTCCTTCATGCTGGCCTTCATGTTTTTTCTCTGCTCTGCCTCTGATGGTTCAGCAGCCCACCCCATGCATGGAGAAGGGTGTCACATTTCACAACAAAATTGGGATGTTTTCACAACGCTCCTCCCCAGCTGTGGGTTTGAAAAGCTCTGCAGCGGTTGAATGATTGTCATCATGTGCAAAACTGTGGACAACTTTATTTGACATCTCCTATCGTGGTATCTAGCTGGCTTAAACCCTTGAAGACTGACCACAGAGCAGACATTCTACAGGAAGCAACTGAAGGCCTTGCACAAAGCAGCAGGTCAGAGTTAATGCAGCACAACTTTCACATGAAGGTACATGGATCTCTAATGTGCTTTCACTTTAGAAGATGTCCCTTTATCTCCTAAATCAGGAAAGCGATTTCAAAGTTGTCGTCTATCACTTGGAAAGATAATAAATCATCTAAATGATTCTTTTCCTTTGAATGTTGTGCCGTGAGAGTGATGGATCTCTTCAGCCATTATAAAAGTAAAACTGAATTTCATTTAAAACATAGATCTTAGGTTTCCCAGTTCAACCCCTGTTCTTCATCCAAAAAGTCTTCTCCCTCTCCATCCCCCAATTTCAGAGAAACAGAAAGGTCACTGCAGAGTACATGTTAGTATCTTTTATAGTATTATACATTGGCTGAGAGTTTAAATATGGAAAGTATTATAGCACTATGCTATGTTACATGATTAGAAGCACATTTTGCTGGAGATATGATCTGTGTTACCAACAAAATAAGTATGTATAGGATCTGGTTTAACTTAGTTATCCTTTTGTCCTTTTTTTCTGCTTATTGTTATGTAACAGTTGTGATGGTGAAATGCATAATAACTATTCTGGACAGTATGATAGAGCATCGTATGGCATTTATATTGGAGGGTAAAGCATATAAACATATGAAAGTCATTTAAAGATACAATTAAACTTCTAAACAAAGAACTTCATAAATATTTCATTTGAAAACTCGGTATCAACCAACTACCTGAGGGCTAAGGGGACTTTTTTTAATACAACATAATAAAGATTTAATAAAAATGCTGTTGTTAGAGGTGCAAGTGTGTTAACTCTCTCTGACAGATGGCTATTAAAATGTATCCTTCAGTCAGTTCCTTTTTGCATTTTATTTAAACCAGCAAGGTCCTGTGAGTTTTCTGCCTGGGATTATGGTAAACAATAGAAACAGTATTTGCAAGTTATATTGTATTGCGTATATAAACCTTTAATTTAGATAACCTTCTCTTCATCCTAGGGATTTTCTGCTGGTGTGTAAAAATTCTGAACTATCTGCATATTCTGTGATCGGTTTTATTCAAGTCAGTGCTTTGCTGCACTCAGTACATCAGAACTGACTTTGTGGGTTTTCTGTCCATGTAGGGCTAAAGCTGCATTGCCTATTTTTCATGCTTAAATTCACCACTCCAAGGACATGGCATATTTGATAATACGTGAAGATTTTAAATCCAGAGTCAATATGATTCTGAATCATGTTCTGTAGCAAACAAGACAATTATGTGAGTAATGCAGAAATGGTTGGGGGAAATTTAAAGTTTGTTGTGCAAGTCATAATAATCAGTCATAAAACCCTCTTTGTCTTTAAAAAGTAGGAACTATAGAAGAAATGGAATTTTTAACTATCTTAAGCACTCCAGAGAGACCACGATATTCCTTGAATAGCGCTACTGTATTTCATTCCAGGCCAATGTTTCATAATAAAATTGATAAAAAGTCAGTAAAAGACATTTTAAAGTTTTGAAGTAAGTGCTGGCCCATGAGATTGGAATCCGGGGGAATCAAATGTTCTTTAATATTTTGCATATTGACAGAATGGGAGCAGGAGAGAGAGAGATGGAGCAGAGACTTCACCCGATTTTACGATGGACCAAAAGGAAAATAGTTTATCTGGAGGTTCATTATATTACATTGAAGCAGCCAGGTGAATCTGAAAGTTTAGGCTCAGACCATAGCCATGCTTTAATACTGGGAAGCAAGGAAGCTCAAGGAAGCTTAAGGATAGCATCTTAATATTTACTTTTTTATTTTTCCTGGCAGATTAAAGTTATGTTTTGTTTTCTTCTCTTTTTGGAATGAAGTGGAAAAAGCTCAAGATATTTGCTGTGTTAAGAAGTGGAGGAGCACCAGTGTCTTTATTCTTCAGGGTCAGGATGTGATATTTCTTATTTTTGCATGTTTGGGTTTTTTTGTTGTTTTTATTTCACTGGGACACTTTTTAATAAGACTGTTGTTAATATTTGTGCACATAATATTTTGTTATGTTTAGAGGTTTTATAGGTGATAGAACTGCCTATTATTAAAATTACCTAATGCTTCCTATTATGAAACCTTGATTTCATCTCCATATAATACTGCCAAACTGTAACTGTTTTGACTGAAGTTCTCCATGCCAAGTAGCTGTCTCAGGCTGTACTTTTCTGGAAAGCTCCAGCCAAAACAACTCAGCCACTTCTAGGAATGATGCAAGGAAAAAATATGTATTTTTGCCCATGTCAGTGAAGTTTTTGAAATCCTTGCTTTGAAATGTGTCAGTGCATCAAAACCTTGGGAAATAAAAGTGAAAATGTTCGGAAGTTGTTTAGGCATAGAATCACAGAATCATATGGTCTGGGTTGAAAAGGACCACAATGATTATCTAGTTTCAACCCCCCTGCTATGTGCAGGGTTGCCAGTCACCAGACCAGGCTGCCCAGAGCCACATCCAGCCTGGTCTTGAATGCCTCCAGGGATGAAAAGGTGTGCTTTACTGAGGATTTTACTGCTACTTCAGTGAAGATGCAGGTAAAACCCTTGAGTTTAATCAATTGAAAATTTCAAAACATGCTTAAGGGTATCAGTATTCCTAATCTTCTTTTATTCTATGGGCATTGTTCCCCACCAAGAGCTCACAGTGACAAGCAGGGATGGGCTAGCAGGCTAACATGGGAACATTATACACTTTCAGTGTATGAAAGAACAATGAAAGAACTGCATGTTCAGATGCAATAGAGAGGAAATACGAATTTGAGAAAGAAAAGGGCTGAGCTGAAACAATATATCTAGAGAAACAAGGGATGTAAAGGAGAAATAAAAGAAAATGGAAAACTGAAGGCAGGAAGTTAAGACTGTCTGGGCAAGGAGTCTAGGACTAGGAGTAATAGGGAAGATTGAAAATGGGAAGTGAAACCTTATTAGGGCTGAAAATTCAGGTCATGAAAATGAAAAATTTACTTTAAAAGTTTGCCTGTGTATCATGGGATAACTTAGTTCAAGATCTGCAGATTGTTCTCCTCCCATTCAGAGAGCAGAGTTCTCTAAAGTTTGCATCACAGATACATCTGTCTTCGTCACCCATTGCTTGCAGAAGTGGAAGGAACGTAAAGCTGAAGCAAGAGATTTCAGTAAGAGAGAGACTCATAAGGAAGGCGTGAATGCTAGTCCAGTCAGTTGAATTCCCTTGCCTTCTCAGCCATAAATATGTGATAACTGTGGAAGGTACTTAAAATTTTTTAGATTAGTGCTAACTGAATATGCTTCATTTTTTTTGTATCTGGGCTGAGAGTGTGGAAACAAATTTGAAGAAGTGCTGAAGACTCCCAACTGCAGTTTAGGTCAATGGGAGCTATAAATCAAAGCCTTTCAGACTCGGTGCTCAAAATTCATGGTCATTGTTAGCCATAATCTCTCAACTTCAGTTCGGTTTTAGTAGGATGGCCATAGAACCCATTATCACACAAGGACTTTTGGGCATAACTAGTATTTGTAAAGCTTTCACAACTATACTGACGAGCATAACAGAGAACTCACGAGGAAGTTAATAATTGTCTTTGGAGAAGGCTTTGAATTGTGTGCAACAAAGATGGCATGAGGCCATGAATTGAACAATGGGACCGTGTAATGAACAATGAACTAAATATCGAACAGCTGTTCGTTGAGTAAGCACCATCCAATCTGGACACTGGAATGGCTGGGGTGCTATGAAAAAAAAATTGTGACTGCTTAATTACAACCTGTATCTGCTCAGAATAAATCAGCTGAGGTTGTATGAGCAAAGTTATTTCTGGCAGGCTCACACTTGGTTGAATAAGACTTAATAAAATTTTTAATGTTATTTTTTGTACTTGCATCCTTGATAAAAAAAAAAATGCTCACCTGTTAATGAGTACTGTGAATGGTGGGGAAAAAAGATGGATAAGTAGAAAAAAACCCATGGTTATACTGAAAAAGGCTGTCTGTCAATGGAATGGAAAGATGGACTGGATAAAGGAAAGTGGAGAAGATGGAAGAATGTTCTGGGAGGACCATAAGAGAACATGGATAGACTTTAATTCTTCATCATTTAAATGATTAACATTTGCAGTTGAAAAGTGCACTTCACGTAATTATTTTTAATTCTTTTTAATGGGAAATGGAATTCTTATTCTCATCAACTGCTGAACCATTTGAACAATGTTCAAAAAAATCATATCCTTAGATTTTTCCACAGCCATTACAAATTAGCATGCATTTCAGTGAAGTTCAGCAGACTTTATAAATAGTAGTACTTTTCTAAGGCCTTAGCATAAAAGTAGTAAGTTCACAGATAGACACTCATTCGTGTACTTGTCTCATTTAGCTAACATCAGCTGTCATGTTTGAATGACAGTTTTCTCTTACAAATGTCTTAGATTTTGCAACTAACACTGAAAATCTTTTCCCTTGTCTTCTACTGTGAAGCAAACTAATAGTTTACATAGGAGTTGACAACAGAAGGTGGAAAGATCACGCAGAGCATATTATGACGAGTTCTCTATGAGTTGTTTTTTGTAGTCAGAGTGTATTGTTCATTTTTGTTCTCATCAGATACACATCTGTATCCTCTTTTTTTTTAGTTACACTCTGCTTTGCAGATCAGTTATGGTCACTGAGGAATTGCTGTCCATAATCCTTTCATTGCTACTTTATGCTCGCCGTCTCCTAGGCTCATTAGTTTATCATTTGCTGCCTAAGAATGAGTACTCTGGTACAGATACTATTGTTTTTTCATTATTTTATAATCTTCATTCTGACAAACTTGGAGCTTCTAGTTGCTCTGACAACAGTATATAAAAAAATTAATCTGGAGTGAATTTGTTTCAATAATTTTTAGACTGAGACTAAACTAAATATTACCCTTAGTCCTTCTCAAAAGTAAATGACCAAAAGCACAAAGAAGAGTAAAACAAAGTGAGAGAGAGACATTTGGACAACTGACATTCTAGAAGTATTGTTATGATTTGATCTTTCGAGAGTTCAGTCTAAGTAAAAGTTATACTGAAGATATTAAAAGCTATTTCTATACACAATGATTAAATTTTAACAGAAGTAGGAGTGATCATAACGACTTTGGAAGTCTCTAGGTCAGAACTACAGGCTCTTTAATAAAAGGATTTTAGTTCATACAGCTTGACCTTTTTTAGTGAGGTTTTATTATTTCTATAACATATCCTTTTCTTATGATTACTTGTGCATCTATAAAATACTTTAACTGTTTTGAATGATGAATTATAACAATGACTTTCTACAGTACTGTTAGAAAATAGGAAGAGAAAGCTTTTAAAGAGACTAGTGTTACACCCTGCAACACAGGGCACTATATTAAATACATCGAATTTCTCTTCAATATACATGATACAACTTCAACATTAAACAGTGTTTCAAGTTTTTTGTACTTAACTTACATTATCTCAGTGGGCAATCATTCTCTGGAATGTTTTGAAACAAAGGGCAATTTCAGTTCTAGCTAGCACTACTCTTTCAGAACACTATCAAACATCATGCCATGTTCTGGCCTATAGTTTTAATAACCTCATCATGCTAGAGAAGAGAAGTGCACAAATCGTGGGAATACAGTATTTTTGGATTATGTAAATGAGCACTAGCAATATTGTTTTTGTAACATGTAACTCATGACAAGGGAAAAAATACAGAATCAAATAAAAGATTAATGAACACACGCAGGGGGTGAATATTAAGGTAAATGCAGAACAAAACACCCACACTGCTTCAAGAATTTTAATTAGGCAATTATCCATAACATGTTTCTGATGAATTACATGAATTTTTACTTACTTTGCAACTTAAGAAATTTGGAATTCAAAACAGAGTGTAAAAATAAATAAAAGGAATACTAAGTAAAATAAAGATGATATTTTTACTTTATATCAGATCTCTTTGTAAATCAAATTTCTTAAGACAATGGGGCTCAATGGTATATTTTCCTAATTTTATAGAATTTCAAAATAGTAATTTTGATGTTCAAATAAAACTTGAAATCTAGCTTCTTCCATCAAGATTTTCACTCGGGTTACCAGCAAGGTTTTAAGATGTCTGGAATTTATGGGACTGTGAATGATCCCATAAATAGCTGAATGAAAGGGAAATCTCATGATTAAACATTAGAAATTTAAACTACTAAAACCAGTTCAAATATACATTCTTAAACTGTAAGAATGTATAGCCATGATTTTTTTTCCCTGCAGACAAAATAGCCCATACTTATTCTAAGATCTAGTTATTGGTATATACAACACAGTTATTTGGTATTGAGTGTCGTTGTGTAGCTGTTCAGTAATAGTGTAGTTAAGTTTTTTAGTAAATAAATTAATCTTCTTGAAAATAAAATCATGACATTTAAACAACAACAAAAACCCCAAAGAGTTATTGTTGAGTGGTAGAATATACATCAATGTCTCCAGATAAAGAAATCAGTATTATGTATTTTTTGTTAAAATTGCTTTAAATTGTTATTTTTAAAATTTTGTTTTGTCTTGTGTTAACTCACTGGTTATAACAGAGTTATAACAGCTAGCAATTTGTGCTTAGCTTATTTTGATATAGCTCTTCCTTGATTTGATAAAATTTTAAAACAACTGGAAATACATTAGTTTAGAATTCATTCCCATCTTAAGTCAAGCTCCTTTTTTCTTCTTTGAGAAGTGGTTAGTTTCAGATGACACTACAAGTATGTGGGGGGATCTGCTTTATATTTGTGTGATGCAACTCTTGTCATGTCTTTTTGAATGCAAACATAGTTTTAAGTTAAAACTGTTATTTACAATGTGTACGATATTTGCTGTACTCATTTTTCTCCAGTTATTCAGCTTATTAAATTAACGTTATGTGTAAGTTAATTCTAAATTCAGCTCTGAATAGCATCTATCTTAGAATAAACAAATTAAACTTTTGTAGAACAGAGGTATACAAACTCTACCCGGCTTGCTGGGGAGTCTTCTATATAACACTGTGCTACTTAGGGAACTCACCAGGAGTTGAAAACTTCTTCGTGGAAAGAGTGGTCAAGCATTGGAATGTGCTGCCCAGGGGAATAGTGGAGTCTCCATCCTTGGAGGTATTTAAGAGACATGTGGATGTGACACTAAAGGACATGGTTTAGTAATGGGACTCACAGGTCAGGTTGTTGGTTGGACTTGATCATCTTGATATTGTTTTCCAAATTAGATGATTCAACGATTCTAATATCCAGTGTCTAACATGGAGTCACATTTCAACCAAAGATATGTGCCTCAGCAAAAGTATTGATCGGCAATCTCTGATTTATACCTAGAAAAGTTCTCAGCATCCAGCTACTTGACCTCATTTACTGACTTGATTCATAATGTTTTCAAAGGTTTTTGAAAGTCATCGGGTGTTTTCTATCTAGTGGTCTATTTGCCCTCTTCCTTTTAAAAAGTTGAGGGGAACTGATCAGAATAAAATGTGTGTGGGTTGCACTGATTGGCACAAACAAAATGGAATGGACAGTGTTCTAGTTCTTCAAACAGAAAGATTTCTTCTGTGTTCTTGCAGTTGGAACACAGGCCACCTTCCTATAGGAACCAAGTTTTGTGGCATTTTGTGTAACACCTTCAGTGTTCAGCAAAGTCATGTCTGGATAGGCTTGAATCCCTGGAAGAGGAGGAGTTACAAACATATTCTGAAACATAATTTACAGATCAGTGAACGAGTTGCACCATGGGCAGGCACAATGGAGTAGGATTCTGTGAGTAAACGTAATCATATTCAGTGATGAGAACTGAGACCACTCGTAAATGAAGACCTGGGAAGAGCAGTCAACAAGACATGGTGAGGGAATTTTTGACATTCTACTTGAAGCCCAATAAAAGTTTACAGTTAAAAGCAACCCACAAGATGTTTATAACTCTATATGAAAAGACATGGATGCCTGCTTTCCTATCAGTAGCAAGAAGGGGATATACACGTCTACTTTTTTCAAATGCATGCTCCTCCAAGTCCTTCTCTAGATTCCATTAAATAATCCAGGGAGAAACCTAACTTAGGTGCTTTAAATCACTCTTTGCGGTACTCTCTCTTCCCTTCTGCTGATAACACGAGAAGTCTGTAAGTTAGATGACAGAGATGCTGGTTGCTTTGAAACATTTCACACCTAAAATTGTATATTTGGGGGTATTGTCTTCTTGTGTGCAAAATGTTAGGGGATTACATCACTGAAGAACATTTACTCTGTCTTATTTTGGACTTTCTTGCTTTGCCATCCCCCTCTCTAAGTGTTTTGTGGAGCTTCCATTAGGCATTTCTTTTCAGAGTAGCTAAGTTTCTTAGTCCCCATGTGCCTTCTGAGGTTAAAATTCTTATGTCAGTAACTTTTATTTCTCCTCAAAAAAAAAAAAAAAAAAAAAAAATTCTGAAGTTCTGTGGAATTTAGGGAGAGTCTTTCCATGCTCTTTGAATTTTATTTAATTGTTTTCCTCATAAATCACGTGGTTTGTTTTGATGCAAAACACAGCGACAGAAAAGAATCTGGCATTTTATGTAACTAGCTTGTCATTTTTAAGTTATCCATTAGACAAAACATTTGTTTAGATACTCTGTTATTCATTTATTTTCATGTCAACACCAAAACCAACTGCAGAAGTGAACAGTGATGAATAATAAGACAAACTGTTTTAGTATCAATGTTCTCTGCCTAAGGCAATATACTGTGCAACTGGTGAAGAATGCTTATTTCCTTCCCAAAACCTCTGCTGAGAACTAGATCTTATAAACAACCTCTTACTCTTTTGCCTTAAAGGAGTATTTTTATCTATTGCCAAGACAGAATTTCAGTTGATATTTCACTTAAAAGATTTTTATGGTAAATTGGTAAATAATATCTATCAATTACAACTGTCTTCTCTACTGTTGCGTTATCTTTCCTGTGTCTGCTCTTTCCCAATTGCTTTTCTCTGTTTGGTAAATGAAAAAGTCAGCATACGGGAAATAAAAGATAATGGTCTCATTAGAAGACAAATATTACAATATATGGCTTCTGAGATACATATGTAAATCTGATAGACATTAAAACAAATACTTCTAGTGATATAAAGTATAGTTTCATTAAAGGTGTTTCTTGAAAGGTGCTGGCTAGGAAGCAGCTGAGAACATACATACATAAAACATACATGCTCCCAAGCTGCCTTTGGAAGAAAAAGGCAGCCAGGAGTAGTCTGCCCAACTGTCAGCAGCAGAAGTAGCTCATTCTTAGACAACATCCTTGGTAGCCAACTAAGACTTCTCAGAGATTTCTGACTGTACTTGTGTAATGTACATGTGGTGAGTGTACAGGTTCCAAGGCCAGCAGTAATCCAGGTTTCAGGTGTATGTTAGTAACGTATGTACAGTTCAGATGGTTTACAGCACCTTTGCAGCTTTCTGGGAGCTCTGCGCCCATACAAATATAAAGATTGAACATGTGAAATGCATAGTGGGGAAGTATTTGTGATAGGTGGATGGTTGGACTGGATGATCTTGGAAGTCTTTTCCAACCTTGGTAATTCTACAACTCTATGATTCTATGAAATAAATCTTTTAATGTAAAGCATATGTGTATCCAACTATTGATAAAATATGTGACTTACCTAGCCAGAATGGTTAGACATCAGTCATCTTGTTTATTCTTTTGCAAAAATCAAATTATTATCTGAAGAATAACTTTGAATAGATTAGGTAGCCCAATTGTTTAAATATTCAGAGTCTTGAAGCTTCCTTTTCTTCCTCTGTTCAATGGTTAACTGAATCTCAGATTTGCCTTAATGCTCACGTTGCTGTTGTCATCCTACTCCTCCATTCAAGCTTTTCAGATCATCCTGAATAATTATGTTGCAGCTGTGTTTGAGATTTCAAATACTGTATACTGTTATTATGGTCTCTCTTTGCTAAGCGCTTAACCTTCTGATACACATTTTAAATCAACTATTATAAAACCCTGGATACTATACATACTTTCTCATGAATTCCTTCCAATTTGCTAATAACTTCCAATGATCAAGGTAGAAGCATGGGAAACTCCGGGATATAAAAGGAAAAGGAACATTCCTTATTCCATACATATATTTGTAGTTTGGAATTATATATGCTTCTGTTTTGGACATATACATTCGAAAACTTGCATTGACTACGTATTTGACTTTCATACCAAAGTCTTTACAGCATCACTACTTGCTGGAAGTCTTCCTCAGTGTGAAATGAGTGTCTCTGATTTAAAAGTTTTTTTTCATGTGAAATGACACCAACATATTTTAGCTTGATTTTTACTTTCCGCAATACCTTTGTGTTAATTACTTATGTTCAAGGGTCTTAATAAATGTTAAATAATTTAATGCTTACGAAGTTTTATTTGTATGCTCACCAAAAGTTATACACTGATGGCATTCCTCTGCTTGTAAATGTTGCTACTTCTGTGGAACACTGATAAACATGCTGCTATTTCCTTCTCCTATTTTACTGTATTAAAAATTAATGAAATTAACAAATTCTTCCCATGAAAAATCTTTTGCAGCCATCTGACATCCTACTGAGTAAAAGAAAGAAAATTCTTTCTGCCAATTTTTCGTATGAGCAGCATAGCTGCCCAACTCAGAATTCTAAATTTTCTCTTCTTGAGCGTCATTATGATGGCAAAAGGTTGAGCAATCTCTATAAAGGGCAGAGAATTTAGCTTCCAGATTTGGACTGGGTAAGAAATAGTTCAGGACTGGCTCACTCACGTTATTACCAGTTTAGTCTGAAATAGTATGTTGGAATATGCCAGCTGGTTTCAGTGTGGAGGCAGAGAAGTTACCAAATTATTCCAGGTCTGACAAACTTCTAGAACAGAGTGAGGTTCCTGCTTTCTCATAAGACAATTGCCAAGTTTTCATATATGTTGCAAACCTAAAAAAATGATCAAAGCTGAAACTGAACACTGAGAGACTATCAGTGAAGGGCATTCTACAAAAGAATTCAATTACTTCTGTAATTAACTTAAAACTTCCTCAGTATTTGTGACAAAACTTTGTTCAACATTTAGTTAATTACTGTTCGAGGTCTGCGTACAGTCTTTACCCAGCTTTTGGGTTGCTATTTAATGCTGATTTCTTTTTCTGTATGAATCTGTTGTTTTGGTGTTTGTAAGAATCTTGAGTGTTAAATCCCTGCTAATATTTTGTAAGTGTGCATTTCTACATTGGTAGGGATTCCTCCTGAAATTCTTTAGAAACACTGAGATTCAGGAATCAACTCATCGCAAATCCACCAGCTCATGTTGAAATATTGCCTTTTGATGTATGGATTAAACATAATACAAAGGCAAGAAGATTCTGTAAATAATTTATCTGCATTTATTCATGTCTGCGTTGATCATCACAACTAGTCAATAAATGTGACAATTCAAATTTTTCCAACCTATCTGAAGAGTACAGGTCCAAAGAGTGCTTTTCAAGTAATAAAGTTAAGTATAGAACTGCCAGGAAAAATGCCTCTTCTGGTTAAATAAACTGTTCTTCTATTTTTTTATACAGGTATATATGCACATATTTTATTCTTTATAGTACAGAAAAGTCAATAAAGGATGTAGATTTTGCCAGCTGGAAGAGTTTGTCTACTTTTTATTTTAAGGAGATGTGCAATAGATAGGAACTTCCTAGATTTCCACCTGCTCCTGGTAGACCGGGTGGTGGCTATATTCCTCTGCCAGATGTCATTTTTTCTACTGATCTTTGAAGGCTGGTACGTGTTTTCATTGGAATTCAGTGTTCAGAATGCAATACTAGGTTAATCATGCTTAAAAATAAGGTGGAAAATTATTCAATGCACATAATATTTGGAATAACTCAGACTGGTTCGTGATACCTTCTTATCATCGCTAAAAATCTTTTCAAGACTTTTCAAAATGTCCTTCTAAGAATTGTAAGTTCAAGGCAAAAGTTAAACAATATGATATACTCATTACTGGTCAAGCCCTATATTTTGAGAATTCATTCTCATTCTTCGCTCTCTACATGTATACAAATTGTTGTCATAAAATAAATACGTTTCATGTTGCTTGTTTTATTTTGCAACAAGAAATTAAATATAATGTCATGTGTCAGATGGACTATTTAGAAGAATAGTGAGCAAAAATCTTAAATGCAGTAGCATTAATGAGGAATCTTGTAAGAAAATTAGTTGTCTGCATAGTATCTTTAAGTTAGAAAGAATGGTAAATTTTTGCTTTCCCAGTGCCATGTTTGGACATAATCAGCTATGGCACTTCTCTCTTTCACTTACCACATAACTTTGGTTTACAAATTTTCCTCTATACCATTTTCCTTTTTCCTCATATCAGCTGTTTACCATGTCCCCATGAAAAAGGACTGGCATTGCCTTAGCTGTAATTTTGGTGTGGCGGTAACCTATATTGTGGTCACACCTGAATGAAGTGATGGCTTTGTTGAAGGGTTTTTCCCCTTTGCCAGTAACGACAAACATTTTCCTACCCTCCTGATGTGTTTTACAAAAAATGGATTAATGTGTGGTTGCATTTGCTGTCCAAAATGAGACTGCTTTTTTACAGTGTTCTGGCTCTACTGTTGATATGTTCTTTTATGGTTTGAACCTACTCCACTGGAATCGATGGAGAAGTTCCCATTTCTTTATTGAAAGTAGTATTGTAGTCTCACTTGCTAATATGAGTAGTCGTACTGTTTATTACAATCCTGTGCCAAACCTCTGTATTGGACTTGTAGCTCTGCTGAAGTCACCAGAGGCCGAGGGATTGAATACCACCTGAGAATCTCTCTGCCTTGCGGTCATATCTTGCTTTTTTTTCACTGCACTTTCCCAGATATTGTTTTCTTTGAGAATGTGGTTTCCAGCACTAAACTCTGTCTTTAACAGCTCTTCACTCTGTACAAATAGAAGGAAAGAATTGTTTTAATGGTTGTACTTAGTGTTTGATATGGTGTCAAACTGATACTGGGAAGAAGTCTGCAGTGTAGTTCACCTGCCATCCCAGCTGGGTTTGCTGTCCGTCTGCCAGATTTTTCTCCTTTTTCTTTTTCTTTTTTTAAATTTTAAATAAAAATAGTCAAATGGAAATAAAAATCACAGTTACCGGAGCAATAAAAAACAAGAATTCAATGCATGCATGTATTAAGTCCTGTTGTACCTAAAAGTTAACTCTCCTCAGGCAAAAAAAGTGGAATGGTAAAAGTCTGAACTTGACCCGACAGATTGTATACACCTTATCTAGCAATATTAACATGCACTTGAAAGTTATTAGTGCCTCAAACCTTTCAATACCAAAGTGTATCCTAAATGTTATTTGATACTAGATGTTACATAAATCTGTATTTTCATTACTAAGCAACTTTAGGATATGTAGCGTGTGTCTGAAAAAAGGCACGGTAATAACTCACTAATAATGGGTGCCATGTGGGGGGAAAAAGGCAATATTACCTACCAAAGAAATATAAAACATGGTTTATATTTTCAACAGTTTGAAAATGAAATGAAAACAGAATATTTGGTGCACCTGTAAAAACATATTTGATCATAATGGCAAGTACAGCATTCTTAGTGTGGGATTCATATTTCATAACTCATGTTCAAACAAGAAAAATGATTATAATGTTAAGTATTTCCTGAGTTTATTTTGATGGATGGCAGAATAAGTATCTTTTACTCATTAAAATACAGATTGGTATAATTTAATAAATGAATTTAATACACAGATGTTCGAGACTGTTTGAGTAGAGTGCATATTAATCAACTTCTCTATAACTGATCCTCTTTTATATTTTTTAAAAGAAATTTGCAGGAGCCAAAAGTTTATTAGATCTGTATGATCTCGGTCTGGTATCAGATATCAAGTACGTTGTTTGAATAATGTCAGGTGATCAAAGTGTTTCTTTTTGATTGATGAACCTGTAAACACCAAACTATTTGAGTGGCCATTGCTTTTGCATCTGTTGGAGACACTGACACATCCTTTGTAAAAATGGCTAAGATTTTTCAGAGGGACTTGCAGTGCTGGAACCTCAGTTACGGGTGCCCTACAGAAGACTGATCTTTAGACAGTATTAAGTGCTTCAGTTTGAAAAGCTGTTTCAAGTTAGCTACTTTCAAAACAGGGTCCCCAGAATCATTTGTCACATATGAGAATTGTAATGCGCAAATGAAGAGCTTGATTTTTCCTATTTTCAAGGTATGCTTTTGGTTCACCAGCTTCACTGGGGCTTCACCAGACTTATACTCACATGAACAAGAAAAGAAATAGAATTGCCATTTTTTAAAGTAAGATAGGAATATGTGGAGCTGCAAAGCATCTAAATGAGCTTACAGGAAGAATCTGCAGGAAAGGCTAGATACCATAGAAGATTCGGCCTGACAAAAGAATGTCACTGTTCTGCTATGCTTGTAGGAACCTGGGCTCTTGAATACTGTAGACTTGAGGAAGAGCCTGAGTGCCCTGAGTAGAGACGCACTCTTGCGCTACAAGGGGCCATGACTGAGCAGGTTGGAAATGAAAACAAAGAGGCGTGTTGTGTTTTCAAATGATTTCACAGGCTTGTTAAAGACTTGACTCCGTCCTAATCTTGAAGACACCTAGATGACTTTCTGGTAAATGACAAGTTGACTTGTCTTTCCACAAGTTTTGCCACGTTCCACTTAACTAGAGCTCACTCTTCTTCCCAGTAATGATATGCTCTTAGATGCATTCCCTGCAGCCAGTTAAAGCATCTGGGAACAGGATGTTAAGGAGGTTTTAGGTGGCCGCACAGGTTTCCATCCAGATGCTGTTAAGCCTCTTAATGTTCAAAAGAAAAGATTCCATATCTTCATAGCAGCAGTTCCAATCACCTTGACATCAAAATTGGTACCCAGGTGGGATACTGGCAGCTATGTGTTCACCAGATCTGGAGGGAGATGGTGCAGCAGTGACTTGTCTGAGCTCATCTGGGGGCTGACAGTGAGAAGGATGGCTTGACTGGCATGTCCACAAATTCTCTAATCTTTGCAAAGCGAATGCTCTTACTCCTTCACTGTCCAGCACCTTGTAACCATTTGCACCTGTGCAAAGTGACTGTAAAAAGCTGCCAGTCCAGATGGCAACACTTCTCACCTACTTTGCCCAGGTTTTAAAGCCTGCACAAGCTGCAGGGCAGCAGAAAATTGTGCTGATGGACTTTTTCCATTTCTTCAGAGACTCATTCAAAGGTACGTGGTCCCACTTCCAAGGGGAGGGAGGAGAGAGGGGTATGTGGAAAGGATTCTTTGAGGCGAGCTTTTCATCTCTAATAGTCAACAGGAAAAGTGCAGCTTTACTTTGTTTTTCAGATATCTTAGCCATGATATCATAATGATAAGAAGTTTGCCTTAATGTCCACTTCTGCAATGTATCAGCCAGATAATCAGTTTCTGCTCCAAGAATTTTAACAAGAGGTTTGTGGTCTGCAATCAGAACAGCTTCTTCCAATGTAAAGACTCATGGAATGTCCTCATACCAAAATACAATAGTCAGAGAGTCACTCTTGTTTCATATGTTTCATGAAAGTGGAAGCAATTAACTTCTTTGTTCTGGTTTTTGTTTTTTGTCTTTTTTTTAGGTGAGAAGCATCTATGCCTACAACTGAACCACCATGAACTAAGACAAAAAGGGAAATGTAAGGATTTTTTTTCAAATCTTCTTAACTTCTTGATTTCATTAATAGAATTCTTAAAGTTTTCAGTTCCAAACTTTCCAAATAACATCATTACCATTGAATTTATTAATATAGATAAGTCAGAGAATTTCACTGTAATAATTAACTGTATGTAAAGGATCTGTGACAATGTATTCCTTGGCACTGTACTTTTTTTGTTATAATCTTACTTTCTCTGAAAGGAGTTTAAATCCTTACACATCACGTTCGTGAAATGGTCAGTTGCTTATGAATGGAAAAAGCTGTTATTTATCCTTCTTCTTATATTTTCCAAATTGTGCTAGCCTTTTCATCATAGATACCAGACTTGTACAGGTTTTCTCACTTACACTGGAATAAAAATCTCTCTTCACTTATACTTTGCATGTTCTATTATAAATTGAGTTAGCACTTGTACACCTGCTATGAGCTTCTATTCCAGAAAAGAACCTGATGAGAGTTAATGATTATGCATATCGAGACCCTGTTTTCAACTCCATCTGCTGGTAAGCCTGTGACAAACCTACCTCTGTAAGCTGCTCGCCATTTAGTAACAGCAGCGTTCTCTAAAGACTTTTGCGTAGGACTAGGGAGTAATAGTTACATATGCCACAAGTCACATCAGTCTGAAATTTTACATTACTAGTGAATGTGATCTTTGTTTCAGAAAGAGACATTATTTGAGATAATCTTAAGAGATCCAATTTCTGGTCTTAAGAACTGGATTTTCAAAACACTGACTTGCCCAATTCTCCAAACATGATATTCTAGTTATATTAACTGAATTTATATTAACTGAAGAATATGTGACCAATTGTGACCTATGAATCTTATGTAAAATAGCTCACTAATTTACATTTGTGTAAAAGAACAGCATACAGACTCGAGGACAAAGATTCTTGGATTGCTCATGAACTATTTACTGCTGAGTCTTGGGCTGAACAGCTAATGTTCCAACTGTGAAACAAATGTCCTGTTTCTGAACATCACATTGCCTTCTCAACCCTTCTTTTCACATAACTTTGAAGAACCATGTGTGCAGTTGACAGAATTGACCTACCTCTAATGTGTTTACATAAATGTGTTTACATAAATGTATGTTCACTTCTGAAGTTAAAAGAAACAGGGGCCTTAATGGAAGATTTTAAATAAGAAACATTTTGCTGTATTGGTGGCTTCAGTGAGTTAAGAACATCCCCACGGTGGGCTCTTTCTTTGGTTAAGAGTATTGGGCCGTTGTGGACAGGTTAGCATCAAGTTTTGCAGATCCTCTGCAGTTTTGATTCTTGTAAAATGAGACTCAGAAATCTGGGCATTCTTGGCAACTTGTAAAATTTAACCCAACATGCAACCCACTGAGAAATCTCTGTGCAGTTTTTTGGTGAAATAACTTGAAGATTTTTTTCCAAATAATATTAAAACCCAAGATAAGTTGAATAGCAAGCCCCAATTATTACTTTTTTTTTTATAACTTCCCTATCTTTTGTTCCTTTGGCACTCCAGTTCTTGCAACAACAGATATCAGGTACTTTACTTAAGAACTGCTTATTGAAGCAATAATCACTGATCTTCACAGTGTGAACTGCAGTACTGTGCCAAAGTCACAGGTGCCAATTCCACCATATTTGGCAGCAGATCTTTATACATCATCTACAGTCCTGCTGCTTTTTTGGCTGTTAGTCTAGGAATTCCAGAATTCCAGACAATTGGCAGGCTTCTTGGAGAAGCTGCCTTAGCTCTACTGAGGCTGCCTTGTGCTCAGATACCCTGAGCAAATGGCCACTGCAGATATACAAATTGACCTCACATTTATCTGATGGATTAGATAGCTGCATCAGTGCTGCAGTGGCACAGCAAGTTGAATTCCATGGCTATGCTCATGCAGTACATTAATCAATGTTAAGGGATGTTTCTGAAGGCTAGTACTTGGTTGTGTACCAGCAGAGATGAAATCAAGAGCAAAGCATAGAGGAAGAGGGAGATCAGATGCAAGAACTGGAGGTGTGTCTTATGCAGAACATGTATAAAGGCAATGTCTAAAGACAGCTATGCTAGGAACTACATCATCTGGTAATACGCATCCTACAGCCTGGCACCAAGAGTAGCAAAATTACACAGAATCACAGAATCACAGAATGGCCCGGGTCAGAAGGGACCCCAAGGATCATGAATCTCCAATCCCCGACACATGCAGGGCCACCAATCTCCACATTTAATACCAGACCAGGCTGCCCAGGGCCCCATCCAACCTGGCCTTGAACA
>JAOWBP010001760.1:84458353-84495595 GCA_028571105.1 Tragopan temminckii
CCCTCTTTAAGCTTGACACCATTTCCCCTTGTTCTATCACCACAGCCCTGCTAAAGAGTCTGTCCCCTTCTTTCCTGTATATTGAAATGTTGCTTTCAGGTCACCTCACAACTTTCTCTTCTCTAGGCTGAACAGCCCCAGCTCTCTCAGCCTATCCTCGTAGAAGAGGTGTTCCATTCCATGGAACATTTGAACACCTTTCTACTTGTTTTCTAGTGACAATTAAAGACAAGTTGATTTTTCCTGTACATTAGGGGAAATATTCATTTCAAAGAGCTGGTCAGCCTGTGCATGATCATACATAATCATTTTGTAAAACTTTGTCTTACACAGAGAAAACAAGCAGCCGGCTTCAGTAATCAAGTCAGGCTGCATTATCAGAGAATAGCAAGTGAGGATAATAGGAGCCATTTTTAGCATGGGATGTTGAAGAACAGCCATTATTCTGATAAAACAGTATAGGTTGAGTATCCAAATACAATAAAGGCCTAGAAGAGAAAGGTGAATAACTGGCATATTCTGGTGTAATTTTATTAAAAGCTAATTTGCCTTTTATTTGAGAACCTAGGTATAAGTGAGACTAATCAGAACATCATTTACTAGGACTTGGATGACTTTATTGTAAGTATATATTTACTGGCATTAGGTAGCATCACACATTAAAAGCAGCCAAAGTCATTCAACTATGAGAGTCTAAGGAACAAAATACTGAGCATAAGACTGTTGCACTGACATTTACCATATTGCCTAATAGATAGTTCACATGGCAGTATTTTAATGTGGTCTATGTACTCCCAAATTTTTGTGATCACTTTTGTGATTACTTTTTACAAAGGTAAACGGAAGGTCATTAAATGTGAACAAAATCAAATCGATTTTTTTTTGATTATTGTTTTCAGATAATGAAAAAAAATTGCTGAAAAAAAATCTCCTTTTGTTTTTACATTTACTACTATTTTAACAAATGGAATGTGTATATTCTGTTTTCATACAGTGCCAAATTGTAGTGTCAGGGAACAGCTGATTAATGTTTAGAAACAGTACTTACACAGAAGTGTCCTTGAAATTTTGATTTCCTTTGTTTCTGTCTACTTAACATGGCCAGAATTGCAACTCATGCCCAATTTATATTCATTAATATTATTCAACAGTTACTGGATTTATTATTTGAAGCGTACATGATCTTTTTTGATCATAACCTGGAAACACATAGATAAACAGGATTTGTTGATACAATAAGAAAAGATTTGCAAACGTTTCTTTCAAATCCAAACAGCTCTTCATTTCAAATGTGTTTGTACAATATTCTTGTAAGAAGTGGTTCTTCTTACCTGATTGCTAGTATTTGCCTCTTACTGTATTCTTTGTTTGCTCTGCTCTGCTTTTATCAGCATTATGGAATAATCTGAGGCATAGTATTGATATTTGTTATTGTTTTTCTAAGAACAGTTTACTTTTCCTGGAAGCCAGGAAAGGAATGATCTCTACAGTGGGTATTATCATCAAGCTCCCTTGAAAATAATCCACATGTGATTAAATTAACTGCTATATAAAAGAGGTGGAATCATTTAAATTTCATTTTGAAGATATTCTTCAGAGCTGCTGTTTGTATGCTACAGAATTCTAGAGCTTTGGTGGACAGCTGTGAAAGAAAAAAACTAAGAGAATTTCTTTTCTTTTTTTTTTTTTTAGTGTTATCCAGATTCTGGCAAAATATTGGAATGTATACAATGATATCCTTGGTATCCAGTGAATGAGCATTTACCACCTATAAACATTTGGTGGGATTTTAGCACTATGCGGCACATAGTCATTCCAATGGATGTAGAAAAAGTTTACTAGCAAATGTGCCTTTTCATGGCCACAGAGGTCACAGTCCTGAGCGCAGTGACTTTTCATATTACACAGTCATTGTTAAAACAAGTGCAGATCATTTAGCACAGAACAGATAATTGTTGTAAAAACGAACCCCCAGTACAGTTTGTGATGCACATAGCCTGGACAGAAGTTCTCTTGTCTCAAATTTTTTCAAAATTCAAATATTCTGTTCTTGGCCATTCCTCTGCTTTAACTTTATTCTTGAAAAAACTCAAATTCCTTTACTTGGCTGAAGTGTCTCGGAGAGGCTTCCCCCATTTGACTCCCTGATGCTGTATTCCAGAATTGCCGGTCACTTAACACATATGGACCCCAGAATATTAGCTTTGGCAACATCCCCAGGCTCTTTGCAAAATAAGAATTCACACTTCCCAAGCCAAGTGTAAGTGGAAGGTTCCCACAACTCTGGTGAATCCAGAAAGATTCCTGTAGGCCATTCACATCCAAACAACCAAAGGGCTTAAAGCTGTTGATTGGCAATACCACTTACGGTCCATTCTTGTGGTAAGATGCAAGTTATTAAATTTTCCTTTTGAAGGCATATTGCTTGAAGGTGCCAGAAAATTAGGGCTTTTCTTAGCCAGTGTTAATAACATGCAGTTTAAGCTGGAGAATTTGAATCTATTCAATTTCATTTTAGTTTGCATGGAAGAAAACCTATTCCTTAGCAACAACTTGAGTATGGTAAAAATAGGTTCTGTGGAATTTTTTGTCTGTGACTTCCCTACCTGCTTATCCAGCAAAAACATGCATTCATCAGTCCACCTCAGTGCCTGGAGCTGGAATCAGCAGGAAGAAAATCACAAGCAGAGGAAAATTATACCCCCTATTGGCTCTGGGTTCACTTTAGCAAGCCACCCTTTTTCAACTATGTTGGTATCCTGCCTGCTAACCCCTGATTCAGAGGCAAATTTTAAAAGCACTTCTGACATTGGGCTTTGCAACTTTTCAAACAAATAGCAAATTATTAAAACCCTCTGATAGTGCATTGATGTTGATCCAAGAAGGCAAAACTGCAAGCCATTTAAATACCGCGACCTGAGAGTTACGACTGAAAGCGAAGAGAGGAATTTGTCCTTGGGATTCTGCAGGCACATGGCCTTGCACACCACTCTTCTGCAGGAGGTTCATCCTATCTCCAGGAGGTTCCTACTGGGGTTCATTCAGGGGAGAGGAAAGTTGCTCAGTGGTTTCTTCTTTACTGATGGCATAAAGATTCCTGCATGGCTTTTTAATAAGATACTGGGACTTAGACATTCTGTCTTACAGATTCTGTTAATATGCATAGTACATATATGTCTATACTTTTTACCTTTCTGCTGAGGCTGGTACTGTATCGATGTAGCACATTCCACTGACTAGTCTAGTGCCTGATTTACTTTTGTACTGAATAGATAGAATCCTCATCAGTTTTCATAAACATATTCTTTCTTTTAATAGGGAGTGATGTGCTGGTTGTTAACAGTGTATCACAAAAAAATTACAGGAAAAGATAAACTAACTTTACTTCTCTTTCACTCATTTTCCACAGGCCAGACAGTAAGAACTAAGTAAAAAATCCAACTGAATATTATGCCTTTGTGGTAGTTTTCAAACTAAAGTGAGCATCGAAGCAGTAGAGGTGAAATATTCCTCCTCCAATAAGAAGATTCTCACAGGATTTATTTTTACGTAAAATATGTCCAGCTAAAATATATCCAGTTAAAATATATACCTAACTGTGTATATGTCCACCTATAATTCAAATAAATCTTATATTTTATTATAAAAATATTTCACAACTGTAGTAAAAAGGTAACAGTGCGTAATTCTGGTTTCTTTTTAACTAAGTGAAATACCAACGACAGACTATGAATGGCAGCATATATCTGAGCATGGGCTGTTTGACTTAGCTTCATTTTGCTATTCCATTGATTGGATGTAGGAGAAAAATTAGCTTTAGGTATGAAAGGTAGTCAAGAGCTCCTTAATCAGGGCCATATACATAAATGAGACAGACAGCAAGCACACAAAAACAGATTAAAAACTACTGATGTTGGAAAACATCTATACTAGCTATATACTCACATAAGTAGGAGATTGATTCAGAGAACAATAATAGGTTCTGCAGTATTCTCTGCTTTCTGTGTGGGTTAAGTACAAACAGCACTGTTCAAAGATTCTTTCCTTTTCCATGTGTGAGTGCATTTGTTATCTGCTAGCCAAGTTTGCCAAAATACGAAGTGATAGAGCTAACCAAATGATCTTGTGCTAGAAAAAACAGCAAACACAAACACACACACACACAAAATCCAATAAACAAATAAACAACAAAAAATAGCCCCAAACAAAAACCAAACAGTGTGCATGGGTTACTGGAAAATTATGACCTAAAAGCATTACTGTCTCATAGCCCTTCAATTGCTTGTGTGAAACGCATTTATGGTCTCAGCCCAATTCCTAGCAGACAGGTGCCCACATCACTGGAATCACCAGGTGGAGATGACTAAATTTTTCCTGTAAAAAAAGGCGATTATAGCTAACACAGTGTAAAACATTAATATAAAGTACTTATAGTTCCCACAGCAGATGTTACAGTAACTTGGAATCCTGCTCACTGGAGAAAATTGTGCCCAGATGCTTGTACTTAAACTTTATGGCCCGAACTCTGCCCTCAGATGTACACAAAACTCCCAGAGATTTCAGAGCAACTATTGTTCATATATGTCAGCGCTGTGTCTGACTCCTCTCAGAGTTCGCATTGACCTTCAGACATACTGTGGGACACTGGATCAGAAACCACCCAGCATGGCTGAGGATGACAATGACAATATTCCAGCAGTTCATAGGAGATCCATCCAACATCAAGGCCAAAATGTACCAGGCATTTCTCAAACATAAATCAAAAGCCAGATTGTTCTATAAGCAGAAAAAATAAGAAAGAAAGAAAAGTTTGGGAACAAATCCAGAGTGTGAAATGAATTGCACAAGACCACAGGGTAGCTGGATGGCAAAAACATGATTAATGCAACCATACACCAGTGTAAATTGTATCAACTTCTGTAGCTATTTAAATATCCTTAAAGATGAAAACAGAGCATAGTCAAAGCAAGCAGAAATGCTTGATCTGATTAGAATTTCATCAAAATCACTGTGCTTTTATTGCCTTTTTGAATTTCTAATCAGTCCTTGCAGCAGTGTCACAGTAGAGCACAGTACCTCTCAGTAATTGATCAACCTACAGACAGAAGCACTTTGGAGACACAGATAGTAGCTGGTACACAGCAAGAAATAACATCTAAGGCATCCATGGGAAATGAGGCAGAGAAAGGCAGGGGCTAACAGGTAGAGATGGTTGGGTCTGGGCACATAACCTCTTGATTCAGGGAAATGCTGAAGTTAGAGAGCTGGATGGGAGAAAAGAACTTGCCACGTTAGGATATGATGGGTTTCAGGTAAGACTGATTTTGAACTTTTTTACCATTTAACTTCTTTTGCTGGTTTAATGCTTTGTGTTCTGATACAGCTCAGCTTCAGGGACTGAGAGCATTCAGACAGTTCTACTTTCAAGGAAAGCCACCTGGATGTGGTGCTGGGCACCCTGCTTGGGGTGTCCCTGCCAGAGCAGGGGTTGGAGCAGATGGACCCAAGGGTCCCTGCTAACCTCAGCCATGCTGTGATTCTGTTAAAGGTGTTCCAGCTCACAATTGCTACCGATGGTGACAAACTCTGCTTGTGTACTGGCAGTTCCCCAGAAGTGTAGTTATGGTTCAAGACATCAGTGCATGACAGCACATGTTCATTTCAGATCATATACTGTGCCTGTTGTCACTGCATCTGAATGCTCTATGTAATATTTTGATCTTTGACATAATTAATGAAAGCAGTGATTTTAACCACTGTGTGAACTACTGTTTGTTATGATAAATACATCCTGATTTATTACTTGGTTTTATAAACATTAGGGCATCAGAAGAGCCTAAAGGAAAACTATGTTTACATAGAAGATTAAGGCACACTCTTTTTCATATTTGTAATGTTTGAGACGTGATATGGTGATAAATGATAAATTTAGTTAACAAACTTTGCTTGATTAGCCTGTCAGTATCCTAAGTGCTGCTGTATGTCAAGCTCTTAACAAAGACAGAGGCTAGACATAATTTTCCTTTGTTGTAATTTATAGAGAAGGGGATTCCTTGCTTTAATGTTTAGAGTGGAATTCTTTCTACTTCATCTGACTAAGTGGTATATGTCTGACATCCACAGCTACATGCTCCCTATAGGGAAACTGATACGTCAGAAAGTCATTTAATTCCATCCTGAAAAGTGGAGAAATAAGTCTCCTTGGAGATTCCTTCATCTTTCTCTGATGACCACTGAGTAATCCCAATTCAACCCATTTAAATGTATCTATGAATTTTTACCTGGCCCCTCATGGAGAAGATTATGCTGGGAATGTACATTTACCATGGCTACATTTACCTCTGAGCACAGTAACATCTATAAAAATATAGTCTTTAAACAGACATTTTAGTTCAAAATCACAGTGGGCTAAAAGCACATCTGGCACATATGTGGTTCCTCTGATGAGCAATTGTGGTCTTCAATTCCTTTTTTTGGCTCACAAAATGAAAAGATCTCTGTTTTCACAGAATCACGGAATTGTAGGGGTTGGACGGGACCTCTGGAGATCCTCTAGTCCAACCTCCTGCTAAAGCAGGTTTCCTACAGTAGGTTGCCCAGGAAAACATCCAGGTGGGACTTGAATATCTCAGAGAAGGAGACTTCACAGCCTCTCTTGGCAGCCTGTTCCAGTGCTGTAACCTGCGCAGTAAAAGACTTCTTCCTTGTCTTTGCATGGAACCCCCTGTGTTCCAGTTTGTGCCCATTGCCCCTTGTTATGTTGCTGGGTACCACTGAAAAGAACTCAGGCCAATTCACTTGACTCCTACCTTTTAGATATTTATTAGCACTGATAAGGTCCCCATGTCAGTCACTCTTCCCAGCTTTGTATCATCAGCAAACTTGCTGAGGGTGGACTGTCTCCATTCAGGTCATTGATGAAGATGTTGAACAAGACCAGACCCTGTACCAACTCCTGAGGAAGACCACTAGTTACAGGCCTTCAACCAGACTCTGCCACACTGATGACAACCCTCTGAGATCTACCAGCCAAACGGTTCTCAATCCACCTCACGGTTCACTCATCTGTCCCTCACTTAATCAGCTTACTTACAAGGATGTTGTGGGAGACAGTGTCAAATTCCTTCCTGAAGTCAAGGTATGCAACATCCACTGCTCTTCCCCCATCTACCCAACCAGTGATGACATCATAGAAAACTACCAGGTTGGTCAAGCTCAATTTCCCCATACTGAATCCATGTTGACTACTCCTGATAACCTTTTCTTTCAATTTTCTGTAGATGACATTCAGAACAAGTTGTTCCATAACCTTTCCAGAGATGGAGGTGAGACTGACAGGCCTGTAGGTTCCTGTTCCCTCCTTTTTGCCCTTTTATTTTAATTCGTGACACTAGCTCTCTTCCAGTCTTCAGGCATCTCTTCTTCCATTCTCCAAGATATTTCGAAGATGATAGAGAGAGGTTTAGCAGTCGCTTTTGTCAGCTCTATCTTGGGGTTGGACTCGATGATCTCTGAGGTCCCTTCCAACCCCTACAATTCTGTGATTCTGTGATCTGCACACATGGGTGCATCTCATTGACAAATCCCATGAATTTGTGTGCATTGAGTTTGCCTAGAGGATCTCTGACCAGATCCTACTTGACCAAGGGGAAGCTGTCCTTTCTCCAGACTCCCTCTTTTACCTCCAGAGTCTGGGTTTCCTGAGTTTAATATTTTCTTAAGTCCAACAATTCTGGTTTAGCCACAGATGAGAATGAATATAAATAAAAAAGAGAGTAAGATGAAAATTCATAGGAAGTGGTCGGCCATCTTCTTTCAAAAAGAAACCCTGACTATCCATCCCAAAGCTGGAGTTGGTGAGTGGGATTCTCTTCCTTGAATGTGGATGCCCAGAAGCATTTGAGGTGCCTCAAAATATCCAAGATATGAGTGGACTTGGAAGGGAAGTCTCAAGATGTGTGGAAACTTTGCTTCTTCAGAGGCAGATGGAGGCCTTAAATGCCTGAATTCTTTTATTTAGTCAATGCAAACTCTCCCCAGGTGTCAAAGCAGATCCTGGGTAACTGCTGAGGGTCCCTTAGGTAAAAGACACAGAAGCAAAATTAAACTGTAGCAATGAATTCAACTCTTCTTTTACTAGTTCACCAAAGATAAAAATTTATATTCGCTGTATACAGAAAAATCTAATGCTGAATTACCTTTATCTGCATAAGGCAGGTGTATTTATTTCTAATTTCTAATACAAAATTATTCTACCTGAGATCATAGAACATATGGCTTTTGGTTGTGTTTGATCAGATTGATTGTTCAACTTACTGCTTATTTCAACTTCTGAATCTTAAATGTTTTCTGATCTTACTTAGTATATTTCAATATCTGTAATTTGCATTTGTATTCTGCTATGCTACCTATGCTGTGATCTTAATTTGTTTTTAATGTTATCTTATACTATTTACATATTATGACCTATGTAATTAATTAAGGTTAAAAGATCTATAGATGAAGTGAATAGTCATTTAGAAAGTTTTCAGCTGTTCCACACAGCAACATCAACATCCCTATTCATTGCAGATGAATGCTATTCACTGGAGGGGAGTTGGACTAGATGACCTTTAAGAGTCCTTTCCATCTCAAATGATTCTGTGATTCTTTGATCAAGAATTTAGGCAACCAGCAAAGTATTCAGAGTATAACTGGATAGAAGAAAAGGAGTTAATGTCATTAATGGTGAAAAACAATATAGTTTTCTTTCTGGCTTGCTGGTTGCAGACATCCTTTTGGCTTCTTATAGATTGATGTGACACTGGAGCAAGTGGGAGCAGTTTTATTGGTCACTCTCACCAAAATGAATTAGCAGCACCCATCTCCAGTGCATGGAGGAAGATGGGGGTTTCCTATGGAGGACTTCAGAAGGCTGGGAAATGCTGGCTGCACACTTCCACTCAGTGCTGAATGTCCTGAACCCTGCAGGGTATCAGAAATGGCAGTTGCCCAATTCAGAAAGCATTGCAGACAGCACGAGGCAGCTCTGCGCTAGGCATGAAGTTAGTGCCGGAATTTCCCAGTACTTGTGGTTCAGTTCAAGTGTTTGTGACTTGATTATAGCAGCCTTATATAAACATAATAAAATCCCAACCATCTGTGTGAGGCTATACAGTGCCCATATGCAAACACAGCCGCACGCACACCAAAGTGCTCACATACACATGCATGTCTTCATGACTGCATGTGTGCATACGTGCACAGACCCTTTGTGCTTTAAGAGGATCAATTTCACAAAGCTGAAAGCGATTATGAACTAAATCAGCTGGGAGGAAAAAAAAATATCAGAAAAATGTGAATGGAAATTAAAGGCTGTTTACTTCTAACCCCAGACAGCATAATCCCACAACTGAACAAAATGGGAAGCTGTTTAAAAGAACCAAAATGCTTAGCAATGAAAGCACCAGTAACAATAGCTACATCTGTAACAGGTTTAGTAAGAAAACTATTAATAATGATTTATATTGATATATATTTTTTTATATTGGAAGCTGGAGAAAACTGACCCCGTGAAGAAGAAATATCTGGTGAGGCAGTGCCCAAAGAAGTAGTGGGTGCCCCATTCCTGGAGACACTCAAGGTCAGGCTGGACAGGGCTCTGAACACTGATGGAGCTGCAGGTGTCCTTATTCACTGCAGGGGAGTTGGACTAGATGGCTTTGAGGGGCTCTTCTAACTCAAATGGTTATGTGACTCTATGACACTATGAAACCCAAGAAACCAAATAAAATGGAGTTATTGATCCATTGTTAGGAAAGCAAATAGCAATGTAAAAGGAAACAACAAAAAAAAAAATGTGTTTAATAAATAACTTTGTTCTGAATTTTAAAAAGCTAGATAATACATTTACAACAGCAGTCACTAGCAGTGTTCCCCAGGACTCAATTCTAGGGCCAGTCCTGTTCAACATTTTTGTCAGTGATCTGGATGCAGAGTTGAATGCATCTTCATTTGTTGTTCAGAAATGGCCAGATCCCAGAATTATGGCAGCAATAGAAGCGCATCATGTTATTATCCATGGCCATGCTTATATGTTGCTTCTTTGTGACAAACTTGTATGCACTGCCTGGGCCTTGCAGGTAGCTATAATGCAGCATCATGGGAAGGTAAGAGATTCTTGAATCCCAGTGATTCTTCCAGGTGAGAGGAAAACTAACCTGTTTGCAAAGGGTCTGTTTTTTTTCCTACAAACACTCAGATGCTTCTGACAAACACCTCTGAGTACAATAGAAGAATTGGAGCCTGCATGATTATTTTCTGGACACCAATAGAAGTATATGAAGAATACTTAAACATGTGAATTGTGACAAAAAAAGAATTAGGAAAACTTTGACGCTCCATTACCATTTGCTGCCTTTTGACTGTGAAACATCAGCTTGTGCTTGGTGCAAAATGAGAAAGAATATTGTTTTCAGCAAGCTGCACTTTTTACAAACTGCATAATACAACAAAATGTAGTGTAGAAGAAATATCCTGAGCCTAAAAAAGAGAGACAATACCATTATTTATTTTTCCTCATTTTCCAAGAAATTTTCAATGTTACAAAATCAGAGGAAGTGTGTCGTCAATGTCATTTCACAGAAATACAGAAATACCATGTTCCCATTTGTAGATAATGCGTAGTCTGGTATATTCTCTGCAAAAAAGAAAACTTTTAAGTTAATTTCAGGCTGCTAGAAGTTTTTCCTTTGTGCATCAATTGGTTATTAGACTAACACTGTATGTCAGGAAGATGGAAATAAGCACTTAGAAGAAAATGAATGATTCACGGAGCAAAATGGGCTTTCTCATTTGTTTGTCTTAAAACAAGGTGTTTCTCATTTGCTCAAAACATTCAAATTGTTGAGGAAAAAGTATACCTTTACTGGTGACAAAATAATTTTAATCAACTGGATGTGACTATTCTATAACTGTCCAGAAAATTTTTTCCCATAAAATCTGGGACATTTCTTCATCATCTTCTACTCAGAAAAAGTATTTCACTATAAGAAATAAACAGTGTGAGCATTCAGCTACCTCAGAAGACCCTGAGCAAGCAGCCACTGAATGAAAACAAAATGCAAATACTTCTCACAACAAGCAGAATCACAGAATCATAGTATCGTTGAATTATAGAATGGTTTGGGTTGGAAGGGACCTCTAAGATCATGTAGATCCAACCTCTTGCTATAGGCAGGGACACTTCCCTCTAGACCAGGTTGCTCACAGCTCCATCCAGCCTGACCTTGAATAATTCCAGAGAGAGGGCATTCACAACCTCACTGGGCAACCTGTTCAGTGTCTCACTACCCTCACAGTAAAGAATTTCTTCCTGATATCTAGTCTAAAACTTCCTTCTTCCAGTTTAAAGCCATTTCCCCTCATCCTGTCACTACCTGCCATTAGAAAAAGTCCCTCCCCAGCTTTTCTGTAGGCCCCTTAGAGTACTAGAAGACCACTATAAGGTCTCCTCAGAACTTTCTGTTTCCCAGGCTGAAGAGCCCTGGATCTCTCAGCCTGTCCTTGTAGGAGAGGTGCTCCAGCCCTCTGATCATCTTCGTTGCCCTCCTCTGAACCTGCTCCAGTAGCTCCATCTTTTTGTGTTGGGGCCCCCAGAAGTGGGTGCAGATATATATGTCTTGTTATATAACTTAATATGCCTTGTTTTAAGGGGAGAACTTGCAGAGTAGATTCTCTGGTGTCTAGCAGTGTCCCCGAGCAGGCACAGCAACTTTTCCAACAATTGGACAGTTAACATGCAGTCTTTTCTTAATCCAGTAGTGCATTTCCCAGATCTTTTAGTACCATAGTATGTATGAATTGTCTGTGCTGACAACAGACGTGGTTGAATTTGGTGAATGGGGCTAAGTATAGTGGTAAGCTGGGATATATGACAAAATAATGTCTGCAGGCCAAATAAAGCCTTCTCTAGACATACATGCCCTATTCCATGCAAGATCTTGACCTCTTAAAGTGAGAAATATCAGAATTTCCTTGAAATTCATCAGAGAGTTCAGCTCTGAGGTATTCCAATACTCCAGTATCAGTACTTTTTACAAGTTCTTTTAGGTCTGTTCACTCAGTACTGTGATTATTTCTTGACTGCAGCATGGAATTGGCTTACAACAAACTATGCGATTGCACCTGATGAAGTTGCACCTGCAGGTCTCTTTATTTGCATTTGCAGAAATATGGTCTCATCTTCTCTTGGCTTCCTTGGCACTGGGAGAGGACCAGAAGGGGAAGCCCCTTCTCAGCTGCAGCTGAGCTCTGTGGCCCCCTGCCCACTCTGTCTCCAGGTTGTGGGTGAAAGTCTTCTGCAGATCACAGAGCAGAGCAAGCAATCTGGCATGAACAGCCTTTAAAAGGAAAGATGAACTAGAATCACATTCATTGTAGGCTTTTATGACCAAACAAAACTTTTTGTTGATTTTTGAATGCATTTGTTACTTGTTAGCACTCCATTTTCCCAATAGCATTGGGAATGCTATAATTTGTGGATCCCATATTTTCACTGTACTAATGAAGCTTCAGTTCCCAGATGAATCACAGCCATCAGTTACAGTAGCCTTTAAAATGTGAATTTGCACTTA
Source organism: Tragopan temminckii (assembly GCA_028571105.1). Taxonomy (NCBI): domain Eukaryota; kingdom Metazoa; phylum Chordata; class Aves; order Galliformes; family Phasianidae; genus Tragopan; species Tragopan temminckii. The sequence goes on from JAOWBP010001760.1 coordinate 84,470,968, forward strand.
ACAATAAATACGAAAAAATATAGCACAGAATGACTTTCTTTCTCCTTCATTTTCTCAAACTCTGGAAATATCATGGATTCCTATTTTTTTCTTTGTATTTTTTTTTTCCCAAAGTTATTGTTATATTTTCTCTCATAAATCAGTTCCAGCTCTCAGGCTGAGACTGATGCAGCCAGAGTTGTGAGTCACCCCTGCTACCTGCATCTCCACCTGCACACAGAGGAGCTCTTCTGCAGTGAGACCAAAAAGTGAAGGGGCTGTGCTTCAGTGTAAGCCTTGAACGACATCTTGTTCTTCAGCACCAACAAAGTAATTAATTATCAGCTTTTCTATCAGAAATTTTATAATTAAATCAATATCATCAAGTTGAAAACCACTTGTATTCACAGTTGGAAGTTCTTTTTTTCTTATCTTTGGCTATAGACTTTTATCTTATATTACTACATTTTATCCCATCGAGATTTCTTCTGAGTTATCATGACTGAAGAACAGGAAAACCAGACTTAAGGTTTCATATCCTCACTTATGAATTCCTTTACTAAATAGCCTATGTATTACATCAAAATGGCCTATTTTATTTTGGCAAATTTTAACAACATTGGCATTTCAAAAACATGCTGAAGGTGATCTATTTTGAAGATGATTTCAAAATTAAAACAATTCTGGAACCTTGTTTCTTTATGAAATAGTGGTTTTTTTCTATTTCCTAATACTCATGTGAATATTAGACTAATATTCATAAACTGAATTGATATTTTAATGAGTAGAACACAGACTTGAAGTAGTCTAAAATTTTTATTAAGAAAATCATATTTATTGTTGTGCTGCTTCAAATGTTAATAGCAACTAACTCTTCTGAACATTTCCCTCAACAAATAAGGAAATGAAAAGAGACTTCTCGTCTGTTACAAAATATAAGGATCCGTACTGTAATTACAGGTCTTACATAACATTGTGTGCCAGTTGTCAGACTGAGCTTAGCACTTCTAATGGATGAGGTTGAAGAAGTTAAGCAAACATTTTGCAAAACAAGTCAAAGATCTTCTTAGCTGAGCCTTGATGATGGTTAAAGTCTGGTCCTTTGGGACACCAGGAGCTGGTTAAAAGCATTCAGTGTAGATGTTTTTGAGTAATTTCCTTTTTGACTTTCATAAATCATGCAGTACTTTAATTATGAATACATTACCAGCAGACCGTAGCCTAAGAAGGATTATGCATTTTCATTTGTTCATAAGATTAGCCCATGTTTTTCTAGTTCACTTAAGATCTTTTGAAATTCTTTTTCCTTATCTCTAAACTATAATAGTGATTGCACTTCAGACTGCTTAATTGTTACTCTTTATCTAATAGATGTAGTAATTAAATATTATTTAGTATAAAACATGCTTTTGTTGAACACTGAGTTCGTTTTCTGGCTAAATGAAATAAGAAGAAAAGACAAATGTTGGACTTTTCTCAGCTAAGCCTTACTTTTTTCCAAGGTCACAAAGTAGTTGCAAAAATGGATTAATTCTGATATTTTTTATAGTGATATTTCCATCCAAAATATAATTTGTCTGCAAGTTCTGGGAATGTTTTTGTCAGTCTAGTTTGAAATAGGTAATTTAATTCAAACTGATCAAGTAAATGACATGACGTCAATTCAGTTAATCAAGTCATTCCAGATATGATGAATCTAGCTCATGTAGTTGGGGAGCATCAAAAAGAAAGATTCCATTTTTAAGTCTTTAAAATACAGGAGAGTAGAATAATCTCTTCAAAACAAGCATAATGCAAAGAACAAAAAGTTCCTGGTTTAACTTGAAGTGGGGGACATTTTTTTTGTTATATATTAGGAAGGAAAGCCACAATCAAGGATACATATTGTCAGGAGAGATTACAGAATTCACGTCACTGGGGAATTTTAAAACCAGATATACATGTGTCTGTCATGGTGAATATACTGACCCTGTGTGGGCGTGCAGATACACTAAGTATTCTGCAATTTCTGTTCTGTAATTTTTTTTCTTGAGCCAGTTTCACATAAGCAGCATGATATTTACTTGTGCTCTATGGAGCAAAGTATGCATTGAAAGATGTATGTAATCCTGAAGCAGTGTGGAAAAGAAGAAATGAGAATTAGCAGGAACGTGCAGTGTATACAACATATATTGCTTGTATCACTAAATATACAACTAGTGAATGTTTAGTGATGAAAAAGGTATAAAAATTAGACTTAGAGACACTCACCCAGGCCAGCATAGTAAGGAACGGAGGAAATCTTGACTACTTCTTCTAAGACCATGGAAAAGAGTAATTCATCTGCAAAAGCTGGTCCAGAGGAAGGTAGGCCCTTTTCCAGCACAAGACTCACCAAATAGTGACAAGGAAATGAAATCTTCTGTTTCAAGACAGGATATACAATAATGCACTTGGATGAAAGTGTCCTCGATAGGGGTGGTCTTTATGGAATGGGGAAGAGAATTTGGTGTAGCCCTTTGTGGACTCCAGCAGCCATCTGTCGTGAGATAATATTTGGAGTTTTAAGATGATTAGGCTAGCTGAAAGCATGCCTTAGCTCAGTTTGTTTTGCTGTTGTATATATTTGCTGCGCCTGTATATTTTATGACTTGGCTAAGTAAACAGTAAAATCTGCTTTTACTCTAATTTATAATTTTTAGTCATAAATACTATTTTGAACATATTTTGGGATCCTGCTGGGCTACAAATTAGGCTGCTCTTTTGTATCAGCAGTAATGCCACCTACTTTCCATCTCACAAAGCCAGTAGCGCTTGGAGGTCATCCACTCCAGTACTGACTAATTTTGGTTCCTTTCTTCTTGAAACTGGTGAAGACACTGTATTTCATGACAGGAGTATGCTTTGGAGATGATGTCGTTGGCAAAAGCATCTACAAGCTCATCATCAAAGATCAAGTGTCTGCTACTAAATTTTCAAGGTCTGCATTATTTTTTTTCCCCCCTAAATATCCTGGCCCAGTGCTTTCACGTAACTGCTTATTAGTCAGAACAATAAGAGGAGCGCTAAGGGATGGGCTACAGTGTATTAAGGGCCCTGTGAGAGCACTGGCAGTTAGACAAGTCTTGTGAAATAGGAACATTTAGGAGACTGTACACAGGCATGAGACTTAAAGGACAAAAATAAAATTATCATGGGAGGTCACTGTCTCACTGTGACGCACTGGTGAGGCCTCACCTCCACTACTGTGTGCAGTTTTGGGCTCCTTACTACAAGAAAGATATTGAGGCCCTGAAGAGCATACAGAGAAGGACAGCAAAGCTGTGAAGGGGTTGGAGCACAAACCTTATGGGGAGCGGCTGAGGGAGTTGGGGTTGTTTAGTCTGGAGGAGGTACAGGGGAGACCTTATCACTAAAGCTGATAGATTGATGATTGGACTAGATGACCTTAGAAGTCTTTTCCAATCTTAATGATTCTATGATTCTGTAGAGACGGGTGTCTCTCTATATATGCACAGATATATGTATATCAAAAGACACTGCAGAGGCTGAACTCTAAAGTTCCTGCTAGGGTGAGGAAAAGCCTGTCTTGCAGAGCAATGAGGAGAGAAGTAAAAGATCTTTCCTCCAGTGAGGGAGGACTTTGCTGAAGAGTGGGCCAGAAAACAAAGCCAAAACAACAGAGGGGTTCAACCCAAATCAAGCACAAACAAGAGGGAACGCCATCAGCACAGAAATTGTAAGTGTAAAATAAACTGTGACAGGCAGCATGCCAAAATAGGAAGGAGTGTTTCTTCTCTTTGAAATTAGGGTAAAAATTCCTAATGGCTTCACTGGACCCATATGTTTTAACTATTTTATCATGCACTCAGTCTGGCCTTCTGAAAATGCAAGCTTTTCTGATAAATGCATGGGGCCAGAGAATATGTGCAACTGAAGCAAAGCTTTCTTTTCTTTTCTTTTTCTTTTTTTTCCCTTTTCATAAGCTAGTGAAGAAACTGTTTGGAAAAAAGAAAAAAAAGAAAAAAAAAATCACTCCAATCCCTAGAAACCTGAGCATCCTTCAGAGAATATTAGAGAATAAAGTTAAATATGGGCTCACTGGAAAAATGTGTACCCCAGAACTAAAGGGTCCTATACATTTAAGGTTAGGTAGTACCAGTTGAAAACTACAGACAGAAGTCATTTACTAGTCCAGTTTTTCTGAAGAAAATACCTCCAGAAAGAGCACTATAAAAATTTGGAGAATATGATATAATTTTTATATGCATCTGCATAAAGTTTTATTCATACGTGTCTGGTGCATATGTCTGTTTATGTGCATATTACTTGTACATTCTTTGGAAAACAAATATGAGTAAGTTTGGGGATACAAACATAGTTGTTGCTGACAGTGAAATGGTTGGTTATAGAGCTTACTGGGCTGTGAATACTATCGTGAAGAAGTTGAAGAGGTCCTATGAAGAGGTAGGCACCAGTTCCGAAAGGAACTGGTTTATTGCCCTGTAAGCCAACAGAAAGTGCATGTCCTCCCACAGGTAGAGCTTTTTGGTATTTCATCTCAGAGATCCCTGGTTCCATGACCAACACAGTCTTAAAAAGAAAGTACAAAGATACAAAAAGTGTTCTAATACTTCAAAGCAATCAATTGCTGATAAAAATTCAGGTAAATATAAGTCCCTATGAAGCATCCAGGACAGTCAGAGCCACTGGAATACAGATTGTTTAAGAAGCCCCATCCTGACTCTTTGTACTAAGGGTCTCTGCTAAGCAAGATCGTAGAACTGTAAAATCACGGAATTTCTTGAGTTAAAAGGGACCCTTAAAGGTCATCTAGACCAACTCCCCTGCAATGAACAGGGACACCTGCAGCTCTATCAGGTGCTCAGAGCCCCATCCTGCCTGACCTTGAATGTCTCCAGGGATGGCGCATCCACCACCCCTCTGGACAACCTGCTCCAGTGCTTCATTACTCCTATTGTAAAAAGCTTTTTGTTTATATCCAATTTAAATCAACCCTCCTTTAGTTTGAAACCATTTCCCCTTGTCTAGTCACAACAGACCCTGCTAAAGAGTCTGCTCTTTCTTATATCTCTCCTTTAGATACTGAAAGGATGCTATCAGGTCTCAGATCAAAAGACATCTACAGACAGAATCTCGGGAGGTCATGAAAATCCTCCACAACGTCACATTACTTTCCTAAAGGCTGAAGCAACCAAAGGAGAACAATGCAGCTGTTTCCATATTGCACACTGAACATTATTTGCAGGTCTTGATCGTGTGCAAAGTTAGGAAGTGTGTTTAGCCCGTGTTCTTCCATTTGGAGTTACTGTTTAGCAGGCTGCTTGTCCTTAAGACACCACGAAGGCCATGACATGTGACTCACCCACGGGTCTTGGGGAACCCAACTGTCCCTCCTGGTGGACCTGCTGAGTGAAAATGAGCAAATGGGCAGAGACGAATCCAGGTCAGCACGCTGCATGTCATTTGGTGGTCTTTCAGTTGTTGATTGCTTTCTCCATTGTAAGGTCTTTGATTTTAATCGGATCATTGTGTGCACATATGGATATTCCTGGTGGCCTAACCAGTGAACATAATTAAAAGAAATGATTGCCTTTCACTTTAAGCAAACATCTGGTTTTACTTGAAACAAGATGACTTAGCTGTTTCAGAAACATTCTTGTAACCCTGGATTCACATTTTCATCTTAAAATATATATTTTCTCTGTTCAAGCAGCATGTTAATGTAAACACTATATATAACTGACAACGAAAATTTTCAGAAGTATTTGGTGCTCTGAGCATTAATGAAACCACAAGAATTATTACATTTTTGATTTGATCTCTGTAAATCTGTTTCAACAGTCACTCTGATTTAAACAATTATTCTGATTTATTCTCCAAGAACTATAATTTGCAGAAAATGTAACCATGTGAAAACATGTTTTTGTATAGTATATCTTGGCAACCTTGTTTTGTTGTGATGTCATTGCCTTAGGTTTCATGGAAATACTGAGGGAATAAAAGGAAAACAAGACCCTCTCTTTGAAGTATATTCACATATCCCCTCTCTCTACCCTTAAAAAGGTTTTAATGGCTTTTTTCCATAATGACACTGAGTTTTATGTTATTGCTTGACTGACATTATAGTCAGAAATGTACTAAAGACTCTCGTGAAAAGAATTTAATTGAGAGGGAAGGATTTATCACCTTTCACTCCTCCCTATCAGTTACAGATAACTGTATAATGAGTCGTTTAGAGGTCCTGGGGTGCTTTGTTTTCTTATCATTGCAGTGCCAGATTCTAAACAGTTAAACATAGATACACAGAGCAGAGAAAATGAAATTTCAGACCATTTATCAACAGCAGAAGTAACATTGGGGCTTTCTCCATTAGAACTCTATCTAATCTGGTTTATTGTAACATCTGAGGGAAGATGACTGTGCTTTATTAAACCAATAGCTCTCATTCACTTCATCACATCTGCTCTTTCTGAAGAAAAAATAAAAAATAAATAAATACAAGGTTATTAAGAGTAGCCTTCCATTATAAAAAGCATACGTTACAGACACTTACAATAGAATGAAAAATGGCAAAAGAAAATGTCTTCATATGGAAGCAATCCATCTGGATACACCTAGATATGGTATAGAGGGATTTCCAGTGCTATTAAAAAGGCTATCCCTAGTACAAGATATTAAAAATATGCCTCATATGATTTAGGGATTTTAAACATCTCCCATGATTTTATTGAGAGGAACGAAAAAAAAAAGTGGGGAGAAAAGAAGAGCATCAGATCCAGAAACATTCCTATCTAGCTTCACATTTTTCTTCTTTCTTATATTGACAAGAAAATGCATCGGACACAAGCTCATGCCTGTCAGATGTGATCATACACTAAAACAAATGATACCATTTGCTAATTTCCCACCACATGGGTTTGTGTGTGTGTCTGGATGTTGCGTGTCTGGGAAGTTTGAAATCAGGAGCTTTTTCTTATCTGTTGAGCTCCACACAGAGCTGTCGGAAACTTTCTTACTGGTGCTGATTCTGCAGTCAGTCACCCTGCTCTTCATTCTCAGCCATTTCATTGATTTCAATATAACACTTCACTGATTATGATATGAAAATAGCTGGAATATCAAGTTATTAACTCTGTAAATATTATCTGCCACAACACTTCACTACTGTACACAGTCCTTTTTGGTGTCCTCTTCCAGACATGGTGCTATTCAGGTCATGTCCTTTGCCTAAGATTTGGTCTTCATAGGATTGGCCCATTAATAAGTACATATTTATTTTATTTTTTGAGGATAAAGAATCTCAAATATTGATTCTGAGTTTATGTGTTTGGTATTATGAAATACTTTATTTAGTCTATCTTTGCAAATCTATTTTTCAATACATATAGATTGTTCAAAAAATAATGCTTCCTATTTATTTCCATGGAAACTACAACAGATACAAACAGCACAATAACATTATTTGATAGAAAAAATTCTCAGCTACAAAATGCTATTTTTCAATATAGTCACCACCACTAGCTGTGCATTTTTGCCCATGATGAACAGCCTGCATGTTGTGCTCATAAAAATCTGCACCAGCAGAGGTGACTCCCTGTTTCACAGCTATTATGATGGCATAATTACTATGAAAATATTGCCCACACAGTCCAGCTTTCACTGTGTTAGCATCCACTGTTTGATCTCCATGAATGTTCAGCAAGCGTCAATGAATGTCATTGGCATCATGGCATCATCATGTCGTTTTTTGAACATGGAGGAATTCAAAGACACATCTTTGCTTCATACTCAGATGCTATTCTGTCAGACTGCCACTCTGCTGCCATCTGTCACACGGCAACAACATGTAATGGGATATTGGTGGGAAGGTTCAACCTCTGCTGCTGTACCACCAACATCCGCCTCTGACTTCATGGTCCAACGTAATAAAATAGGAGGCATGATTTTAGGAGCATCCCTCATTATCAAAAATGAACCAAACAAAAAACTCAAACCCAAACCCAAAGTAAAAAACTCCAAACTTTCAGTTTTTGAACTGGCAACTATCTCTACTCCACCTGCAAAAGTTAATGAGTAAAATGAGCATTGGGCATGAGCTCAGTACTAGTCATATATCATGTTCTAACTATTGAAAGCAATGTTTTATAAATCTCTATAGCTATATCCATAGATTGAGTAATTTACCATATTTCCTTCAAAATGCCAATCACTGACTATGTCTCTAGTAAATTTGGTTCTTACTACAATAAATAAAATTAATGTTCATGTATTAAGAAGAGTTACTGTAAATTATTGCTCCCTCTTTCACAACTATTGCTTTAGCAGTGGTGTAGGAAATGAAGTCGTTTTGGGGAGTAGGAAACAGCAAGAGTTGTAGAGCACTTTTGAAACTCAAGTTTAAGCTGATCTCAGCCTGCCTCTGTGTTCGTCATTTCAAGGTCTGCTGCAGGTGTTCTTCATACAGAAGCTCAAAAGAGGCCACTTGGAGCTGGGAGGGATGTGTGATGGAGCATTCACAAGGAACAATAAAGCTTTCATGCTACAGAGTGAAGAACTAAGCTGAGCAACTTGTAAAGTGTTAAAACGTATAACATGAAAATAGGTAAATAGTTAACAAGACATGTAAGAACATGAAGAATAGGCTTTCATTTTGGTACAAGGACTGAGGCTTGGAGATAACATTCAGAAAAGACATTGCTGAATTGCTTTTGTTCTGCTGTTCATGAAATAAAAGAATTCAGTCCAGCTGAAATGGCACTGTCAGTACTGACAATTTTTCCCAATTGAAATTCATTTTTAATTTTTATTGCACCCTCAACTTTCTAATTCCTCTTTTTTTTTTTTTTTTTTTTTCTGGTTCCATGACTTTCTCAAAGAGTTTGGCTTTCTACCCTGCTGGAACTTAAAACTGAGGGTGAAATCTTGGCACTGCCGAACTTAATATAAGTTTGGCCTCTGCAATGAGGTCTGGATTTTACATAGATGTTTAAGTTCTGTGGGAGAATTCATGTCTTCACTCAGGCGTTTGGCAGTTAGGTATTAAAGTCTCTTTCTTTCCACTGACATACAAGGAACCAGTTTATTATTTCAGATTAGGCAGTTACTCTGAATTACAAAGGATTGTTACCATTATTTTACTCTGAATGTCAATAGTTAAGACTTGAAGGAGGAGCTATGAGCAAACCATTGCTGCATCCTCCAAGCATTGTTTAAACCTGGGCTAAAGGAAGCAGTAAGCCATCTAGAGATGATGGGCATGTGTTGAAAGAAGACAAGTAGCCTAGGAAAAGAGTAAGTAATATTGTGGTGACAAACATCAAACAATTTTTGTGTCTGGAAGGAGCTGAAGTTAGTGAAAATGATGGATATCCTACTGGGGAATATGTCTTCTCATAACTGTCTATGCCATACTTCCCCCAAAAAGGCCCTGTCTAGTTGTGGTAGAGGCAAATGGCGTCAGAAGATCTCATGTTGCGTAGAAGCAAACTGTTCAGAAAACTGTTTACTTTCAGACAAACTGTGTTTGAAGATAATGGTTGGGTCTTTGCCAACATCTCCTGGGTGGACAGTTTGTTGTTCCTCTGCTCTGTGGTTAAGTTCAGAGTCACGTTGTATCTCAGAACAGAATGAGGAATCAGATTTTGTAACCCACTTTCTCTGGGTAAAAACTTACTACATCCTCTTAGTGCGGCAGATTAGAGTTTGTTCCACAGGTATGGTTTCACTGAGGCAAAGCAAATGTTACTCATGTGCTGGAAGCTAGCCACTGGCTTAGATTTTTGAGGAACAGGAGTATAATTCTGTTGTTGTCTTTTCAGCAGATATTTAAAACAAATCTTCAATTAATCAGTGTAAAAAGAACATGGCAGTTGATATTCCCGATGACAAAACTAATGAATTTTCCTCTGGAAGTTGTCTGTGGCTGTGTTTGCTTTTAAACAGTCACTGATCTAAGTAGCATGTGTAATGCCATTTCAAGGTGAAAGATTCACAGCAGTGCAATTAGCACTCTAAGCATGATCATTAGAACAAGTATATGAATGAAAGACCTACAGTGTCATTCATCCGTTTTGATGGAACCGTAATGCTGGTTTGATAGAATTATAGAATACAGCTATAGAATAATAGAATATCCTGAGTTGGAAGGGATCCACACAGACAATTAAGTCCAACTCCTGCCGCCACGTAGCACTACACAGAATTCAAACCCTGTGTCTGAGAGCAGTGTCCAAACGTTCCATGAACTCCAGCAGCTCAGAGCCGTGCCCACTACCCTGGGCAGCCTGTTCCATGCCAGCCACCTTTTTGTGCAGACCCTTTCCCTAACCCCCAGCTATCCCTCCCCTGACACAGCTTCATGCTGTTCCCTCGGGCCCTGTCGCTGTCACAGAGAGCAGAGCTCAGCGTTGCCCTCTACTCCCTGTGAGGAGCTGCAGCTGCCATGAGGCCTCCCCTCAGCTCTACTGCTCTGGGCTGAGCTCCTCTGCTCTGAGTTGAGGTCCCTGGTCCCCCTGGTCCCTGGGACCTCAGCTGCTCCTTATGTCTTGCCCTCCAGACCCTTCAGCGTCTTTGTAGCCTTCCTTTGGATGCTCCTTAGTAGTTTAATGTCTTTTTATATTGTAGCACCCAAAACTGCATGCTAGAGAGACTGTCTACGCAAAACTTGAAGTTCAGTGATGGAGAAAACCCACGGTATTTGCAAGCCTCAGAGACAGTGCTATGGGCATCTTCAGATGCTATTACTGCTATGGTGTAGCACAAAAGCTGTGTGTTGTCAATGTTATAGAGTACTTCACCAAGTCTTTCATAGAGCCAGAGGAATCTGGTTGAGATATTTGGGGCACACCAAAATGAGTTTTTTTTACTGCTTCTGCACAAGAAGTCATTGAATAGATTCACATGAAGGAGTTGACAGCAATACCAAGGTTGTGAGCCTAAAAATCACTGTCTTGGTTGTAAAGACTTCTGAAGTTTGGCAAAGCTCATTGTGGACCTGAATTACTTCAATTAAATTCATTTGTGAATCTGTGACTAGCATTAGAACTAAGTGGGCATGAGATTTCAGTACATGTAAACAGTTGCTGCCATGATGATATGTGTCTAAAAAAGGGTACAAGTACTTGTAGGGCTGGTGGAAGCATTTGTTATGTGTTCAACAGTGCCTGACGAGGTAGAAGTGGAAGGAAAAGGCATCACTGTCTCCATAACATAATGTGAGAGGCTGTGACATTCTGCTACTACTACTACTACTACTGGAAAAGCCTTGGTTACTGAATACTGCCCTGGCTAGAAAAATTGACATCCTCTCCAGCTATATCATGGCTGATCTACACTGTCTTCTCTTCTCATGAAAGTCATACATTCTCATAAGTGTGGATGGCTGTGCAGACATATATGCTTATACTGGCTTATTGCCCTGTCATGTAGGAAGGAGAGTGTGGAAGAATGATTTGAAACACTTATATGCCTGTGTGCATGCCAGCCTATCTGTATAATGTTCCTTACGGTGTGAAAACTATACCCTGAATTCCTCACAAAGGAATCCATTTATGTAGAGTTCAGCTGAGACATTTAACTGAGGCAAGTAGAGGATCAGAATATCACAGCTGTTAAGAAGTACGAGGGCATCAGTGGAGAACCAGTGTGAAAGTAAGGACAATAGTTGGTTATGGCTCCTAGCAGGCATGCCATCACCCCTGATCAGCCTATGTTAGTAGGTGCTGGTTGTCCTTAGAGTTCTGCACACTAAATTCCCCTTCTGCGTCTGCAACTTTAATTTATCTGACAGCGCTTTGTGGAAGTTATATGACACCTTTGCTTTCCCCTCCTACAGCAGGCCTTTTCTGTTTGTGTGAGAAACAAACTGGTTGTGTGAAAAATCCCCAAATCTGTCTGTGAGTCAGATCCAAGCTGGAGCACATTAGCATACCTCCATTAGTGTTAATTGGAGTTTAGACAAGGTCAAATGAAACAAGCATTACACACCCAGAACAAAGAAAGAGAAACAACGGGGCAGGTGTATTTTTTGAAATATTTCCAAGTTATTAAATAAACTAACTTAAATTTAAATTGGTATCCTTTTTAATTTGACAGCTTTGCTTGATACTGTGCAAACCCGATAACTTTGTACCAGTGCATAGAGGAAATGATCACACTGTTTTGATAACTTTTTAAGCTACTTCTCTTTGTGAATGAACAGATATGACATAAGGGTCCCATACTCAAGTATACTGAAAGAGATTTTGTATATCTTCTTCCCTTGCTTCTGTAAGACCTCAAGAGAATACTGTGTTCACATTGCATGGCATCCTACAAAAGACACTATAAAAAATTCTTCAAGTCAGGTTTGTGTCAGCTGTGTTACCCATGTGAGCTAAGAGAAGGTCTTGAAAAGACCTTCAGTCTTCAGTCAATTAATGCAAGTTCTCCCCTATAAAAGTCATTTCAGGCATTACTCTGACTGTGTGTGATACTTGTCTTGCTTCTACACTGAATACTGACGGAGACATTTTCAAGTTGCACGTTTGCACCGCAGTGAATTAAATAAAACATGAAATTGAGCATTTCTAAAATAGGCATGTAGGGTTGTGTCCCGTTCATCATCCCTGAGATGTGCCAGTTATACACAGTCCATCACACCCTTTTGCTAGTGGCTTAGCTAACAGCATGCAAAGAGAACTGCAGAAACAACCATAGCACTTAGGCTCTTTAATGCTATCTTCTTGGTGACTGATGTTATCTCCTCAAACCTCTTTTAAATGATGAAAGAGTTAGGATTTCAAAATAAAGCTGTTTCTGGCTTCCAGGACTATTCTACTTGCCTAGTTCCTGTAACTGTAGATTTGCATTATACATGCCTAATACACATATCATAGATATCTATTTCCATTTTACGAATTATTTTAAATATATAGTTTTCTATATACAGTAAACAACATAAAAATCAGACTCTTCAGTCTGACAAAAAAGCATCACCTGTTGAACAAAGCCAGGAAATGTTTCATTCTCACCTAGCTCCCTGGCCTTTCTGCAGATATTATCATATGTGTTCAGATCTGCAGGTTCTTTGTGCTTACGTTTTGGTTTGAATGAATATAGTAGATATGAAGCTAAAAAGCCATGGGTTCTATGAATCTTATTCCTTTAGCTTTATAGGAATTCCTTTCCTTTTGGAGTAGCACAGTCTGTTGCAGTTTTGCTGTCATCCTCACCAGTCCACAGTGAAAACTGAAGGAGCTAAGGTATTTCACAAAATCCAAAAATACCCCTCAGATTTATCTCTTGCAAACATTTCTGTTGGTCTGATACTAAATTTCTAATTTATAGGAATTCTGCCTCCAAAATATGTTGAACTCTTAATTACTTAAGTATAACTTCAATGTTATCTGTCTGAATTGGATGAATACAAACAAGCTTTCAGGGAACAAATGCAATCAAATAATGTATTTCCCAAGCTTTGAAGCAAAGTGAAGCCTTTTTTAAGGATAATAATTAGAGAGAAACTTGCACTGACCGAAAATTAAAGTAGAATGCAAAATTGAGCTGAGATATATTAAAAGGCTGCATATTTTATATATTGAACCACAGAATATTCTGTGAAACAATGGTGCTCTCTTTAACAAAACTCTATTAAAGAAAGAGACCTGTCAGGGGAACTCATTTTTCAATCCAGTTAGATTTTGTATTTAACATATTCCCACTTTGTATATTTTTCTGTGGTGACTGTTAAGTAAAGTATATATACTCTTGAATATTTGCTTACTTCTGGAATGGGAAATTTCCACACAATTTAGTGATTTAAGAACTGATTCTAATGTAATAAGAAAACCTCTGGGAATACTTAGTGTTACTCAATCTGTAGAACAGACCTTGTTCATTTAGGGCACCATTCAATTCCCAAAGTCTTTCCATGGATTTCAAGGGGGCTGAACTGCACCCGTCAGCCACTAGCGAACAAATTGCATATCTGCTCAATGTTCAGAATTCATTAGATCTTCTGAAGAACTGCTCTAGGAGTTGATCACCCTTTAGCTATCACTCACCCAGTCATTCTTTCTTGAAGAAATGAAAATTCAGAAAGAAGCACGGGGAGGCTCAAATAGGTCATCGTGTTCCTTGACGAGGTATAGTTTATCTCAACTGCTGCAACTGACTGTGAACATACTGTTAACACACAGAGAGTGTAAGGTAGTGCAACCTGGCTATCATGGGAAGAACAGTTAAAGATCAATCATGCTATATTTTCAATAGGGAAGAGTGCATACATGGAAAATAGCAGCATTTCCATTGACTCCACTTGCTGACTAACTATAAGCATCAGGCGCTGGAGCACCTTGTGGCTTCCCAGTGCTCTGTGGGTAAGTCATACAGGTATTCACTCCTTAGAAGATTTTGAAAAAGATACCCCACAGTACAACTCATTCATGCAAATCCTGGCCACAAGATATCAACCAGAATGAACAATCACGCAATACTTTTGAATAGCAACATTTTGATTAAGAACTTGCAAGCCAAAGTGCAAGCAAAGTTCATAAATTTCTTCCCATTTACAGTTTCAATCGGTGGCAGCAGCTTATAAATTAGAGTTTACCAATCAGAGAATTACAGAATAATTTAGGAGGTCATCTGGTCCAATAAGTGCTGTAGCAGTGCTGAATCCAAAGCTTGACTTCATTGCTCAGTGATGAATACATCCACAGATGAATATATAACATGACATTTATGGTATTCATTTTAGTCAACATTTATTATAAATTGGTATTGCATTCTAAAATCTTAGTCTGATAGGTAAAATCGCTACTTTTAGCCTCTGAACTGTAACTTCAAGTTTAACACAAAAAGTGATACAGGATTTCATTTAAAGATTTTTTTTTTCTGAATGATTGAAATTAATCATGCCTTCGAAACTCAAACCCACAAACTGAGTGTTAAAGATTATTTTAATAGTAGATAGTGCAGAAAAGTTGTAAAGTGCAAGGTTCAGATCATTGCACAAGATTAATCAGTATTTTTTTCTTCAACCAAGTAAATCAGCAACTTTGGGTCAGGGAAGCTAGGAGCTGACAGTTTCACTTACGATTCCAGCCATCTTATCATTTTTGAAAAATGATAATGGAAAATCATAGTCATAAAGTCAAAATCAAAGTCATAAGTAATCTGCAAATAGTACTCATATAGTACCTCACATGGTACTTGATTAAGAGCAAAGCGATCAGAAATACTGAGGAATGTTTAATGAAGATCAGAAGGTGTCGCTGATATCATTCAGCTACGCTTTCCAGGTTCTTGAAATCCTTGCTCTGTAAGTAGCACCAGACGTGTGTGCAAGAATGAGTAGTAAACCAAAGTAAAGCTGGTGCTTTTTCTCAGTATCAAAAGTGCAAGATGCCATAATCTCTAACAGAGAAATGTCGTCTTTTGCATTCTTCCCTGAAGCCAAACCAGCTTTGTCTGTATAAGAGCCTTTCTCTTAAAACTTAACAATGAGGATTCATAGTCTCTATTTTATAAAATATTCTATAAAGTATGTATGAAATGTTCTGGCAATGTAAAGAGGCCACAAGACACCCATTATATTTATTTCAAGGTCTTTTTACACTGGTATAGCAGGTATTATAGTATAGCCTATGGTGTGAATGAGAAAAACTACAGTGGATTCTAAAGCTTTTATGGACAGAGGATGAGAAATGTCAGCATCTATAGATCCTGAATGACTCATTGCCTTTGCACAGATCTTACTGACTGGCCCATTCCAGTACAACAACAAGCTATCTTGTACTTCAAGTACATCCTTTTGTTAAATGATGTAGGGATACTTATAGTTGCAGAACAAAAAATATTTTTTTCCAGAAGAATGCATATAAAAGGGGGATAAGAAGAACAGGGAAAAGTCATTCATGAGACAATTGCCCTACTCAACATTTTCTAGATGTGCTTATATCAGTTTCATTTATTTATACTTTTGCTGGAGCTGAGCACTTCACTGAAACATCTCATTCTCTTCACCACTTTATTTACAGAGAAAGATGAGACTGAAACCACTTGGTCCAGTTTTGCTGAAATTTTTTTCTTAAGTGATTTTTCTATAACTGTTTGTTTTCATTTCTCCTCAGCAGACTTGCAGAATGTGAGATGTTTTGTTGCCAGCAGTGAACCTTGATTATCAGACAATGTGGCTATAGATTGCAAATGTACTTCTGCATGGCATTTGGATCAGTTTTTTCCAGGAGAAGATAAATGAGCAATGCTCCTTGGGTTAGTTATTAAAATGGAATCCCAGGTAAGTATGGTAAAGAACAAGACCAGCTCCTCTCACCTAGTTCATAGCAGTGAGTGCTAAGAACTGCTTGTAGCTTCTTTTTTTTAATTATTTTTTATTTTTTTCCCCCAACTCTGCTAAGTGGTCAAGAGCTTACAGCAAATTCAGATCAGGAATTCAATCACAGACAGGGCTGGATTCATGCAATATATAAATGAAAGAGATGTGCAAGCTTCTGTCCCATCATATTCTTCACACTGAGAGTCACCATGCAAAGTGGATAATGAATAGATGCTAAGTTGTAGCCGTGCTTCATTTCCATTTCCTTCTATTCCCTTTGAAGTTATATACAGCTATTGCTTTGACATATAACTTTCTTGAAGGGCAAATGGTAGGGGACCAAATCCTACACCTAAATACAGTATCTTTTGCTATGTTTATGTTTCTGGGTGTGGTGGGCTGCCCCTCATCAACAGACAAACACCCACCTCATTATTGCTCATTATTGCTCAGCAGGATGGGCAGAAAGTAGAAGGAAAGCAAAAATACCCATAGGTTAAGATAGCAATTTAGTGGAGAAAGCAAAAGTGCAGAAGCAAATCAACAAGAGGAACTTTTCCTATCTGCAGGCAGATGTCCAGCCACTTCATTGTGCATAATGACTGTTTGGGACGATGGATACCATAACTATATGTCCGTCTGTCCGTCCGTCCCCCCCCTTCTCCCTTCTCCTTTCCCAGGGCATTTATTACTGAGCAGTTTCATAAGGTTATTGAATATCACTTTGATCAGTTGGGGTCAGTTGTCCACTCCCCTCCCCATGTATTGCCTTTGAACCTTGCTTTTATTTCAAGTCTACTATCTTTCTTACCTTCAGTGAAGTCATATTGCAGCATTGTGATGATTCCTGACTTATACCACGTTTGGGTGAAAAAAAATATTAAAAAGAAATAATAAATAAAAAAAAGCTTTAAAATATAGCAAAACACTCATCAGGAAAATATATGTATACATATGAGAAGGTGGGTGTAGCTACCAAACCACTGATACTCGTTTTTCCAGCCCTGCCAAGCCCATTTCTAATCCTGCCAGAAATGTTTCTATCATAGTGTTGTTCATCTGTAGAGGCCACGAGTCTTCCACGGCAAGTTCTACA
The DNA here is from genome assembly GCA_028571105.1 of Tragopan temminckii. Lineage (NCBI taxonomy): Eukaryota > Metazoa > Chordata > Aves > Galliformes > Phasianidae > Tragopan > Tragopan temminckii. The sequence continues at coordinate 84,488,364 of JAOWBP010001760.1, forward strand.
CGGGTATGAGGAATGTGGGCAACGAGGCATGAAGTAGTAATTTCCAGCCCTGGCCAAGCCTAGGTGTATCTGGGTGCTGCTGACATGACAGCTTTATGCCTACTCTGTTAGTACCTCTCAAATGTCGTTCTAGCAGCCAGATAGTTTAGATGCTGAGTAATTTTGGCAGCCTTGATTTAAATTGTAAATCCACATAAACATTATTTCTATTGGAGAAATAATGGTGTGAATGTAAAATATATATTCCAGAAGAATTATAACTCTTGACGTCTTTTTGCTGGCTGGCAAGTAGCATTTCTGACTGAGTTACTACAGAAAGGATTGAAGTCACGCTTGAGGAGTGCTGAATCACAAGAGAGGAGGGCAGCTGGAACTGACCTGTCTAGACTGATAGGGATGGGGCAGCCCTGTCTGGAAACATAAAGCGCAGGATGCACAAGAAGATCTCAATGTTTAATCCTGGCAGATACCTCCAAATAAATTAGCTGACAGTTTCCGTATGAAAGGGTGAGGCAGTCGTTCTTGACCTGTCCAGGGGTGCATCTTCTGCTGTGGAAATGCAGAAACCTTACTGAGCAGTCTCTCCCACCCATGGGCAGGGCTCCCTTGCTGCAGGTGAAGGACATCCCTAGTCTTTGTGGATAAACCCTCCCATCCAGACATGGCCTCTTTCAAACTGTTTGATAATTTATTAGCACTTAAATGTTGTTGAAAAACGCATAATTCGTAGCTTTAGCACCTGAGTAAGTGTTAAATGGCTGGCAGGAGGGCTATCTGGGGGAACAGGGCTGGTGTTTAACACCTCGTTATCACTTTCCAGTGTCCTCTGGCTAGATAACTGAGAACTGCAATATGGAAAGGTTTCAGAAAGTTTTTGGAAATATTATTACTTACCTAACAGAAAATTAAAATGTAGCAAGTCCTCTTTGCTGTCCTTTTGAAAGTAATCTCTGTTTCCCTATTTTCTGGAAATAGAAATTGGCAGAAGGAGGGTAAATTGCTGTGATGCAGAATAGTAACAATCTTGTCTCCTTCTATAGAAGAGGGGTTGTCACATTTACTGTAAAGCATGAAAACAAAATATTATATCCAGAAATAATATCAAAAGAGGTACTCACCAATGGCATGTGACAAGTGGGTAGCAAAAGAATATGAAAAAGTAAAAGGGTGAGACAGATTTCATGCCATCATCTTCGTCCTTTTTAGGCTTCATGGGGAAGCCAACTGGGTGACGTGGCACCAAAGTCTGGGTGCAGGAGCAAAAAGATAGGCCTGGAAGAGACTACAAAGCCCACACAGTGACAGCTGATAAAATTATAAACTCTAGAATGTGGCTAGAAATGATTTTTATCCCATCATTTAAACACTGCCCCACTTTGGCATTAAAGTCCACCGAAGATTTTTGAAGTTTTTTTTTTCTATTTTTTTTTCTTTTTCTTTAAACCAGAATTTTTCTATGGAGAATGTATATCCATTTATTTTTCTATCACATTTTCTTCAGCTTCAAGCATATTTTTTTTCCCAGTGCCTATGTCTCTCCTATAGATTTAAAGAATAATTACGTCTTTGCTCCTTTTCTAAACCTAGATGATCAGGTCTAGACTGCATGGCTTCTGATTGCATCTTTCTATAAAAACAGGCTTTGTTCCAGCCTGCAGTGATCTTTATTGAATGGAGATTCAGAAAGGTTTTCTGATAATCGAGTCACACATCTCTTCCCAGCATCACTATTGCTGTTTTCTACAGTCCTGCTGGAACTATTCCTTGCTGTCTAGCATGCTATGTCAGGAAACAGTTACTGTGAAAAATTACCCGGAGAAATCAGAGGAAGAAGCTCCTGGAAGGACTGGTGGTCTGCTGGGATCCTGAGGAAATGAGCTGTAAGCTGGAAGGTTGGATGGCTCCTGACTCACAGTGAAGATTTATGGGATAAGCAAGCTACCGATTAAAGGCAGCTGAAAAGGGGATTATCAACAGTAAGGAACCAGTTCATGGATGGTGTTTTCAGCAAGAGACTTTCTGAAGCGAAAGGATAATTAAATATGTAATATAGAAAGTCATTGTGATGGTATAACAGGAGCTTTACCACGAAGGAGGTGGAAATATTTTTAGCATCATGCTGTGTAGGTCACACACCTGTGATCAGTAATTTCCATAATTATCGCCCCCCATAGACCCTGTGGTAATGGGACAACTTGGGGTCTAGATGTTGCCAATTTTATGCTAAAGACTCCAGATGTTGCTTTAGGGAGAAAGGGCCTCTCTAGGAGCAACTGCAATGCTAAATCTTTGGAACGTCAAAATCAGTCCTAAAACACGAGTGGCAGCTTGTATCTTAGAATAAAGTGGAGGCCCGTGTGCTGATGTCAGGAGATGCAGCCTTGCTTAGTGCACATAGTTCTCTTTCCACCTCAAAATGACTTTTTTGAACACTGGACGTTTATGCATTTTATTATGGAGGGTATATAGAAATAGCTGCTATGTAAAACTGAACAGCAGGTCAGAAGAAAGATGATGCTGTAACTAAATCGCACAGCAATGCTGACACCTCTTAGTCTGCAAGTCTGAGGCTACAGTGCTGAATGCTAACATTTCCATTTAGGCTGATGTTTGACAGCATTAGAAAAAATGGTGATGTCAAAAGGACTACTGTTCCTGCAGCTGACAAGGAAACCATTTTATATAATTGTTTCAGCCTACAGAAGAGGGTAATTCCTTTGGACGTTGCTGGGTTTTATTTTTGTAAAGAGTGAATAAATTATCTCAGTCCCCTGGATCAGAGGATGTTAAGTTCAAATCCTGTTGCTGGAATAATCACTACAAAGTTCAGTGTTGATTCTGCAATTTGTGGGTAGTTTTGGTGGGAAAGGCATTTTTCCAAGTTTGCTCTCTTGATGTGTTGAAATTACAGAAAAACTGGATTGTCTAAAGGGTGGCCAGGATAGTCAAAATGGCAATTGGCTGTAATATGTACAATAAAAGTAGGCTAAATTCAATAAAATAGTACCCCACTGCTAGATTTTTGTCTCTACCAAAAACCTATGACAACTTAACTAGATCTGGTCATTTTAATAATTCTTCAGGTGTCTCCTTTAGAAGTCCTAGGTACAGAGCCCCCGTAAGTATTAGGAAATCTCACATTTCATTTCTGCAGAATTTAAAGGTGTTCTCATATGAGGTTCTGCTTCACAGAAGGTTAGAAAAAATAACGGTTGCTTATGTTGAAACATCTGATCCCTATTACTATATTTAATATATTACTATATTTAATATGGACTACTTTAACAAAATTCACATTTTTATAGGATTCCAACTTCAAATTCATTGAATTCTTGTTTTCATATTATTTTTGACCAATCAGTTACTTGGGAAGTAAACGACAGGTGCTCATTAGTTTACATACAACATTATAAAGAAATTAAAGAATCAATAAAACGATACAGAACCAGAGAAACAACAACAATAAAAATCCCTCACTGTCTAGTGATTGATGCTGTTGATACCATGAAAATGTTTCTTTTTGTATTATTCCAGTCTTCTTCCCCGAAGAACCAAAAAGGTATTTTTGGGGTCTTATGTGGTTGATGAGGTTTATGACGTTTTTCTCAGGTGCTTTATTACAAGAACTACTGATCTTCACCACTCTGGGATCACTGCTGTAAACCAAGAGCTGACCCTTTCTGCCGTTGTGCACCCAGCAGATGCAGACAGCACAGCAAATGAAATGTGAGTCCATTTGATATGTGAACTCGGTTCCTTTTTCTTGGGGAAAAATTTTCTGAAATAAGATATGAAATATTGATGTGAGATTTCCCTTTGCCCAGCTCTGAAGAATATGGAAATAAACATTTGGCACTTGAGGTAATGCTTGATGATAAAACGATATTTGCTGGGCTGCAGTTAGAATCATAGAATCACTGAGGTTGGAAAAGACCTCTAAATCATCTAGGCCAACCATCCACCTACCACCCATATTGTCCACTACACCATGTCCCTCAGTGCCACATCTACCCTTTTCATGAACACCTCCAGGGATGGTGACTCCATCATCCCCCTGGGCAGCCTGTTCCAATGCGTCATCACTCTGACTGAGAAGAAATGCTTCGTGATATCCAACCTGAACCTCCCCTTGTGCTACTTGAGGCCATTCCTTCTCATCCTGTCGTTTTTACCTGAGTGAAAAGGCCGACCCCCACCTCGCCACAACCTCCTTTCAGGGAGTTGTAGAGAACAATAAGATCTCTCCTGAGCCAAGATCTTGATTATCCACGATCTTGTCCCCATCCACCAAAATGAGCGTGATTGTATTTAGATTAACTTTGCTTTAAATCTTGAAGGAACGGGAACAGGCTACATATTGCTTATTAATATTAACAGTTTTTTAATATCATAACTAAGTGGCCTTTTAGAATCTTATTCATTTGGCTGGTTTTATGCTGAGTATTTCTTTCATGGGCAGCCCCTTCTCAGCAACCTGCAAGACCACTGTCAGTTGTAACAACAGAGGAGTCATAGAGATTTGAGTGGTGAGTAGTTAACTGTTTTGTTATGGTTGTGTCTAATTACTATTCAAGCTCTGCTACTTCACAGGGATTTCACTCTTAGGGTCTCTAAACAGAAATCTGTTAGTTTTGGCAGCCTCTGGTCTGCTGTGTAACATTCATCAGTGTCTTTCTCTGGAGTTTCAAAGGCAACACTTACATGTAATGGTTTTGCTGTGAAACAAAACAGAGAATGTGTATTGTGGTGTTGAAAACACATTTCACAGAGTTGTTACAGGTCTTCTGGAAGACTGCCCTTTATTTAATTAATCTTTCTGCATTTTGTTGTTGCGTTTTTCCCTCACTGTTTTATTATTCTCTGAAGGACTCGGTCCCCAGAGCCTACTGCAGGGAAAGGTCTGCTGGATTAGATGTGGTGCCTTCCACCTGGTGCATTTCCATGAGCCCTTCATGATTAGCAGTGTGGTGTGCAGGCCTACTGTGAACGATCAAATGATCTGTTTTCTTTTCCCTTGAGGTGAACCACATTCGCTTGTACAAGAAAGCAAAACCTCCTCAGCAGACCTGAAAAGCAGCCTACTGCTTTGGAGAGGGCTCTAATAGGCACTGATGTAAAATCCTGACCCCTGTTAATGTGATTCTATTGCCATGAAGCCTTTTTTAGACATTTATTTATTAAACGTGCATTTATTATATAAGTAGGTGATGCCAGCATGCTCTGCAGGATTAAAGCTTGTTGAGTTAAATGATTATTCTAGAAAGATTTATTTTCCTCTGAATGTAATTACACACCAGCCCAGTGAAATGAGCACAGTGGAAAATCTCACTCCATTGCTTTGATGGACTAAACTGGTGCCATCCACACTCTGCAGACAAGGGCTTAAGAAACTGGGACTTTTTCATAACGTCACCAAATGACAGCTTAGGTGTTAAGTAATTTCTGTGGTAGACAAACACCTGGAAGCAAAGAAGCAGTTTGTCTTTGGCAGAGCTCTGGCTGAACTCATTGTCCAGCCTGGGATCTATCCAGACAGCTCATGGTTTTGGCTACATCTAAATAAACAGCTTTGAATGCTGGCTTAGAGATATTAATGGGTTTCTTGCATCATTTATGACTATGTGTAGCGGCAATTGTGCTCCAACAAATCCACTGCGTAAATCAGGTGTGTATTTTGGCATGGCCAAACCTGTGTGGAAGAGAGCTTTTAAGTAAGGAAAAGAAAAGTTGCCTCATAAATGTCAATCGGATATTCCATCAGACTCCAGGAGAATATGACAGGGTTACCATCCATGAACGCAGATGAATGATTAGAAACTGAATGTACACTCAATGTGATCTTTCATCATCATTACTACTTAGTCTGAGGGAATAAAAATGAGGTTCCCATCACTTTATTTTATTATATGTAGGGTTTATATACATCTATATGTACATAGTTGTTACCTGAGAATCTAACTGCAGTTTATTTGAAATGTTTGATGCATAATATATCTTATAGTTGGTATAAGTTCTGTTCGTGTGCCAGCTATGGGTTGAATATAGCTGTAGTGTGAGACTAAAAGAAAAGTGAAAACTGTATAAAGGAGAAAGAACGTCATAATTTTCATATCTGTTGGCTGTGTAACCTCATTACTGTCAGTGCATTGACGAAAGAGTGTTATTATATTAGCAAGTAGGCAGTGATGCTTAAGTAGCTCATGAGTTGGTGGGCCACACTTCAGGGTCACATGATAGTGGTCTCTGGTTTTCTTTTGAAGGTGGTTTGGACCAGAAGTTTTACCTAAATTGCTTTGACTTCACTTTCTGGAAAAAATTGACTTACTTCAAGAATGATAAAGGGATCCTAAAGAGATCATTAGTAGTTGTTGGAGGTAGAAGTCTTGTACATCTCTACAAATTCTACAGAAGCTGGTACAGGTATAGGACTTCAGTCCTTACCTTCATAAAATAGTTGATGAATGTTCAGGCCTCTAAAATAACTGCACAGTGAAAAGCCAGATCCTTTTTTATATAGAGGTTGCTCTAAAAGTACTGCCTCCTAATTATTTTCACGGAAACTACAACACGTACAAAGACCACAATATCATTATTTGATAAAACAAATTCTCAGCTACAAAACAAAACACTGTTTTTCTACATAGGCACCACCATTGGCTGTACATTTTTTGCCAGAGATGAACAAGTGCCTGCATGCCGTGCTTGTGAAAATCTGTACCAGTGGAGGTGACCCACTGTCATCACTGATGAAACGCACCACCCAGTGCCTCACTGTGCTCACATCCACTGTTTGATCTCTAGAAATGTTCAGAAAGTGTCAAGGAATGTCTATGGACAAATATTCACTTTTATACGCTGATGGGAGATTTCACACGCTCAATAATCTGTGGCAGGCCTGGCTTTTCAGTGCTGAAAGTTTTTTAAAAAAACCACAAATATGAATCCAGAGTAAAGGAAAAAGAAAATGTACGTATGTGCAGGTGTGAGGTTCTGGACACATGGGATTGCAGGAGAGTCATGGGATCAAGATCAATTTACTGTTGTCTAAAATATCACCCTGTATCAACTAATCGACGGTGAGTAGCTAAAAACGTACTTGTGTCTTAAGACAAATATGTGTGGGACAAGTGAAATTTTATAGCCTTGTGTTTGCCATAGTCTAAGAGCTCACACACAGGCAGTTACTGCTCTGCTGCACAGGAATGTATGACAATTAGGGATGCTACTGACTG
>JAOWBP010001760.1:84533073-84591336 GCA_028571105.1 Tragopan temminckii
CGAGAACTATTGGTGATAGGTGATGGTTGGACTGGATGATCTTATAGGTCTTTTCCAACCTTGGTGTTTCTGTGATTCTGTGAAACACAACACTTGCAGATAAAAAGAGGCAGTTAGAAGATCAGCTCTGTAATCTGCAGTACTGGTACTTGTGAATAAAAATTACTCCTTAATGGTTTGTGTTTACAGAGGCCTTCAGTGAAAAAATGTGCTGTTGGCCAGATCTAGAACTGCTCTGATTATAAAATGCTGTGTTTATAGCTCGGCAATGATATGAAATAGGACTGCTTAGAAAAAGTGTGATGAATATGCCCAGGGAGAATAGCATTCCAACTATCTCAAGATTGAAAGTGTTACCACCAATAATGACAGAATAGTTACACAGATTCTACTAATTATAGCAAAGCACTCTTGGGCATTGGTTTTCAAAGCAACATGTACGTAACTGGCACTTTTGCCTATTACAAACTATATTATCAGAATAAATCTTTACCCAAATCCCTGAACAGCGAGATCTTCCATGTAGTTTGCACTCAAGTCACGATGAGCAAAGCTGCCTGTGGTCTTCATTACAAACTTGTCTTCTTCATATTTGTAGTTTGAAACAACTGTGAAACAGATTTCAGATGTGTGCATTACCAGAATTTACCAGCAAACAACACAAAATATATGTCAAGCTATCCACTAGAAGGCCAGTTGTCGAGTGTTTTCATAGTATGAAAATTATGCATTAAAAAAAAACCCTGAACTTCAATAATGCCTCAAATAAAAAGACATAAAAATGCTTGTTCAATCAATTTAAAAATTCCATTTTACCCTACGCTTACAATGACAGAGGTATAACATTTTGCATTTATGCAGGCCATAAATAGGGATTCTAATTTCTTGAGAGTTTATAGTTTTATTCTGATATATTTATTATTATTATTCTAAAATTCAGAACCAAAAGCAATATGGGACATCTGAGCTTTCTGAGTTAGAGTAATTTTCAAAATCAAATATAGTCAGTTCATAAGGAACAGGATAAATATTTCTTTGTTTGAACTGAATCACATAAAAAGTCAGCCTACTTTCTCTCCTTTACACGTATTATTATAAGTAATGGAGGAATGTCACGATGTCTGCAATTTAAAGTAAGAAGCAGCTACATAATAAACATATCCTTTCCATTTTTTTTTTATTTTATTATTTTTTTTTAATAGCAGAGCATGCTATCAGTTATCCACACATTTTGTCATCAGTCTTCAGGATCTCTGACTAATCTGATGGGGATGAAAAGAGAAGTGTTAAACAGACAGCAACCAATTCATAAGCAAAGTCACAGAAAATAATTGTGAAAAACATTATGTACCATTTCTCCCAGAATTGTGGCATACTGAATTTTAATGTCTTACCATTCAAGTCATATTCCAGGAACTGTAATGTTGAGCTGCAGGTCGAGTCGATGGACACTTCAAAAGATTCCTTTTTATTTGTTAAATCTGTTCTCCAGGTAACGTTATACAGAGGCGAGGCAACTTTCAAAGATCCAGTCAAGGCACCAAATGATGGAATGTAAATTCCAGCAGGCAATGACACTTTGAGAGGGGGAATCTCAATTTTCTGTTCAGGAATCGTAATGGTAGGCAGATCAAAATCTGCAATCTTATTAGCTACTTCATCCAGATCCACATGGAAGCTGCCAAGAGAAATACTCTTTGGAAGAGTGAATTGAGACACAGTTATTTGGTATTCTGGTACTGTCACCTCAAAATATGGTATTTTGTATTCTTCTAATGTAATATAATTGGCTCCTACATCCACTCTGGGGAATCTTAGTTTTGGCAGTGTGGGTAAATTTACATCAAATGGCATTACGTTTAGTGTCTGTGGAATTTTTATGTTGCGCAAGTCAATGGTGTAAGCTGGGACCTGGAGAGTAGAGAATGGAACTCTGAACTCTGGAGTGCTGAGAACAGGACTTGGAGCCTTTAAGTGTAACTCTGGAATGCTGAATGTGAAGCCATCACTCAATCTAATCACAGGCATAGGGAAAAAGTAACCATCGTCACTCTTTGTGTATATGAAGGATGCTGAAGCATTTAAGTACTGCTTTTTGTCAGCAACGGTAGTGACATCCAACTTCAAGATATCCCACAAGCTCTTCTTAGAAATAGGACAATTAATTCTTTTCAGGAAGTCCATGTATCCTTCCAAAGATCCAGAAACATCAAACTTTGCATTTGACTTTTCATTTGATAATTGCATATCATGTCTCAGAGATAATGACTGAATTTGGCCTTCACCCTTCCAGCCAACTTTCTGATCTGTAGGACTGATTTTCATTAAGACAACCTGATTAACTGAGGCTGTGTCCAGGATGGAATTTGGCTGAGTGGCTTGAATCTGAAGATCTGCTGACACTGTCCAAGAAGCCAGCTCAAAGGTTGCTTTGCATTTCTGAGATCCTGTTGTTGTGAAGAGAGGTGTGTATCGTGCATAGTTTTTCCCATTGTGCTCCCAGACTGCATAAACACGACTGGTAGATGCTTCAACTGCAAGTATTTCTTTCATTTCACTGTTCCAGAGTCCATCTACGTTGGAGTTGGCCTCAAGCTTGACAGATGATCGAACTCCATTAGCATGCAGATAGGTGTTTGCTTCATGGCCTAGAGCTCCAGAAAATGAATATCCAGTGTAAACTGCTCCATCAATATTCCCCTTTGTTGATGTTTCTACTGACAGGTAAGATGTAAGAGTCTCTAAAGCAAGTTTGTGAGCAACTCCTCCCTTAGAACTGATGCCATTCTTAGGAGTAGTAAAGTCATATGTTACTTTTAGCCCTGAAGAAATAGTGGGTTTAGATTTAGTACTTCCAGAAAGCTCTTGGCTGAAATTCATTTTAAAAACTGGTGTGTTCATTTTTGCATTTGTGATCATTGAAGCTTCCAGGCTCCTCTTTGTGAGACTAATACTGTGGTCATGACTTCCTCCTACAAATTTGTTATTATTCAGGGACAGTGCTGTGGCCAGCTTCAGTCCTCTTTTTCTTGTCAAACTGGTTGAGCCATCCAGCTTAAATTGTAGTGCATCAATGACAGATGAAGACGAGACACTGAAGTGCCCAGCAATATCTGACTGATTAAACAGTCCAGCATTTGCAGTCAAAGTGATCACGCTGGATTTAAATGAGAAGTCATAAGTAATATTTCCCATGGCAGGAATTAAGATCTGGTTTGACGGGCTGTTAATTCTGAATCTAGGAAGCTTTAGAGTGCGTAGGTCCTGTGGAACATGAAGAACTGGAAGTTCCAGAGAAGGTAATACTAGTGTGTAAGATGGTACTGAAAAGCCAATAAATGGAACTGTGAATCCTGTTGTGCTTATTTCTTTTGGGAGCATATAACCAAAGGCTGGCATCTCAGCAGTAAAAGGAGAAACCTCAATATTTACAATTGGAATAGTGTATCCTGGAATCCTGAAGGTCCGTGGCAGTTTGTTCAGTGATGTCTGTATTTTGTATTTGTCGAATTTTGTTTTGGCTTCATTATATGACTTTGTGAGAAAATCTAAAGCTGTGTTTCTTCCTCTCTCAAAATACTTGTTGAAGAAAATTATGTATTTATTAAGTGCTTCATGCACTGTAGCTAAAGGAAGTGGGATTACATGCATATCTTTGTTTTTCTCATACTGAGCATTCAAATTTAAATCAAAAGATTGTCTTGTAGTCTTCAATAAATCCCTCAGTCCTGCCTGTTCCCACAGTGAATAATCTTTTAGCTGAGGTGTCTGAATTCCAGTATAGGGAATGTGAAGCTGAGGAATTGTTAGAGGAATATTTAGGAAGTCTAAATTAGCATCTCCACTCATTTCGACATGAGCTTCAATTCTGTCATCATTATTGCCAGCAGACATGTTATGGGAATACCTGTACTGATTGAACCTGCCAGTAGCTTGCCAGCTGACCTGCTGAACAGAAGAACTGAGTGAAAGACCATAATTATTCAGGAAGTCAATCTTGCCAGTCAGTTTCATCGGGAAGCTGATTTTCACATTTCCACCATTGTTGGTTAATAGGCGAATTTCAAAAGGCTGTGCCAAGAAGAAAAACTCATTATTTACAGTTCCAGTAATCCGTCCATTGAGACGAGCATTGTGAGAGCCCGTTAATTCTACTTTCATTCCTCCAAGCTGTCCTGTGCCTTTTACATTAAGAATGCTACGTCCCACACGCTGTGACTCAATTTCAGACTGAACCTGAAGCGTTGCATAACTTAGGAAACCGCATTCATATCTCATAGATTGGCTGACTTTCAGGTACCTGTCATTTATTCTGTAATCAGCAAAAAATATAAGAATAGGGCCATCAACCCTGAAGGTGGCATGTGAATTGTGAGTGCCTTCATCGGAGAAGTTAGGAGAAGTCCACTTCCAGTTTCCTTTGCCATTGGAGGTAAATGATATGCGTCCTGCCTCTACCTCTGCTGTCATGTTATTGACCAGATCAGCCTGGCTGGAAAAGTCAGCTTGTGGAATGTTCAGTCTGTGCGAATATGCTGTTCCACTCTGCATCTGAATTTTTCTTTGCAGGTTGATCATTAAATTATTCTGAAGTTCTACTGAATTTTTTGTTGCAGAGAATTTTGCTCTAGTTTCAGCTTCACCTGACACAGAAGTCCCTAAAAATACTACTTCATTGGTATGGTCCACTTTAAGGAACTTATGGCTGACCTTCATGGAATTTTTAAGCTTCAGCTGTTTCATTTCAGGAGCCAAGATATGTGAATCTGCAATAACACTGAAAACTAAGAAATCTAATCTGGATGTTGCTTGGGCTGAAAGAGAGGTCACAAATTCTGGACTGTTTGCAGATGTTGTAGTATTATGAACTTCAGCTTGAGTAGACAGTGTAAAGAATGGAGAGGCAACTCTAAAAGCACCAGACAATTTGCCAAATGTAGGAGCAGTCACTGTATGTGGGATACGTGGAAGCTGGAACTCTGGTATCTTCAAGTCAGGAATCTGGAACTCATTTAGATTTAGTTTTGGAATCAGTAATTCTGGGATTTCCAACTGAGGCATTTGTAATTCTGGAAAAGAAATCTCAGAAAAAGGCATATCTCTCATTTTCAGGTCTTTAAAATATAAATCAATTGCTGGCAGCTGAAATTCACCAGACATGAGTTTGTCTATCATTCTCACAATCTGAAATTTAATCTCATTTAGGTCAATTGTATAAGAAGGAACTTTAAAGGTATTCAGAATGGTAAATTCTGGGGTAGTAAATTTTGCTGGGATTTTAATGTCCTGTAGTCTCTTAATATTTATCTCATAGGAGGGGATTTTCAGATCAGTCAGTGGAACAATGAAGTCCGGTGTTCGGAAAGTTGCTTCCCGAAGACTTCGAAGACTGAATTCAAAGGCAGGTATAGTGACTATAACTGTTCTTATTTCAGGGACTTTAAATCCTGTTTCAATAAACTGGTTTAAATTTTCAGCCCAATTTTTTAGGTCATACTTTTCAGCCAAAGTAACAATTTTTTTAAAAGCTATGTTCCATTGTTCGGAAATGTATATGACAACAGAATTGTAGAACTGGCTTATCTTTTGAAGATACCATTCGAATTCCTTGGAGATATCCATGTCAGAAATCCTCTCTCGCAGATCTTCCAGATGCTCATTTACTTTGGCTTTCAGATTAATAAATGTTGTTGAGTCGATGAGCTCCTTGAGCCAGTTAATTATAGCAACAAGCTTGGTGTCCCTTAGTTGTTCTATGTATTTTGAAACTACAGCACTAAAATCTCTTATATACTGTTTCAATGCTTCTGCTTTCTGTGGAAGTTCTAGATTTCTGAGTTCCTCATTTATTTTCTGTGTCATTTCTTGGATTTTGTTATTTGTGTCATCAACAAACTGGTTATAGTCAAAAGATTTGAGTTTTTTTATAATCATGTCAAGGAATTTGTTGAGTTTCTTTATCATCATTTCATAATCAAAGGTTTGCACTTTCTTGACAGCATCATCAATAAAAGCCACAATTTTATCAAAGTATGTCTTCACATCAATTTTTCTTAGGTAGGTCATCATTTTCCGGGCAGTTTCTTTTATTCTGTATTGGTTAAGCAGTTCTATCATTCTGTCCAATAAAAAATACACGTGCTTATCAATTTCATATTTTACAATCAGTTTATGCATATGACCTCGGAAAGCACTGATCTTCTCAGACACTTCGTACTCCTCCATCCAACTCAGAATAAAGTCTTTGATTTGTTCAAGAACTTCTTTCATTTTTTTAATTGGTAATGAACGCTTGAATTTTTCTAATGCCTGTTTAACATCGATCATTTTAATCTTCCGTTTCAAATTTTCTGCAAAGCTTCTGATATCAATGTTCTGAATCTGAATCTTGAGCTGTTCTAGGTTCTCCTGTATCCTACTTGTGATCCTGTACTCATCATCTACATTTTTAATCCAAGCCATAGTGCTGCTTCCAATGTTGCTGGGGTAATATTGATTAAAAAAAAATTGTAACTTCTGAATAGTATCAACTACAGTCATTCTTATCTTATATTTTTCATCTAGAGCTGTCATTTTTTCAACTATTTTGTCAAGAAGTTGTGCAATAAGTGCATTAATGTCAAACTGATCATAATTCTCTTTGATGTACTGCTCTATTTGTACCAGATAGACTTGAAACTGGAGCAGTATTCCTTGAAGATTATCCAGGGCTTTTTCCAGAACAATTTCGAGATCATCAGATGTTATTTTATAGTCCTTTGTGAAAGCAATCAAATTAGTTTTTATGGTGCTAACTCTGCCGTTCAGATCTAATTTGTCCATGTAATCATTAAGGTGCTGTGGGAATTCATCTAAAGTTGCCTTGTATTTTTTCATATATTGATCTATCTCAATGTTTTTCAGGTAATTCTGTACAGCTTGCAGCGTGGATAGAATGGCACCTCTGATTTGTTCAAAGTAGACTGGCAAGTGTTCCAGGAATGGTAGGTTAATAACATGCATGTCTTTATTTTTGTCATACTTCACAGAGCCAGAGATGCTGAATTCTTGAGGCTCTGACATGCTGTCCCTGAGGTCTAGTATATCAATTACATTAACTTCTTCAGATGTGAATGGTAGTTGGATTGCTGTATCCATCACAGAGAGATCTGCTAAAGCTCTTCCACTAAGTTCCACACCAATCTTTTCTGCATCATTGTAAGCACTGATATCTTGTGAATATATGTTATTGTTTAGCTGACTTTTCAATTTCCAAGCACTTGACTGCTCTGATGGAGTAAAAAGCATATGAAATTTGTTATCAAGCTGCGTAGTGTATTTTCTCATAGACTTGAAGCTATGACTGGTAGATCCTCTGTAATCATGGGAGAAGGTGAAAGCAAGAGGCTCTGCTTTGAACAGGATTTTGCTGTAAAGGTCTCCTGTGTGTTCACCCAGAGCAAAAAACTTTCCATTACCGTTGGTGTGGACATCAGCAGTGATAGTGAATGGGGCCATAGTGGAACGCAGAGCATTGCTGAAACGGAGAGATTTGGAATCACAGTTTGTGTTCATAGTAATGGAAGAAGCCAGTCCTGCCACATTCAGATTAACTCTGTGACTCACTGCTGCACCTTGGACATTTGCAACTGTGTCTGTTTTAAAGTTTGCAGTTAGATCAGCATATGTAATGGTGTAGGTATGCCTTACTTCATCTGTTCCATAGGCTGCTCTCATATTGCCACCCAAGTTCAGCTTCAGAGGTTCAAGGAGCAGTTCTGCTTTGTTGTAAACTTCAGTTTTGGTGTATTTAATATTATTGTTCAGCTTAGCTGTAAGTGATCTGGGCTGCAGCTGAAGGTCAAAAACATGCTTGTGGAACTTGTCAAAGCTGAAGCTGTTGTCTAACTTTGAAACAAACGTTAGGGATAAGCCAGGAATATTCAAGTCATTTGTGTACTCCAGCTTAATCTCTTTGAATGACCCTTGCAAATTATTTGAAAACTTGAGTCCTTCTCTATTAATTCTGAAGTTTAAGACATGTTTATTGTCCATACCCAGAACTGTACTCTGATATTCACTTCCCAGCGTTATTTCAGTTAAACTCACTCTTCCACCTAGATTGAATTTTGCATTGTTTTTTCCATAGCGCCCAGATGATGACAGTGACATAGAGCCTCCAGAAGTATCAAGTTTGGCATTCATTTCACTCTGCATTGTCAATGGACTAAACTGCACATTTGTAGTTGCGCTGCTGGCTAGACCATACTGATTAATGTTGAGTGATGACTTATGTGCAGCTCGATTTCTTTGATCAGTCAGAGAGAAATCAGTGTTGAAAACAAGATCCTGGGAATTGAGAGAACCTGCAAACAAGGCATAACATTGGGTTTGCTTGTAAGTGGCTTGGTACTCAGAGCGAAGTGCTGCCATCTTCTTTGACAAAAGGAATTCGAGTTTGTTGACAGCTGCAAGATGTAGATACCTTCCATTTGTTTCAGATGTTATTTTCAGCTGGCTATTTTCATACTTCAATGAAGCTGTGTTCTTTAATAGTCCATTTTGTACATCAGAAGCTGAAGTAATGGAAAATACACCATCAGTGTATCTACCAGATAGATGATTGGTAGCTTGAAGGTAAGAAGAATCCAACCTCAGATTTGACTTTCCTTCTAAAACTCGTCTCTTTTCATTGTATGAGCTTGACATAGTGTAAATGCTTCTTGCAAATACAGAAGCCACTTCCAGTTGCCCTTCTATCTTGACATTATTAATATTCATGTTATTTGTCTTTTCAGAAACAATATCACTGGAAAATGAAAGCTGAGGACCCAGAGCACTGGATGCCATTAGAAATATGGTACAGTTTGAAACTGATGTAGGTTCGTAACTCTTTGTCCTAGACATTTTAAAATCTGAAGTTAAGAATCTATGCTTCATATGATTTTCATATGCACAAGTGAATCCATTTCTACTATAAGATGCTTCTCCAGAACCTGAGATAGGAAAAAAGGAGACAAAAGATAACAATGTAATTTATCCCTTTTTACTTTAAGATGCCATTTTCTCCAGTGCCATTAAGCTTTCATGTAACTGCTTAAACTGTAGTTAATGTTATAATAATTCTCTTTAAAGGCAAAAATGTTGGTATAAAATTTTTCTAAAAAAATTCTATTTTGATATTCAGGGCTAAAAATTCAAACTATAAATAAATTAAATACCTACATTACTTTATTAAATATAATCACGAGATGATGCAAAGTTATGTTATTATTTAACATTAACAAGATGGATTCTTGGGAATAGCTGAAACAAGAGCATAGCTGACATTCCCTTTTATTTAATGTTGCCTTTATCATACTTCCTATATGATGAAGAGTTTAGAAGAGACTAAAGTTAGCCAGTCCTTTTGCATTTTGAGAACACAAATTGCAATTTGAGAAGAAATATCTTAAAAAAAACCTCTATTTTAACTCTTGAAAGTCTGGATCTGGACTAACTCTATGTGGTAATGTCAGTATGTGAACTTCCACAAACGATAAAAAATATATTTATATACATATCTATACATAGAGAGAAGAAACTGGAGGCATAGCTACACACCTGCCTGATTTTGAAAACACTTAACTAGTCAAATATACAACTGTTTATCTGATCAAGCCTTCGATTGTGAAGAACCATACTTCAGTATGAAATATATTGGAAAATATACACCTTAAGATGGATTATTATTAATCCATTATTAATGGATTATTTGACTTCACCTTTAGGTCCTAAATAACAAATTCACATAACATCTTTAAAAACAAAGAGATTACGGAATCTCTTTCTTTAAATAAGCAATGTGAATATGAAGGTGTGATACATGATACATTAAGAAAAAAAAAGGTACATATCATCAAAATAGTTTAGCCAGTATTACAGAATCAGAACATATTCTTACCTTTCATGTTGTAGGATAGTAGCTCAAAAACGGAATCAGCATTCACAGTGTAAGTAGTTCCTATTCTGGATGTTTTCTCTGTGCTGCTATTTGCCAAAGTGTATGCTGCTGTCCAGTTGTAATAGTTGCTGTGCACACTAGTGGAGACCTCTAAGGCACCAAATAAAGGCACAAGAAGAGGATAGGATTCTGGAACAGTAAATGTTGGCATTCTGTATTCCTGTGATGGTATGTTTATTCCCATAGACTCTATTACCAGATGAGGTGTTTTGACAGTCTGTGGCACTCTTATGTCGTGGGATGATCTTCCACCAAATGGTAATGGAATATTAATAAGAAAACTGTTTTTATTGAAGCTGTATTTGATCCGGCCTTCACTAGAAAGTAAAAGTGATTCTGTTAAAAATTATGCAACTCCATGACATACACAGAAATGATTTCTACTACTCCCAGAATACTAGGCTTACTTAAATGTCTGTATCCTTACTTTAGGTTTAGAGAGAAGTGTAATGACTATCAGCATTTTTAAAGCACTTATCTATCAGAACCACTTCCAAGCATTTTTGACAATGGTGAATTCTGTCAATGTTTTTCCCTTTATTTTATCAGAGTGATAAAATAAAACTGAGAGATCAAGTAGTCCAGAATTACATTATTTCCATAAGATCGAGGATTAGAATTCAAGCATTCCTGGGTCTTTGTTCAGAGATTAACTAACCTAAGCTCACAGGTAGAGAGTGTCACTCAAGGGGTCAAATACGGAATTGTTATCAATCTTGCATTTGATTTTCGACCCTAAGAATCCAAATCTAAATCTGCATTATGCACATTCACGAAAAGATGTATTAGCATGAAAACGAGCATTTCATATTACCACTGTGGAAGTACATGGAAAAACAGTACAGAGAGAGATAACATGCAATGCTGCTCCCCATCTATTTTTATAATGTAATCTTAAACTTTACATTCATTTTTTTCATCAATATTACTCTGGTTCAAGCTGTACAACTATGCTTCAGTTTATCTCAGCAGTAGTTGTGTGTGTACCAATTTAGATACTTCCAAGCAAAACTGTTCCTTGAATCCTTATGCATAGGAAGTGAAGCAATGTGATATGAACACTAATTGGCAAGAACAATATATGCTAGAAACTGCAATGAAATCAACTGTACACGAGCATTTTAATGTCTAGATCATGTTGGCTGGTTTACAGTTTAATTCCGTAGTGACAGAAGAAATATTCTATTTGTCTGTCTGTCAGTCTTTCTTTTTGTTGCTCATTGCTTATCATAATTTTTCTAGCTACCTTTTCAGGAAAAGTTCCTCAGGAATGGTGATAACAGGCAGTTTAATCTTCTGAATGTTCAGTTCCTGCAGTCCACTTAGTTTGGCTTGTAGAGTCTGGGCATAGGGGACATCTTTTGATGCCTTTTGCAGCCAGGTGTTGGTTGCCTGTTGGTGCAAAGTAAATGACATGTTTTAGGATTTCCTAACCTTTTACAAGTTATATAAATTATTTGAAAGCCAGTGTAACTATTCATGTAACACTAGGCATTTGATAAATTGGTTGGCTTGACCAAAGTTGAAAAACTAAAACTTATTCAAATTGATGAATGCTTTTACAAAACTGTCCCAGTTCTGGTTTTCTTGGGGAGACAAAAATTAATCAGGACTACATGCTGATACTGTAATTGTAACTGTAGATTGAAACATACCACAATAAATTGTGATACAATATGTCTCATTGTCATATCTGTAAGAGCGACTTTCCGATCCAGCAGTTCGTTGGCATACTTCTCTAAAGTCTTTGAGTAGTCTGAAAAGTCAGCTTGGAAGCCAGAAGACATTCTGCCCACAGCAGCAGTGGCACCTGAATTCCACTCTAGTTCAGCTTTTTCAGAATCTGAAAATAATGGATCAAAAAAAAAAAAAAGGGTAAAATCGGTAATATTTATGTTCTATTTGGGGATATAATATAAACAAAGGTAACAAGATGTTTACATTTAAAGGCTGTACACATGAATTATGTTTTTGCCCATACCATATCTGAAAAGAACTCTTTTTGATATTGTGTTCCCATGAGTTTCTACAGCTGAGCTCATCTGAAGGTACCCTTTGGTGGGTGAATAATTAACCAGTGCTTCAGTTCTAAGTTCAGTTTGCAGACGAGGAATAGAAACGGTGCCTCTTAGCATTGTTTCTTCCATTCCAGCATATCTGTGAAAGTGAAATGTAAATGTGAATATACAGCATTTCATTCTACTCTTTTACTTATGTTTCAGGAGCAATTTCAGCATTTAAAAAGGGTGTAAAAAGCAGTATAGGTGTTATAGACACAGAACTAATCAAACTGGTAAAGTTCTTTCTGAGTTAGTGACTGTCTTCAGCTCCCATTTGTTACTTTGGGAATTTAAGGAAAATTGTTAAAATATGACTGTGTGGATATGCAAAATATTAATTCCTTAATATGTTCAGTATAATTCCATAATACTGAAACTGATGGAAATATCTACCTGTCTGGTAATGTTCTATCTGAACCAAATTCTGAACTCCTTACTTAAGCTGAATTTTCTGCTAAGGATACTGAGTGTGACCATGAATAAGATAGAAACAAAACAGTTGACAAAATATATTATGCCACTGGGCTTCATTTTCCTTTACTCACATTTATTTTGTATCTTGTAACTTTGTTGACTTGAGCAAAATTCTAATATTATGTTAGTGCAAATGAAAGGGAATTGAGGTCCCTGACATCCATCCAAAACTCCCACTGATATCAGAGGCAATTCTGCATGAACAGCAAAGACAAAGACTCCCTGGGGCACCATCAAGATCACAGAATTCCATGGAAGATTGAGGTTTATTAAAGAATGTGATCAGCTCATTTCACCATGGGCTTGTGAGGCAGACAATTTTAGAAACCCTGGCAGGCTGAACATTTTTGTTAGCTCCCCTGTAGATGTTCCCGGAAATATTCTCATCGTGAAGCGTGGGAATTTTTACAGGAAGCTCTCAGCTATTTTTGGTTTTGTTGCTTATTGAGTGTTGTTAGGGCCCTTCATGGGGAGATGCAATAACTTTGTTAGAGCTAAATATACCTAGTAAAAGCTAATATCTCTCTGTACAAACTTTGCCTTGCTCATATCCTTGGACCTTCACACCTGCAACAACTCTAGCAAAATGTCATCCTTGTAGTTATGTTTGCAAATATGGAAGAACCACCACTCAAAACTTGCGATACAAATTACACACAAACATGTGGTAGAAAGGATCAGATTAGGTGTATTTATTTGATGTGTACGTGATAGATTGCAAGTAAAATATTTCAAGGATTTTCAAAGGGGAGTTGAATGACAATTTTATATATCTATATGTATATATATGAGCAATCTATCCAGATTAGGGTATTATTTTTCCAAAAATTTCTACCTTCAATAAAAACTTCAGTTATCGTATCCAAAGATATCTGAAAAAGTCTGAAAAAGTGGTCTTCTGAGTTACCTTATTTGTCCAGTAAGAGTAACTTCAGAAATCTTCTTGTTATTAAAGTCTATAACAAAAGTATATGCTTTCTTCCCAGAAACAGATTCATCAGTGATTCTGAAGTTAGTACCAAAGTCAACATCAACATCTGGAATGGAGACGTCACTGGTCAGAATCTTCCTGTCTCTATTGTACTTAAAGGTCAGTGTGGCTTCATGCTGCTTTACACCTGGAAAATATAATATAGCCTTGTTATTCACAACTATGGAGCATTTTGGACTTTTCTAAGAAGGAGACAAAATAGAATCAGTTGGAAATTATACCACTCTGAAAATCTAAAGAAAGCCTGAATGGGCCTCAGAAACAGGCTCATGTTTTTTTCCTCATCTTAGAATCATAGAATCATAGAATCACAAGGCTGGAAGGGACCTACAAGATCATCTAGTCCAACCATTCTCCCATCACCATTACTACCACAAGCTACTAAACCATATCTTGTAGCTCCTCATCCAGACGCCTCTTGAACGCTGCCAGGGATGGCGACTCCACCACCTCCCTGGGCAGCCATTCCAGTGCCTAAGAAGAAGCTCATCATGGACTAATCCTGCCACTATTTTTGACACATAAGGTTTGTTGTCTCTCATTAAAAAAAAAACACCTTGTCTTTTATGCAGTTTTTCTCCATTTGTATGCTTTACTTTCATATTTCATCAGAAATGTAATTTTCCTATTGTTTATGTAGAAATCATTAATTTCTCCTTTTCCATTCTTTTGTTCATTGACATCAAAATCTAATTTAAATCTCATGAAGAAATTTTAGAGATACAAAATCACGTAATGTGGTTGCAAGTATGAAACAAAATGAGAGTGATTGGGTGTCAAAAGAATGTTTTATTTCATACTGCAAATAGCTCTACTGTGTATTATTCACAAAAATCTTTTTTTCAGTTCAGTGACATACAGATCAAAACAGAGCTAAACCATACTTCTTTTTCAGACTCTTACCTTCTGCTTGTACTGCAAACTTTAGTGTGTCTACCAGGTCATTTCCCTCTCTCTGCAGATCATAGTTTGCACTTGCAGAATATTCTTTCACTTCCCCTGTGGACACTATTTCAACTTCAAATCTAAAGGAGGAGTAAACAAGCGTCTTGTAAATAACTGGTTTTGCTATGACCACAAACAGGAGGAATCAGACAGTTCTCAATAGCTCCCTCTCTGAGCTGCTCATGCTTGCCTGCATTTCAATATTTTTAAAGGTAAGTTTTAGGTAAAAGGGTACTGCAATAATAAGCCCTAAGAGGGAAGGTTAGTTAACCCAAAACAAACATAGTCAAAGCTTTCCTAACTTACCTGGTTTCTCCAGTCAAGGGATAACAGGGAGCTGCCTCCATGGAACTGGCATTAGAGTACAATACTTTAGTGCAGAAATTTAGACCAGAAATGAAAGGCTTGCACGAAGTTGAGAATTCTCGGTTCTCAATCAGAGGTGGAATCTCTTCAGTTTTGGCTGGAGACACCAAATGTAGTGTGTTGCTGGAAAAGAAAAATGGCTCATTTATCCCCAGGACAGGAGTTTAGATATTGCACTTAAGTTGCTCTTTTAGTAACGTTACACTTCGAATAAAAATAACTGAGGAAGGGGCTTAATGAAATAACATTTGGTGGTTAAATGATCAAGTAGTGTATTATTACTATTATTACAAGCATTATTAGTGATAATTATAATTTCATGTGTTGAGTCACGTATCCTCTCCAATTAATGTAAGCAGTTCATTTAAATTCCATTTAAAACAAGGCATTGTTAATACAATAATTTCATGTGAGAGAAATCAAAGCAATAGAAATGGTAAGTATCTTATTGGAAGTTACAGAAAATAGTGACAAAGAATCTGCAAGGCCTGGCTCCTAAACTATTTACTTATCTTACAAGAAAAGTTATCCCAGTTTTACAATGCCTGAAATTTTTCTAAACTGAAAATTTCTCAATGTCTGCCCTAATCTCTCAGTTCTATCACAGTGAAAAATGAAGAAAAGAAGGGAAGAACACATTCTCAAAAGTTCTCATTCACTTCCTATTACCTGATACTGAGGAGCTTTGTTGGTGTCTTCGGGGCAGGAATGCTGAATTTCAGCTGTCCAGCTTTCACACTAACATGTGCTTCAATTCCAGACTCATGGAATATATTGGAATTCATCTCCACGCCACTTCTAGCAAATTCAGGCATGTTTATTCCCAGATGTGTTACAAACTCAACTGCTACTGAAGGTTTAGCAATGAGTTCTGCTTGCATCTATTTAACAAAAGCAAAACAATGTATTTCATTTTCCCAAAATACTTTTTAGAAAACAATGTCCTCATTCTTGATAATCTAGAGGTAGATTTTGTATAATTTATTTTGCTGTTCAAAAAGTTGATTCCCAAATCAAATCAGCTGAGGGAGCACGGACGTGACAGTTATCATGCAGCAAATACAGCAAGATGATAGCATTGGGAAACCTTATACAGAAGTACTCATTCTGCAGAAAGATATTGTACATGAAGTTACTTGCATGTATCTTTAAATCTGAAAACAAGAACCAGTTTTCCACTGTAGAGAAAATATAGCAATTCTTCAAAACAATGAGTAAAGTGTTTGAAAAAAAAAGAAATGAATCAAAGATTTCAATTTATCTAAACAGAAAACAACTTCTTTTCAAGCTTTTGGTTTCACCATTACAGTAAGAAGGGACAGGATGCAAAATTCTGGAAAAGAATCCACAAGTAATGAAATGGCAGCCAAGAACAACTTTAAAGGCCTTTAAAAAAATTTACTTAAATACTGTACACATTCTCAAATTAAAAGTTCAGTGAACTGAAACTACTGAAGACTTTATATAAAATATTGACTAAAATAGAACAAAACAACTACAGAAATTGAAAAAAAGATTCCAAATATTTCATTTAAAAATTTAACTGGAGAATGTATTTTGTGCCACATTCACTGTAATTTTTAAAATTGTAAAATGTTTTATTTCTTGTAGAAAAATTTTGCTTAGCTAATTTTCCAATATTTCTTTTAACTGGAAAGCAAAAATTTCACTTTAATTTAGTTACATCAATTTTTTTATTAACTGTTTGAACACCAAATTCACATGCTGCAGCTTTTTGCACTACTCTCATTTGAGATCATGGAGAGAGAAATACACAGGCATGACAAGGATTAGCTGTAATGGATTATTAAAATACATTTAATTCATAAATATCATTGTATCACATACTTGACTTACTATATGCATTACTTCTCATTTGACTGTAAACTTTATCCATGAATTAACTGAAGGTCTCTAATGAGTAAGTTCTTTTTTATTTCAAGAGTATTTTATAGTTTTAAAAATTCTTTCAGTGTAAACAGTTTAATCCCTAAATGAGGTTGCTGACTGTTAAGAGAAGACAAAATAAAGAGAGCTGTTGAGACTTACACTTTTTTGATGAAGTTTCACAGCTACTTTGGCCCCAGGTGTCACTATTCCAGACAAGGCAAACTTCAGTTGCAAACCTGCTCCAGTTGGGAGTTCAAACTCGTTGTCCATAAACATATAGTGGACAAATAAGTCCTTGTCAACACCTCTTGAGATGGCTTGTGCAATCTGTGAATCAATCAAAGAAATAAATATTAACTAATCAATGCTGGATGCTAGATTTTATCACCTGCCTTGATATAGACAATTGAATGTGGATTGATTTAGATAATGTAACATTCTGGCTTCCCCAAATTCAGTAGCAAAATGTCTTTTTGACTTCGTCAAAAGCAGTGTTTTACTATATATTTCTGAACTGTATTACATTCTCTTTCCTTTTTAATATGATATACTATTAATTAATATTGATATATATATCTCATAATAAAAAAATCAGTAACATACCATACTGGCTAGCACTGAGATTTTAGGAATTGTTTCACAATGTATCACAATTCTGCAATAATATCTGAACCCTCCTTTTTTTCCTTTCCTTCACCCATCTACAAGAAGGACTCTACTTAGTTATTGATAGGTCTTTACGAGTTCCTTAGAGTTCTTCAGACTAAATTTAGATATTTCATTTTAAGTATTTTTATTTTACGTGACCAGAATAGGCATCAAATACACATTCTTCATATAATATATCAATAAAATCAGAACTTTATAAACAACTGGTAGAAAAAGAAATAGTGGTGAGTAATACATGCTGAAAAATCAGAAACATACCATTTCAGGAATTCTCTGAAGAGTTTTAACGCACTCTAGAACCACGCTTCCCAGCAGTTTGAAATCATTGAGTTTCATGTACCCAAGCTCTTCTCCCAGGATTCGCAGAAATGCTCTTCCTTCAGGGGCTTCCTTCTTGCTCAATTCTTTTATCAGTTTTTCAAGGTTAAGAATTATTGCTTTAGTGATCTCCTGAAAATTCAGTCAGAAAGCAGTAAAATAGATTTAGAGAACTTCATAAGGTCGTGTATCTAGAATAATGACACATTGAATATCAGTTAACGTTGCCATTTTTTCTTCCCTCAGACAAAGACCCAACCCACATGCCATGAAGAAAGAACACTGTTGAACAGCATTAAGGACTTCCATTTTAGCATACTAAAAAAGGAGAAAGTTCATATACAATAAACATATAAGCACTGTAATTACTATGTAAATATAGGATTGCTGTGCTGCACAGAGAATGCTTTCAAACTATACCTGATCCTGCTTGCCATCGTGGGAGTAACCAAAGTAGTCAAAGAGAGCCTTGGAAACCTGCTCTGGCACTTTGCCATCAACCCAGTACAGGGCCTTGCTTGCAGTATCTGGGAAAAATCCCTTCTCTCCAAACAAAGCTTCCAGTGTTGGTTCAAATCCCTTTCCATCCAAGCCAAGCTGAAACGAAGAGAACAGTGCCATAACTGAGAGAGGTTCTCCACTTCTTTGTACCTTTACAACAAACAGACTTCCTGGGGAACAAAAAATGCATTTACAATATATTCTACAAGTCTACAATTCTTAAGGGAAAATATGCAAGATAAGAGAATACTAGATATTATGATTAATTTTCTCTCATTGGCGACATCCAACATAAAACCTACACATAGGCTGTATCTCACTTAGAATCTACTATGAGTACTTCAGTGTGCCAGTAATGACTCATTAGCGTGAAGTCCATTTGTTACAGATGGGTTCATTTTACCCTGGCTGTGGCCTTTAATAACTCCAACAGGGTCGTCCATCCAGGCAATGGCAAGTGACATCACATAACGGATGGCTTGCTCTAAAGCCCATTGAGATCAAATGAAAGTCTCCTTGTAAGCACAGTGATCTTTAGATTTCTCCCAAAGCTTGTAAAAACAATACATTATTCATGGAAAGTTGTTATAAGCAAACAGAAGTGAGAAAGAAAACAGATGAATGCTAGCAAAGGCTTTTGATAATTGTACCTCAAAGATATCACTTGAGTCAAAACCATACACATTCAGGGTGGTTTTCAGCATAGTTTCTTTAGGAACATATCTGTTTGGATCAAATATCACATTTCCTTCTACTTTGGCAGAGATGGGATCGAGGCCAGGTACAGAAACTCTTTTGGAAACTTGATAATTTTGTGAGAATTTTCTGAAATCTTTGACTGTTGGAACCTCGTTTCCTTTCAGCGCTTCTTCAACGTGGCTTTTTAGACTAGGAAAAAGGATAGCAATGCAAATATGATAAGTATGAATTGCAAAAAATCTTTATCCCTAAGTGAGAGATTTCTTGAATCACTTGCAGACATTCATACAACTGAGGTGATTGTATACACGGTTAGCTCTCTGCACACACTGACAGTAAGTCTAAGGGCAAGAGCAGCACTGCCCTAACAAAGCTGCAGATCTACTCAGTTGATGTTCTTCAAACAATGAAAACAAACCAGCAAACTAACAATCAAACAAACAAAAAAAACCATACAAAACTCACACTACTAAAATAACATTCATTGAAGTTATGGAAAGACTTCATTCTTCTTAGGAGACCAGCACGTAACAAAATTTTACTTACTCTTCAATGCCTACTTCGTCAGAGTCTAGGATGTTGGCAATGTGTGAAGCGACAAAGCTTTTCACTTGCTCGTTCTTCTCCCTTGTGAGGATTCTCATAATCTTTGTGAGATCAGTTGGGGAAGGATTCTTCATCAGTAGCAGATAGGTTGCTAGACGTTTATCTGTAGGTGCATCTCCTTCCTGGAATTCTTTCAGAAGTGCTGAACGATTCTAAATAAACATAACAACGTTGTCATACTCCTTTGGGAATAGACAGAATTAAATAATTTCAAGTATGTAATTTCTTCAAGACTGCATAATTACAAAGTATCCTTTTTAACTGGTTTATCCGTTTTAACTGGTCAAAGTCTTGTCATTGATAATATTCTGATACAGTTTCTTTTCTTAGATCTTTTCAGAGAAATTGTGTTTTTATTAAAATAGATTTTCTTACTCTGTATCTGTTTTTTGTTGTTTTTTTTTTAATTTGTTTTTTTCTAAAAATGATTTTCTTGCAGGGGAATCTGAAATGTTCTGGTCTGCAGAAAAAACTTAAATTTTTTATCTTTCAGTTTAGGAAAAGAAGGTGATCAAAATGCCCTGCTGTAGGAAAACTAAAAACATAGGTTGAAAATAAATAGTAACAATAATAAAAAATTGAATGCCTTCAACGGAATTAAGGATGTGGGCTCCACATGATTCTGGGCTCCACATGATTCTGGGCTCCCAGACTCCTTAAGTCGTGTCTGGAAACAAGATCTCACCTTTTAGGTGAGATGAACTTACTGATGTTGAAATTGTCATGCCATTGTAATGTAAACACAAATCTAAGCAATACTATGAATAACAATGACAACACCGTGCCAGTATAAAATAGCAACCTGATTTTTCTTAGTAAGTTCATTTAGATTTGGATTAATTTTTTATGTAAACCCAGCTTCAAATAAGCAGAATTCCATTTAAGTCACTTGCAGGAAATTTCCCACTTAAAGTGTCCGTGTAAAGCAGCTTCTCCTCAAAGAAGCAACATTCACTGAATCAGAAGAATTTCTCAGACATGTGGATAGAAAGTAAACTAACTAAAGAAGTTCTATTAGAGCAGAAGGCAGCTAAAAGGAAGGTAGCAAAATTATGAATTGATAGGAGTGTCCTATTTTATTCAACTATTTATGTGAAAAGCGAAGGTGAACTGAACGCAGGTTATGTTAGTTCTTGTGTATTACCTCTTCCGTAATGGTCATTTTCCGGAATGCCTGTATGGCTGCTTTTTGAACCGAAAGTGATGCAGCTTGATTTCTGATACATGTTTTAAGAGAAGCCTTCAGGCTGGGTTTAGCTTTCTCCATTACTGTGCCCATGTTTCCAATAGCCTGTCAGTGATGAAAACAAAGAAAGATGATTAATTTCTTTTCTCCACCAACAGAAGCAAAGTAATATATGTGCTATGATAAGGAAAGAAGCAAATAAAAATACCCGAAGTGTGAGATATGTGAGTTCAGCATCTCCAGAACACTCAGTGCCGAGCAGTGATACCATGAAGTCAGCAACATCTGTTATTTCCTCTGTCACAATCATCTTCTCATTATAGAACCTGAAGCAAAAAAAAAAAAAAAAAAATGCATTGGAAACAAATGGTTAAAACGGGAAATGCCTATTTATTTTTTAGCAAAAAACCCTCAAGGAGGACTAGTCTTAGAGTTTACACACTGTAATGTTCTCCTGATGTTATTTTGTAAAATTACATGCTGCCATTACTTACTTGGTAACAGCATGACTCAAGCCATAAAAGGAAGCTCTACTTGGCTGATACTGGGCCATGTTAAGCATTTCCCGGATTCTCTTTGGAGTAGGAGAAGGCAAGAGTCCCAGGGTATACGTGACCAGGTCAACCACAAGTGGATTCACGTTTCCAGTTCTCAGTATCTGAAGGACTGCACTGTAACACTCCGGAGTCCCGCACTGAATCAGGGCCTGAATCGTGATGGAACTGAAAGGAAAAGCGATGGCTTTAATTAATGAATTTCTTGTTTGCAGTTATTCCTGTATGCTTCATGTTTGGAAGAAACATTTGACATGTTCGCTCAGGCCTGTTAATACAAATGTGTGGTTACGTGCAGCCAGAAGTAAAGCACACAATTGCTAATCAGGAAGAAGATGCTTAATTTTACAAATTATGATAATACATGACTAGATAAGAACAAGATGAAAAATATTAACAGTACTACAATTACACAGACATATCTATTTTTTTCCATGACCTTGAGATTTTCCATACCTTCAGTATTATAATACATTGAATCAGACTGAGGCTCTCTCTCTAGAAACTGAGGGCATAAAGTATGAATAAACTCACTGACATCCAAGACAGGAATAGTAGGATTTGGGAGTAGAGGTCAATGTCAAATGAAAAGTTTGTGCCCTTACATGGCTCTAAAAATCTCACTATTAAAACTGTGTTCTTGGAATTTGGAATTACATTGTCCTTGAGCAAAACTAAATCAAAGATATTTGGCCATAATAACATGTTCACTGGATTGCATCAGGCATATACACTTGGCTTGGAAAACCCTACACTATTATATTCAACTCAATTTAATTTTAGTTTAGTTTCTTCATTAAAATGGGAAGATTTGATCAAGTAATGATCAAGCAATATTAGTACTTCATAGATGTCTGGAACTTTCAGACCTATTTAAATTCTTAAACTGTTTTCATTTATTTAATATTCAAATTATTACCATCTGAGCACTTCTGATGGAAAAATATTCATAGGTCTTACTCTCTTATTTCTCTCTCTAGATTATTAATATGAAACCCATCTTTCTGAAGGACAATCTTGACATCTATTTAAACTATATTTTAAGAGAATGTGCAGTGAATCATCAACTTTGGAATTATTTTGCTGTGGCACCGACACACGCTGGAACTGCTGGAACATACCTTGAAGTTTCCATCATCTTTGGTACAAGAGAGCCAAGAGTGCTGTTGTGTAAACTTCTAAGTCCAGAAACAAATCTGTAAAAGAGTTTTGCTCTCTGCTGGTTCTGCTGGGAGGCAGTAAGTTTCTGCAGTTCCTGAAGAATTTTCAAAACAGCATCACCTTGCCTGGAAAATTTAGCATCTGTGCTTTCCAGTGCAAGTCCTTTCTCTTCCAGTTCATCTAGAAAGTAAACCAATGACACTCTTCATTACTTGATCAAGGAACTCTCTACATTGAATATAATTAATATCAACCATTTAGATTGCCTTATACTGCAATTGTTGAAGTTCAACAACTGAACATTTTGTAAAAATAAATGGAATTTAAATGCAATTCTCCTCAAAGTAGAATAATGATATTTATTTGCATAAAGAATCTGAAGATTTCATTAAGACATTTCCTTGGCATCTCTTATACTAGCAGTTCCCCTTTCTAACTTTTAATGAGTGAGTATATCTTAGGAAAAAACATGCTCTGAAAATGCAATAACAACTGCATAGTAAAGAAGGGCATTTCAGAACCGAACATACATTAATCAAGAATTGATGCAACTGAAGTTACAAAAGAAATTATGGTTAACTTCAAAAAGTCTTGTTAAGCTCATTTTCAAAAAGATTAGAATTACTTTCCATTATTTAGATTATTTCGAATGTTTTAATTATAAAGATTGATTTCAGAATTAAAAAGAAAAGACAAAGATTGCGTAGAATTACAAGGTATTTTTAAACTTTTCATTTTTTTTTTTCACATTTCTCCCCAAATCTTTTTCTGTCTAAGTCAATGAAGATTCATCAAAAATTATCATTTGGTTTGGTGTTCTCAAATACATCTTGAACGAATTCACTGTTTGAAAAAAAAAAAAAAAATTGGTTCATCTATTTGACATTTATTTAGAATTGCAGCTGTACCTCCATCAGAATTTCTGTTACTCATCCTCTGATTATCTTCAAGCTTCAGGGTCTGGTTGACTTCTGTCATCATACCATACTGATTTCTAGAAAACAAAAAAAAATTCAGTGCTTTAGTTGAGTTAAAATTCCTTTGAGGGATCTTCCTACACTTCTTGCATCCTTGCAAACAAAGTGCAGATTTAGGGATAAAGTCAGGGCAGAATTTGATACATTAGCATCCGAAATGAATATTTATTTTAAAATGGTAATTATAAATAGTGATCAACATACTTGTATGAGAAAGGCAGAAACAGGTGTTTTTCACTGCAGACAACATCTCTTATATGTTTTTTCTTTGCATCAATATTGTAGTGACAGGATTGAGTGCTACTCAGAAGGGTAGATAGTGGGATGTTCTGTAAAATGAAAAAATATGGGAGTTATTTTATTGATTAGTATAGGAAACAGTTTTAAAGTTTGCTAGTTTTCCTGAAACCTTAACTCTTATAGTCTGTTGGATGGTGCATGACTTGTAATCATTTTCATGCAAAAAGCAAATTATGCCAGTAGCAAACGTAAGTCTCTCTACAAGCAAAAATCCCACAGATATTTTTCCTCAGGCAGCACTGTGGTTGGCATAGTAGTTACTTCATGATATTCTTAGAATATAGGACTAGTTCATATAAACTAGCTTGTAATTTTTAGAGTAGTTCAGGACCCTCACCACAACTGATGTTCTTTCTAATTTCACTCTTATACACATTTTGAAGTTTTCTACAACAAGGTGTAGAAGTAGCAGAAGTTATAAAATGTGTTTTTCAAAATGATATGAATTCGTCTTTTTTTTTTTTTCCTTAGGGAAAACACTGAACAGCACAGATGCCACGGTATCAGGAAGAAATCTGCAAATATTCATGCAAGCAACTGCATTTGATTGTAGGGGATTCGTAAGTAGCCTGAACAGCATTTATTTCAGGAGATTTAGAGCCCTCTCTTGCATATCATAGACATATCTGAGTGTTGGAGGATTATATGGTTTACATGAAGTGGGAATGTTGAAAATGTTGACCCAGAAGATCAAAATTTTCTATATGATCTGATAGGTTATTGTGCAGTCAACAGTACCAACTCCAGCTATTGCAAGGTTTCCCCCAAGAATTCATGAGAGGAACATCAAAGAGAGTTACATTCTTTTTCTCTGCATCTGTTCTTCATTGCCAACAAAACCACATAGGGCGGTTTTACATAGGGGCGCAGAAAACCTTGTATAAGGTCACTACAAAATTAGTAGTTGCTTATTTTTTTAAGCGATGTAGGAGAATGTTATATCACAGACTTTTTAGTGGTATACTTACTAGTCCTTTTACAATGGCAACAGGGCTGACATAATCTCTGATTGGACTGAAGTTGTCACAGGCTTTCAGGTTCCTGTTAATTGAAATATCTTCTGCAACACTTCCTCTTCTGGATTTGAACTCAACCTCACTGTCGCACTTTCCATATACAGTATCCTAGAAGGAGGAAAGGAATCAGTGTCTTTATTCATGTCGTCAGCCATTTTCTATTCTGGCAGAAATGCACACACTGTCATCTGAATTTCCAGGTCTTATGAAAATTATATCAAGAATAACTCTACTAGGTGAGATTGATTCCATTTATTAAGAAAATAAGGTGAATACTTTTCAAAATTCTTACCATGGAAATTGTTTTTATGTTTTCCTCCGTTTCTGTTGGTGCAAGGAGAGCTGAGATGATTCCTCTCTTGAGATTGAGGACATTCAGAGGTTCACCCTTCTCTGGATATAGTTTGACTTTTGTTCCATCCTGAGTGCTGAATTTTAGCTCATGTCTGCCAAAACAATCCCCAACATTAGTATGAAATCATGTTAAAACCACCCAGGAAGGCATGGTTTTAAACTGATAGGCTATACCTAAAGCAGCATGTTTTATCTTGGTCTATCATTATTTAATATTTGTTGTTACTACTATTACAAAATACTACTATTAAATTAGGTCCTTCCCAGCAAAATTCTAATCAAGGACATTCTGGTATCACCAGACTATGTCATGTAAGGACAAGTAAATATCAGGAGCAATGGCTGGAAGTTGGAATTGCAACAATTCAGATAGTAGATGAGCAAATTTTTAGACAGGTAATTATTAACTACTGCAGTTATCCACAGAATGATGGGAAAGACTAAAAGCCACTACTTGTGGCTTTTAAATAAAAACTCCACTGTGAAAAATATATTTTAACATTCTCCCAAGTTTTTTAAGATCTATGGGTTGGGAAACAAGAGGGAGTGTATTCTGAGACACTGCAATAAAGTATAAATAATGCATACCCTACCAGGCACTGGGGACTAATTGGGTGGAGAGAGTAATAGTAAGCTTCAAAAGTAGATAAGCAAGGAAAAGGTAAGTTGCATAGGTCATTAAAGATCATGATAGGAAATCCGGACTTCAGTCTCAAATGCCTTTCTATTGCACAGTCTTTGTACCGTATTAGCAATGGAAAATGGCTGCAGACAGTCATGTGAGAATTTGCGTACAAGAACAGATATTCCACTTACAATAATCTTTTAGGGAACTAACCAACAGTTTCATGATGTAAATGATATAAAAAATTACAAGGACATTCTAGGTGAAAATTCTAGATAGAAAAAAAAGCTTCCCTGGTAGAACTGCATTAGCCCCAAACGTAATGGGAAGAGGATTGCTATGGAACCAGCATATAAACCTACCACATTATCATCAGCGTGTCCTAAACCTGGAAAAGTATAGTCAGGGCTGTAACATTACCAGCCATTCAGTGCTAAAACTACAGGAATTGATGAATTAGTGACTGATAACTGATGTTTCTTACTTGGACATGGCATTTGCAAAGTCTTCAGAGTTCTTTGACTTCTTCAGCATGGCTCTTCTCTCACTGTCAACACCAAATGTCTCCCTTAGGGAGCAATGCATTGTCCTCAGAATGAACTGGCACAGCTGTGGTACCTCCAGCTCGACCTGAAAATACAAACTGTATGTGTCTATCTGGTTTGTTGTTTTTTCATTACCATGTTCCCCTATCATCTAGCTCCAGTCTTGAAAACATGGTGTTCCTTGGGTTGGGCAAAGTGTCAGAATCGTGCTGACAGCTGCTCTTGGGAAAGATTCCAAAGTGCTCTCAACAGCTTAAGGTGGCTTGAGGAAGAAGACATGAAAACAAGTATTGGTTTGGCTAATGGTGTGAAGTGTCCTATACGCATATTAAAAAAGGAACTTTAGGTGTTGAAGATTTACAGCACTAGAATAATTGTTTGAAAACTTGTGTCACTGTAATGATTACTGTTGCACGTCAGAATACTTTAAGCCAAAAATAAAAATCAATTATTTAATTGCAGGGGAAAAAAAAAAAAAAAGCTAGTGAATGTTTTGGAGAAGCTAGAAGAGGGTTTGGGACAGACATTAGTTTAATGCCCAGTGGGGCCTGTTATCCCTACAATATGGATCCTGGCTTGATGGTTACCACCAATTGGCTATCAAGTGGTCTTCATGGCATCAGAGAGTTGTTTTAGTTTGATTTCTAGAATTATTTGATGTACACACAACCTGGTAGCCAAGAAAAGCTCAATTACCAGGTCTTCTTCCTTTCCCTTAAAAATAAAGCCCAATCAGGACAAAAAAGCTCTGATACAATGGTATGAAGGAATAGTCTGTCTAGAACAGGGAGGCTTACTCTTCAGGACTCTCAGTGAGTACCTTTCAAAATAATAATTTTACCCAGTTGCCAAGTAGTATGTTAGTTGATATACAGTCCCAATGAGTTGTATTTAATCCTGTTTCCTTACTTTACACGTGATCTTTGAACCGCTTCGAGAATCTGCTGTTCCCATGATCCCACTTGATGTTTCTGCTTCATATAAGTAAACATATTTTCTAAGGCTTTTAAATCGGGCTGCATCTTCTGCAATTAGGAAAACAAAAGTGTTTTCATCACTTGGTAGGATATGCATATCTAGATCCACATCAATGTGTAACTAAAATGTATAGCACTCATAAAGGAAGCATGCAAACTGTCCCACTATTTTCTTGTACATTGGCTATAGAGGAGTTCATAGACAACAGCTGGATAAGTTTTAAAGAAACTATAGCTTAGACAAATTTTTTAGTTGGGAGTTTTAAGTTTTTGGTTCCACAGCTCTATATTATGAGGGCTGACAATATGACCCCATCTGGCCGTAAGATCACATTCCATTAAAGATAATGACAGAATCAGCAGAAAACTCAAGTTGTGGAACTGTTTTAAAAATGACTCAATTTGTTCTATTTAAACTAATAAAATGGAAGTTTTAAAATTGCTGATAAAATGATTAATTTCACCTAAGATTTCCACATAATAGTTCAAAGAATATGCAAGAAGCTCCAGATAACATGAAAAGGACTCAAAGTAAATAAAAACTAAAAAGGACACCAAATCTAGCATTCCTCATCACTATTTCACCTGAGTCTACAGAACATATTCCTAAAACCACTGATCTACTGTAATCAATTCACATATTAAGTCAAGGAATTTTCCTAAAGCAGACTCTTTTTCTTGTGATTAGATTTTAGCTATGTAAAGAGCATGCAGTGCATGAAAAAAACACCAAGTTTTTGAGTGAGGATGAGGCAGGAGGAAGGATTTATGAAGGTGTTTCTTTTAATACCAAAGGAAAACACAAAACATAATGGGCTTCCTCAAAAGAATGTATTTAACCAGCGTTAAACTTGTGTCTGTTGTTTTCAGAGGCAATTTGTCTATAATTTTGAATCCTACAGGGAGGAGTGACTGGATGTCAGGAAATGCTTCCCTGAGAGAATGGTCAGGTGCTGGAATGGGCTGCCCAGGGAGGTGGTGGAGGCACCAATGTTTAGATGTTGTATGGAGGGACATGGTTTAGTGGGAAATATTGGTGATAGGTGGACGGTTGGACTGGATGACCTTAGAGTTTTTTTCCAACCTTGGTGATTTTATTATTCTATGAATATTGTAACAGACACTAAAAAAAAATTTGTTCAATGTCAAATACGGAGATATAATCTTCTTTTGATGTTTGGAATGCCACATAATGTCCTCAGGTACAGTTAATTACCACTATATTTACAGCTATCATTTTAAACTAACCATATGATTGGGCACGTTAGGTGACAGTGTTAAAGCTGTTTAGTTGTACCTCAACCAGAAGTTACCATTCCCTCAGTTTGGATTGAGCATTTCACAGGGTTGTGACGTTACTGCGATGCTGAGTGAAAAGTAGTTTCCTAAATTGCTCCTATGTGGTCATTTGTGACTATCAAAACGTATTTAATCTACTTTTACAGAAGTAAAAGGTAAAGTCATCTTGCTGTAAACTCACACACCCACCATCAAATGTCTATGGCTTTGCTTTCCAGCACCTGCCATGAAGGTAGCATACTCCTCCTCTGTTATAAAATATTTATTATGTCACATGGCAATAGCAATGGGATCTTGCTATATATGTCACAGATTTGCACACTTAGAAAGAGAATACTATATTACTATGACACTTTGTATTTCCTCCTTGGGCTATCATTTTTATAAGCTTTACATACTTCAATAGTGTTTTAATTGAATTTAATGCAACTGCTATGAAGAATTAATGTAATTAATAAGAAGTATCATATAGCACTCAGCATCTTGCAAACATCTGAAAAGTCAATTAAGTAATCTAATTAACCTTAAATTTACCACTATCCCTGTTACTTTCTGCTGGTGCAGAAAAGTCCTTTACCACTGCTTAACTGTACATGCTCAGAAATTTTCGCAATGCTAGTATGTACTACGCTAAAGCCAAAAGGACAATTATTGCTTCATTTCCTGCTTTTAAACAGCAATAAATGGAAAATGAATGTGGAAATGACAAGATTAGAAATGGAAACAACAAAGAATTTATTACATAAAAAATACACAAGAAATTGGCGATGAAACCTAGAAAAGTTTCGTTTGGGGCATCTGAAAAAAACCTCAGTTGCCTGGAGATGGTGCTGAAGTATCCAAGTGGAGAAAAAAAGCCTGAAGATTAAAAGGAACAATGAAGAAAACAACCCATTTGGTACTTTGACCCTATGATGGAACATTACGTGTCTAACCAGGCAGTCAGGGCCAGTCAGAGTTCATTAGAAAGATAGGGCATAAAGTCAGCATTTCCTGAGCCTGGACTTGTTTTTAGGAATTGCTGTTCCTGCTGATACAGTTGATGATTTATTCTACGGGTATTTAGTTAGATATCCAAGTGCAATTCTGTGGGATAAGCAGACAATGTGATGGGAATGTAAGAAGTGAAATTCAGCCCATGTAATTGTAATGTACATAACCTCATTTATAAAGCTTAAGATTTGATAAAAACAGATTTCCAGATTAAGGAATTTGCATGTGAGAATTAAGAAATCAACAAAACAATGAACAAAGTAAAGTTTCTTAAAAGGGGACTTTGAAAAAGTTTAGAAACACCGCCTCATCTTCTCCGATCTTAAAAAACTTTTGGTATTCTTAGGGCTAAGCTTTACGGATATACACCTAAAATAAATGACAATAAATACTTTGGAATATCATCATCAGTTTTGTTTTAGTTATTTCAGAGGAAGAAATTTACAGAATAGGAAAAACTCTGAAGACTGTATTCAGCTAATTGAGCAACATAAGATAACAAAAGCAGATGCAAGAAATCAGTTACTTGAACATCCTGGGTTTCCATTTTCAGGTGTTTCTTCCTCTGTAAAGAGTGAAAAACAAGAATTAAACGTGCACAAGCAGTTTTCTAGCCCTAAAGCAAGGCCTACGCAAACAAAAATGGAAATAGTTTTCACTGCAAGATCTTTCTAATTAATATCAAGATTATTGTAGTTTTGCACTGAAATAAATAACAAATATGCTTAACATTGATGATACAGAACCAAGCTTAAAGCCAGGAATTGTCCTGATATTGTGAACTATGAGCTGAAAGTAGGATCTTCAGTTCACTGAATTAAATTGCTTTGATTTAAACCTCAGGATCATCTTCTAGGTTGACCAGTATTTTTAAAGGTTCTGTTTTACGTCAGTTTTTTTAAAAGTGGGCACAAAATTTATAGGCAGACAGATGAAATGCAACACACATAAATGCAGTTTGTTTACTTTAAAATTTTAGTCTATTTGGAGTACAGATATAATGCAGAATGGATGAATGGCTGTAATTTGCATTCTGTACACTCAAAAAATGACAACTTTGATAAGTAATACTATAGTTCTCTGTAACAAAACCTTTCCAACTATTTTTGTATGTGTGTGTAGAAAATATAGGCGAATATTCAGAGTTCATAATTTGGAGGAAAAGAACACTTACTGGAAGTCCGTTCAATTTAAGAAGGATTATTTGCTCTAATATATCTTAGATATACCCCATATTACTCTATTTTAAATGGAATAAAGTGTACTGCAGTAAGCTTGCTGCACTCATGTGTTGAGATATCATTCTTCAGACTTTCATGCATGAATGCCAGAACTTTTCAGAATAGTCCCTGTGGACTTTCCAAGCTTCCATAATGGAAGGCTGATTGCTCTACAGCAATATAGTAGTTATAGTAATAACATTAATAATAAGCATTAGAAACAAGTGCATCCTTCAAAACTCCAGTCAGCATCAGACTGTGATGATGAATTGTATCTGCATATAAACTCTGAATTGGTTCAGACCTGTATAACTGGTGCTGGACTCACTCTCTTCCTTAAGATTCCTGAAATCTTAACACTACATAGTCACATTCTAAAAAGCCATTTCACGGGAAGTAAAGAGGTTGCTCACAATATGCAGCATCATATTGACCCAAGCTGTCTTTTCTGATTTAGAAAGAAAACTTCACTAGCCTAGTTCTCTTATTATTAATACTTATGGCTATGTTCCTTTAACAGAAAATTGTATTTCAAATGTATGTGCTACCTGCCAAATACATTCTACTTTATCACTCCCAGTTCTTTCACACACACACAAAAAAAGGGTTAGCAACGGCTGGAGTAAGTCTGTACTGTAAGTGACAGCACTTCCATGGAGGTGAATACGGAATGACATTACAGAAAAACAATCAGGACAAAGTAAACTGTATGAATTTCTCATAAACTGCAAAAAATAAAAAAAATAAAAAATAAAAAATAATAATAAAAAAAAATTGAATTTGATCAAAAAACAGTCAGAAGACAACATTTGCGACTTTTCCTGCATTCCTGTTGCCCAGCCCAAGAAGGGGAAGAGACTCTTTATCATCTTTATCATTCTTTCCATCTCTAATTCCATAAGCCACAGTCCTGCTGATTTTCACTTTCTTCTTATTTTAACAAGTTCACAAATAAAGCAGCAAAAAATGCTGACATAAAAGATGGTACTTACGTGTGAGAACACCACTGCTGAGCAGCAGCAAGAACAGCAAGAGCTGCACAGGGCCCATGGCGAGCCCTGGATGCTCTTGGTCCTCTTTCTTTTCCTTCCCTCCCTTCTTCACCTCTTCACCACCACCTCAGAGGGAGAATGAGCCTTCTGACTTGGACCTTCATTTATATAACCTGTAGCAAGCAGCTGAGGCAAACGGTTTAGAAAGCTCAGAGCAAATTGCCAAAGGTCCAAAGGTGAGAGATCTGGATCCTCACAGTGCTCCAAACACTGCTCTGCATTGGTTGCTGGGAGTCCCTGAAGGCAGAAGACTGAGCATATACTAGAAATAAGTTACTATCCCACTTGTTGGGTTGGTTTTTTTCACAGTTTTGAAAACAACATCAAAAGCTACAGCATTTCACAGCGTTTACAAAGACATTTCCCGTGTTTACACGGGAAGGCTTAAAATGCATAAATCAGAGCTGGAAGAAATGATGATCCTTGCAGCATGTTTTCAGCATAGATGCTGAGAGTACTTCAGAACATCAGAGATTATTGTATGATTCAGGCATCTTCCCTTTAAAGACAGAAGAATCTTCTTTTTTCTACATTTTTTTTTCTTTTTTCTACATAATTTTTCATATGCTCTTCTAAAAACAAAGTTAAATTTCCTTGCAGTATTCTGGCAATCAGAATGTGTTTGTGTTGAAAGTGAGCTCTGTATAATTCTTTTCTTTTCTTGTTTTTAGATTCCATTTCTTTCATTCGTTAATGTAGTGAAAACATGAAAATGAGTTGATAACATTCATTTGAATGAAGAAGATAAAACTGTGAAGAAAAACTAACTTCAGACAAACAAATGAAAAAATTGTTTATGAATATGCACATTGGTAAAAAGTTTGGTTTTGTGGCATGAGAAATCCCACTACTTTGAATTCTCTCAATTCATATCTATTGAAGCTAACTGCAATTAAAAAAACAAACAAACAAACAAAAAAAAACCCTTGACTATGGAAATAGTTGAGGTCATTTTGTTCAGTAAATTTAATTTTCAGATATCTTATCAAAATGAAATGTTTTGACATTCCCAAATCAAAATATTTCGTCTTAGCTTACTGAATCAACAATTAAAGTTTAGTAATTTCTATCACTGCAGTTATCTTCAAAGCCTCTTATTTCTTTATACCCCTTCTCTCTTGGCCTTCATGGTTAAGTTACTGTTCCCAGGATGCACTATGAGCACATAGCTCCTAGCATCAGTTCAACCAAATGGTAAGCATGAGGCATCCTATTCAATAAAGGAGGCATAATTAAAATTTTGCCTGTGAACACTAGCAACAGAGGTTTTTTGTTTACTTTCATGTCCAGAGATGTCTTGGTATGTGTTGTGGTGCACAATAGTGATTTTACTTTGTAACATGATTCTATCATTTGATCCCTTTTCTGCATTCAAATAGTAAGAGATCTTCACTATTCTTTCAAATCTGTTTATTTATTCACTTCAGCACTGCAAACTGATAGAGCTCTGGAGTGCCCGGTATTCAGGTTTGTTAGCTGTATTTTCCTGTGCCTCCTCACAGCTTTCAAGCATTTCTTTGGACTCAAACTGAGGCTGAC
The DNA here is from genome assembly GCA_028571105.1 of Tragopan temminckii. NCBI lineage: Eukaryota > Metazoa > Chordata > Aves > Galliformes > Phasianidae > Tragopan > Tragopan temminckii. The sequence continues at coordinate 84,566,373 of JAOWBP010001760.1, forward strand.
TGATTGAATTAACAAGACACTAGATGGACATAAATAGATTACAGAAGTCATGACTCATCTCATAAACATGATAAATGTGTAGGTAACCCCATTCTACTGTGACATGTTTATATTGCTGTATTACCTAGGCAAGGAACAGTGGTTTTTTTCACAGCTGATAGCACAAAATGTCACACAATGCTTCCAGTCACCAAGGAATCATCATTAGAAGAAGTCAGTATTCAAGTGGAAGTAAACACAAACTTATTTCAGCCACTTCTGTGAAATTATTTGTTCCCAACTGTTACAGGCTGGGAGTAGCTCCAATCTTTGGTATGTGTTGTACACCTCCAATCTAAAAGACAATTACCTCAATAGTCTTTCTCTAGCTGTCCTTGGATCAAGTTGTCTGTGGTGAATACTGTGTTCATTGGTTGTTTTCCCTTAAGAATTATTTTTTGGCTATGTTACTTAGAAAGAGGCAGTTCTGGCCTTGGAAGTCACCATGGTGAGGCTGTGTTGTTGAAGTGCAAGGTAACACCAGAGACCAGCAAGTTTGTTTAGCATTCCCTTAAAAAAAAAATTAATACTAAAATTAAAAATGATTAAAAATGGATGAAATTTTATTTAGAAAGAAACTAATCCTTTGTTTTTCATGTCATTTTTCCTAGGAGACCCTAGCAAAAGGACAAGTGCCAAAATGAGGTTAAAAAAAAATCAGTGTCTGCTAATTAATGATCAATTGAAATTCTGAAATAGATGAAATTTTATGGTTAATTTAAGAAAATGTAGGGCATTTATTAATGCTGATGGAATAACAAAAAAGTTTGTGAATGTAAAGAACATCTGGTAGGCTGAATAAATCACATGGATATGGATGAATCAGGTCATACATTCATACATTCATCAGTCTCACTGTGCATATACCTGATGGTCTTATGAACTGTAGAAGTATGACAGTACTTCTAATATACTGATAATGTACAGAAGATAATGACCACAGCCTTTTATTCTGCTTGATGATACTGACATTTCCTTTTTCTGTCACAGACTAGTCAAATGCTTTGACAGAAAGGGATGTGGTAATACATTGACTGGATACATCCACTATCAATTTCATCTTGTGAATTGCTATAAGACAGGGGCCTCTTCAGTGAACTCATGTAGATTCTTTACGAAGTTTTAAATCTTATTTTCACTCAGTGATTCTTCCAAGGCAGAAATGCGGACAGCTGATAGAAGCAATTGCACCAAGGTACTAAGTTTTTTATTTCCAAAGAATTCTTATGCACCTTCCTTTCCTTCCCTCTCTCCTTTCTCTTCTCTTTTTTTGCATCCTTCCTCCATTTTTTCTTCCCTTTTTCCTTCTTTTTCCTTTTCTCTTTTCTAACAAATATACCCACTTGATAGTGTTCCCATTTCTTTATTGTTATTCATTCAGGTCAAGGCCAGCACTTCAGGTTCTTTGGGAGCTCTTTGGAAACATTGGTCTTACTCTTCTACTGTGTTTCCCAGATCAGTGTCATCTGTTTAGGTCTTAGCATGTCCTTCATCAGAGAAAAATGGTTGTATTTTCTGGCGAAACACCTATGGTGCTAACTATAACCCAATGGCACTTGGAGGAAACCGTGTCTCCCAAAGGAGGTGTTGGAGGTGCATAAACATACACTCTGTTTGTCTAAGAACAGATGCCAGAAGCCTGCTGAGGCATCAAGAGTAGAAAAATATTTGGCATAAGTCATCTGCTCCAGAATTTCTCTCCTTGTAGGTAGTGGAAAATGTTTCCTTTTTACATATTTATTTAGTTATTTTGAGTATATTCCTGGGCAAAGAGTCTGCCTTTTTTTCTGCACTAACAAGAAAATGTACCAATTCTGTTGAAGCTTTTATTCACACTTTCCTTTCAAAGTATTAAACCTCCTTGGTTCCTTCATTTTGTGTGGTACCAAGGCAAAGAAATGTATTTTTGAATTGTGGTAAGTTGGGCTCTTCAAGTTCAGTTTTGAATTCTGCCAAAAAGAGTCCTGCAAACCTTGACTTTATTCTCTCTCACCAGCAAAGGGACATGGTGAAGTGCTGAATGTATTTCTAAAATAGCACTTTTGCCACTTCTTTCCTTCATTTTTTTCCCCAATTTCCACTATCTACACTTTCCACTCAGACGTTCCCTTCTAAGCTCACCACCGGACGCTTGATCACCTACCATCTCTCTTAGCAGTAATAAAAGTGTTACTGGTACAACTTGTTCAGTGCATCTGCAAAAAAGTTAAGACACATTTACTTTCATAATGATAATCCAGGGATTTCCTGTAGCAAAATTACATACTGCTGTTCCAGTAACTGCTCATGAACGAGTGGCAGGTTTTTTCATCCTTTTGTCCAGGTTCCAGTGTTGCCAGTCCCACCAAAAGATTATATTCCACCAGAGCAGCATGACATGAGTGGTTCAGTGAAGCGTGGTTTTCTGAGAACTCCAGCTCAAAGTTCTCTCCAATTTCTTCCTTTAGCTCTCTCACCGCTTCAACCTTCCATCGTTTTCACACTGTCAGAGCTCATGCTATCTGTCTCCACAGACATTCCCATACATACGATGCCACCTCTGCTTACAAAATTCCACTTTTCCAAAATTAATTCACACCACCTCTGTGCTTTCAAAGAAGCTGTTCCTCACCTCTGTAGCTGGGCACTTCACAGAGAGTTTATTTGTTTTCCAGACATACAAGCTGAGTTCATTAAGTTAGAAACATCTTTTTTCCTTTTTTTTATTCTTTCTTTTCAAATATTTAGCAAACGTGTGCTAATTTTCTGGTGAATACCATGTTCCTTAAACATACACACTATGGTTCAACACTTAGTCTTCTGCACTTCAGTTAAATGAAAGCTTTGAATGTAAGAATTATCAGCTACAGAACTACTGTTTTCCCACTGTTTTTCTTTCTTTCTGGCTTCTGCTGCTCACAAAATACACCAAGGAGTAATGTTTAAATCTTTTCCAGTTGTTTTGAGAGTTCATTTTTCTGCCACTCTGAGCAGTTCATTTTTCTTTTTGCTGTTCAGTGATAACTCAAAGTCAAAGAGTCTGACAGACTGGCTTCACTCAGTGTCAGAACTGATCCATTAATTCAGTAATTTTAACTGAGTGATATTGTACAACATGAATTGCTACAGAACATCTCATGCAATTTTACTAGATCATTTCAGAGCATTTTCAAGGCACAGTTCTCCTCAGGTAGGGAAAAAATCTGTCTTCACATTATCTATAGAATCATAGAATCATAGAATGGCCTGGGTTGAAAAGGACTATAATGATCAACCCTTCCTGCTATGTGCAGGGTCACCAACCACTAGACCAGGCTGCCCAGAGCCACATCTAGCCTGGCCGTGAATGCCTCCAAGGATGAGAGATGGGAGATCAGAAGCACAAAGGAACACACTAACGCTCCTTACGTAGTGTAGGAAGCCCTCACATCTAACCTTCCTCCCAAGGTTAGATAAGCTTATACTGCAGAATATGCATCCTTTGATGCTCCGTGGACTAAGCTTGCACGCGATAGTGAAGGGAACATTCAGGTTTGCCTAATGCCTCATCTGAGAAGGAGAAAGAATGTCTTTTTTTTTTTTTTTCCTTTTTACGAAAGTGCTGACGCCATACAAGGAAGAAAAAAAAAAAAACAGTACCTTTTGCATGACATTGCCAAAAATGATAAAGAAATATACAAAGCCACAAGAGTGATAGAAGATATGGCTGTCAGGTGGGGACTGAACTTTAATCCATATACGGACTGAGTTATAAATTTCATTACTGAATGATGAACTACACCTGTTAGTCTTGAGGCTCTGAAAAGTTAGAAAGGAAGGAGACATGTCACTCAGGTTATTGGGACTGACATCAAAGGCTTTTCACTTTCTGATCACCTTCATAAATACAGTCTTAATGAGAAGTGGGTTCCGTTTCTTTCATAGGGTAAAAATGTTTTAAAAATTGGAAACATTATTGTAGTGATTGTGATTTTAAATTCTAGGATAGAACAAGGGTTACAGAGATTTCAGAAGGGGCTTTGCATGTGTGTGGTGTATCATTGCAATGGTTTAAGATTAACCATACACCTGATATTTTGCTGCTTAACAGCACAGTTCTATTGGTGATAAACAAAATCCTTGGTGAAAATTTATTTTGTACATTTTCTTTAGTAAAATCTTGCTCTTTTCATTATCTCTATCATACAGCCAGAAAGAATGACAATGGAAACCAGCATATTATTCCTTACTGGCTCTCCTACACAAAGGATGTCCCAGGGTCTACAGTGACATCATATCATAATTCCAATGTTAAGCATCAAAGGATGTGGCCAGATTTCTTCATTGGGCATAAATTACCTCCCTTATCCAGCATCCATATTGAGGTTTGATGGCCTGTAAATCAGTCCATGACATCCATGACATCTTTGATAAAGGTGTCACTTTCTAGATAATGATGGGTTACAATTGGTTGCTGTGTAAAACTCCTTCATGTTAGGGGTTCGGTGAAGATGCAGCTCTGTATGTGCATGACGTTACCAGTTCTCTCTTCTGTCAACAAGGTTGTGATTCTTTACACTGATCACTTGCAGGAGACCAGCCTTTGTTTAACGAGGTACAAGCTGCAAAAATGTGTGAAACTTCATCTTTCAATAGAAGCTGGATTTCAGAAAAGAGAACATCCTGTTGTTTCGTTGTTAGTTAGTTCCGATGTTATTTAGTAACAGTACGAAAGCTTCCAGAAGTTGGTTCTTTCAAGCACTTTGAAAATACGTGCAATCAAATTAATTAAAACATTTAAATATGTAGCTGTCAAGAATGAACTTCTGAATTATATATTTTTTATACTTTTATATCATCAACTCAACATAACATTTATGATGTAATAAAAACGGTCAGGTTTCTTACGGAAATGCAGCCCTAAGAATCATGTTATGTGCAGGAAGGAGATGGGTGACAATAATGGAGGTTACTCTATCTGAGAATTTGGCTCAATTTTGAAGCAGTCTTTTTGGGTGTTCTTATTTGATAGTCTTGCAGCAACTGCTTTACTGACTCCTGCATAATTTGCCCTTCTATTCCTTGACTTTTCACCATGTTTTTCCTTCTATCTGGTTTCTCCAATTCATTTTTCATTCCTACAATTAAGTTTAAATTAATTTACCAGTGTTACTCTTCCATTTTAAATTCCTATTATTTTTATCTGTTTCAGCACATCATTTATTCCCCACACTATTGCAGTGTTACCTTTTTATTTCCTCATAGTTAGCAATTTGCTAAGCCTTGCTTTGATGTTAGATCACAGAAATCTCTTCATCTTCCTGTTCACTAAGCCTTTGTAATCCACGATGCTATCCAGAATTCCTCCACAAGAACAACCTGGCAAATTCTCATCGCACACTACTTCTGCTCATTAAAAAAGCCACTTCTGCTGCATTAAATCTCAGAGTAGTTTACTGCGTGGCTTTCTGCACTGACACGCTGCCCATTTCCCAAGTTCATGATGCAACGCTTGTGCAATGGCATTACACCCTGCAGATATTTACACTGTTTTCTATTCTAGAATCATTTTGAGATTCATTGTAGAAGTTAGGACTGCAGAGTTCAGATGGTGAGTTCAAATGAGACATGTTTGACTGAAATGGTAAAGATTTGGGAGTGGGAGATATCCATGAAGATGTAAGCACTTCGGGATTGTAGCCAATGTACAGAGGTGAATAAAAAAGTAAATCTGTAATGTAACAGAAGAGGAGAGTGAAGAATGGTGCCCAAATGTTATAACAATATTAGAGTAATACAAGAAATGGTATGTTCTCAACAGGAACACATGATAGAAGAAAACAGAGTTATTATTCAGTTCCTGTGGTTCCAGTTTAAAGAGCACATAGTGGAAACTGAGAAGGATCAGATAGGCAGGTCAGAGCCTTGGAAAATATTCCAACATGAGAGAGTCTGAGGAGACTGTCATTGTTTGCTTTGAAGAAGAGATAAAAAGAGATAAGATAAAGGCACACAAAACAATTAGAAATATAAGAAAGAGGAAAAGCACTGTGTCCTCTTCTTGTAGTACAAGAAAACATTTGAGGCATGCACGTGTGTGGAATCAGTTACTGAAGCCATCAAATTTTAATTTTAGCCTATCAAGAATATTTGCATGGAGCTTGGAGATAGGATCTTACAAGAAATTTTCAACCTACTAGATGTCTACATCTATTTAATCTTGCTTAAAACCTGAAATGAATAAATAAATAAAAATAAGAATTAAATGCAATCCACACGTAACTTTGGGGACTTTTGTCTTAAGTCTGTTCATTTATGTATCTCCTGCTTTAGCATGCATCCTGCACACTGTATTCTAGCTATACTAGGATCATATCACAGTAGTGTTTTACAACTGCAAACTAGAATATTTCTTATATCTGCTGATCTTAATACAAACAAGAGAGACTGAAGCTTGCAAATAAAATAATATGAGGATACAGAAAGATGTAATTTATGAATTAGACATCTTAACTCATCATCTACATTAGCTTGTTTGGTCTTCACCTGCTTCTACAAGAGGGCAAGAACTTCTTGTAGATATTGCAGCATTGATGTCATTACTTCAGTAGCATAAGAAAACTGAAAACCATACCACGAGCCTGTGATTAAGATCTGATTAAACATGTAGCTCTCCACTGACTGTAATGGGAACTCAGACATTCAGATTATGTGCAGACACCTAAAGCATAATTTTGAAATGATCCAAATTTTCATATTAAAGGGTAGAAGCTAAGAATCCTTCTGATAGATTATAGCATTTCAAGTGAATCACCTTGCATGGATGGGGAAAGGTTGTAGCTGTATCTGTGTGCCTACATTATATTGTCCATCTTCTGAATATGAATTGATGAGGCACGATTGTACTGGAGTTAGAAAGTGAACTTCAAAGATTCGATTATGTTCTCACATAACATTTGCCCTCACTAGACTTTTAGCATGAACACATTTGTTTCCCAGTATCTTAAGTGAAATGATTTCTGATGCACCCAGGTAAAAGTGTAGAATGCAGAGTAAGGAAGGATACAGTGCATGGGTTTTTGTTCCTTGGTGATGGGTGATAGAGTTTGAAACAGAGGTAGATTTAGATTGAAGCAACAAATAGCAGTCAAATAGACCGAAAATAGCTATTTTGGTTAGGATTTTTTCCTATTTCTTTAAAATTAGTGTTCAGAGGGAGAAGACGATGATTAGAAGAGAGTAAGTCCAAATAGCTAGAATGCATAGTCTTTGGAAGATCCCAAAAGGAAGGCATAACTTAACTGAAGAAAAAAAAAGAAAAAAAAAAAGAATATAGTGGAAAATATATATCTAAGGAAAGAAAAGGTGTAGTGGAGATTGGGATGGAACTGACAAGTTAAGAAAGTGATTGGCCTGCTCAAGTATTTACGCACCTAAACAAGATGCCTGGAACTGCAGATAACAACCGCCATGAATAGGGAAAAAAAGATACCCTTTATAAAAACAGAAAGGAAACTAGCTCCAGGAGGAAGGGGTGATGAGAAAACCTTATTTGTTTATACAAAAAAAAAATGAAATGGACAAAGGAGCACTTTCTGGCTTTAAGGCAAAGGGGCATGGTACAGTTCATGTCCATTAAATTAAACACTCTCGCATCACCAAACCAGGTATTCACATGTAATACACATATTGGCAATGGTTCTTGACTGAAGTGATGCTTGGGAAAGTGGCTGGAGTAAAATTGGGTCATGGACTGTGCTTATTAGCTGTAAGAAAAAGTAAGGTTCTCTATGGCTTAGTAGTCTAGGTGTAGCCTCAAAGAGTAGAGTCCAAGGAGACATGAAGATAACAAATGAAGAACTGCATGATTACAAGGTACGCCATATCCCAAGGACAGAAGAAAAGCAGGAAGTAAAAGCTCTGGGATTCTTCTCAAAACCAGAAGAGTCAGGTCTAAATGCCTGGCAAGAATCTTACTAAATAATACTTCATAAGCCACCAAAGACATTGCATTTTGTCACCAAATTGTATCCAGAGAACACCAGAATGTGATATTTGCCAAAAGTAAGGCTCTGAGGTGTCAGTTTGAGGAATCCTAAAAAACTCTATTCATTGTTAGGTACGCTTGGAAACCAATTATTCTGCTGGCTTCATACTAGAACAGGTCTAGATTATGTCACCTTGGGGAAAACATTCAAGAAAAGGAACTTATTTCCATAGAGGAATTTCAGATTTTTTTTTTTCCAAAGGAGAAAGATAAAGATTTGTCAAGGGAAGGAAAATAGGTAGATTTTTAATTAATATTTCTAGGAAAATGAGAAATATTCAGCCAGTGACAAGCATCTATGAAAAGAAAACTGCTCTTGGGGAAAAAATCAACTGAAGAGAATGATCTCAAGTACGTGGAGGAAGAATGTAATTTCTTTACTGAAATACCACTTTAAAACTTCCATATTAAACAAGGGGAAAAAAACTGGAAGGGAGATCTGCAAGCCTAACTCAATTAATAATCATGTCAGAAAATACCAGTAAAATAAGCAGAGCATTAAAGATGAATAAAAAAAAAGAGTAGATCAGCAAAACTGCTAGATCTTATATGGGTTACAAGAGAACTGTTGGATGTGCAGAGGGAAAGTATGACTGCTGTAAAAGAAAGAGAACACAGAAAAGCTAGAAAGAAAAGAGCTGGTAGACACTGTTAAACTTAAGTTTTAGAACTGAATTGACATCGACCAGTAACAAAGTTTGGCTCATACACTGGTGTATCCCAAACAAATCTGAAGGGGGTATGAATGATGCACGTAAATCTATTGGAAGAGAGAATAGCCAGTTAAGCTGGTTGGTGTTGTCATAAGCCCAAAAATAAAGCTGTCAAAGGCACATCTAGGCTGAAGACTGGAAATTATGTATCAGAATACAAGCATTTGCAGAGGAACAGTAATATCCTATGGGCCAAAAGCAAACACATTTAGAGCCTAGTTTAATACATTTATGACTAGCCTAACAAAACAGTTCCCTGTGAGAGCAGGCAGGACTCTGGTCCTACAGGCTTCAATAGCTCTTTCCAGTTTCATGCTCCAGAAGTTTGGGCAGCTATGCAGAAATTGACTAAGCAAATATGAATTAAGAGAATGATGAAAATATACAGTGGTTACTTCTTGGACAAGATCAGTAGCCTAAATCTGCAGAGCTCTTACAGAAAGACCTCTCTGACAGTGGACATTTACACCTCAAGTTAAACATTATCCTGAAAGGTGAAGCCCCTCATTGCAACATCAGATGGTATTTTTCCTCAAACACTGATGGGTTTTTTAAAAGCACAAAGACAAAACATTCCACTAAAAAACCACCTTAAAATTTCAGGAATGTTTTTTATATAAGAAAAGAACTGTGTCTAGTGTCAAAGGCTGACAACTTCACAGAAAAATATAGACTATTAAAGTGTTATGAAATAGGTGCAGTATTGCACTTTTTAATGTTTTCTTATTAAATGTATGTCAGAGAATGTATAAACAGAGCGGAAGAGAAAAGCAAAATTTTTGAAAGGCACCAAGAACAGCTCATCAATGTAAATTAAGTGTGTAAGGGATATTATTCCATAATTTCTGTAATTAATGACATATATAAATTCATCAGTATATTCAAAATTGGATGCAATCATAGTAATACACTATGAGTTTTGCCAGAACAACTGCTGTACAATTAGGTGTGTCCCTCACTGAATGACACAATGGTTGAAGCAGAAAGGGACCTCTGGAGGCCGTTCGGACTGACCCACTCCTCTGCTCAAGCAGACCAAGACTGTGTTCGTGTGATTTTTGAAGATCTCCGGGGAAGGAGACTCCATACGTCTCTGGGGCACCTGTGACAGTGCTCTGTCATGTGCACAGCATAGAAGTGCTTCCTGATGGTCAAAGGAAAACTACTGTGCTCCAGTTTGTGTCACTGCCTCCCATCCTGGTATTTGGCAATACTGAATAGAGCCTGGCACTGTTTTCTTTCCACCCTCCTTTGAGTCACTGATATACACTGATGAGTTCTCTTCTGTAAGACAAGTCCCAGCTGTCTTAGCCTTTCCTCATAGGAAAGGAGCACCAGGCCCTTAATCATCTTCATGGCACTTTATTGGACACGGTCCATGTCTCTCTCATACTGTACACAGTATTCCAGGTGTGGCCAAATCAGTGTTGAGTAGAGCACTCCCATGACCTAATGCAGCCAAGAATACCGATAGCCTTCTTAGAGGCGTGGGCACATTCCTGACTCATGCTCTCCCACCTTCAGATAGTCTTTCCCTGTGAGTCTTTAGACTCAAATTTGGGCCTGACTAAAGAAGTTGACCTTGCTGCACTTCAGATAAAAAAAAAACACCTGTATATGAAAATAGATATAATGAAATAAACACTCAAACATTAAGCATTACCTGTATGACTGGTTGCAGTCACTGGTTTTCAATGAGGTTAGTTCAGTATGATAGTTATTCTTCTGACCTATCTTATACAGAAGCTACTCAGCCTGATTCCAAGAACTCTGTCTACATAAAACATGGATTTTATTAAATAACATGTAGTATTAACTAATGTAGAGGAATTAAGTTTAAAATAATTTCTCTAAACTATGCAATAAGGACTGGAGTGGTGGATAGGCTTTAAGGGCTGTCTTTCCCATGGATATAGACTGCAACACCACAAGAAGCCATGTATAGATCATTCCAACTTAATTTAGCACTAAGGACAGACACATCTACACCACACCCTCCTGTCACATCTCACTTTGCACAGCATAGGCTTTTCTCCCAAAATGCTTGGGGCTAATTATTAAAAATATGCAAACTTCAGCTCATTTTATTGGAACATTTGCCATTCTGTAGCTAGAAAAGAATTACTAAGAATAGGAGGCATTTCAATAAATCGCTGACTGACAGTAGAACATATCAAGCTCTTACAGAACTTTAACTTACTGTTACAACTTCGGCAATGTGATAGCCATTCAAAGACCTTCACAAAGCAGTTACTTCGTAAACCAACTTTCCTTATTAGTTAGAACATATCAGCTGTTTTCATATTTGTGAGGGGAATCCAGGAAACTGCATTTATGCTGTCATTAGCCATGACAATTCTTCCAAATAATTTCAAAATTTATTTTCATTGGTTTACAGCTACCTACTCATAGCAGGCAAGGAATGATTTCCAAGTGATGCAGGTAGACCATATGTATCTTGTGTTTCCTACCACAAGCATAAATTCAAGTGAAAAACTCGTGATGTCATGGACACAGTTAAATGAGAGAGGTTCCTATTTACATATTTATTATTGTTGGATATACAGTAATAAAAGTTAATGATGAAAAAGAAAGGTCTGAGCCAAATTTTGAATATGATGGTAATTAAAATGGAGTTGCTAACTATGCTAATTATGACTTCATATTAAAACAATTAAAATGAACATCGGGGTAATTTTTTTTTTTCAAAATCTATTAGTCTCCATTAATGTTTAACAAGTTCATTAAATAGTTTTTATAACTGTAGTACCAATTTTGCTTTTTAGGGTAGGTAAAGAGAAAGGCAATTTTAGCTTTGTTATGAGATGGATTATTCTCATTCAAAGTTGTGCCTACAGACTCAATATACAATAATAAACAAGGTGAAGCTGGCCAACTGGTTTGTACAGTCATGAAAACAAAACTGACAGAAAGCAGCAAAACCCCCCTAAAGAAACTAGATGAAATGTTGGTCAGTAAGACTGCAGAAAGCTCTGCTTGAAAGCAGAATCCCTGTTACCAAGTTCAGAGTTGCTCTGCAGTCCTTAATATATAGATATATGCCAAGTTAAACTCACTGCAACTTAGGAAGGGGTCAAAGAGCAAAGTGCCTGGGATAAAAAGAAGAAAGATCAAAGCAAAGAAACTTAGCATAAACCTGTTAACCTAACAGATAAAGAAGGTATCAAAAAAGAATAAACGAAGTAATACTGTGACATGAGGGAGTTTGCCAGAACATGGTGATTGACAGAATCTATTTTACTAGATAAAAGAGAGCCAGACTTGATGGAAAAAATTCAAGTGATATCACAACAGTCTCTACTACAGGTATCACGGCCTCAATTACCTCCCACATTTTATGGCAGGACCAATGCTTTTCATTAAAGTAGATAAGGATGCTTTGTGATCTCAAAAAGAATAGTTAACTAAATATCTTATTATGGTTGATTTTATATACATTTCTGTCACTGTACACATGCACTACAAGAATTACTTAAGTCTCTGGACACTGTTGTCCTTCTGATTTACAAGGCTGTCGTTAGACAAAAGCATAAGCTGTGGACATGGACAAAACAAAGCCAACAAGTGTGATCACTGCTTCCATGATGATTCTGTGGTTGGGAGCCCAGCTGAAGCAAGCATATAGATTTGTTTCCAGAGCTGAGGAATGAGCAAATAGTTGCATATCGAAAAAAAAAAGATAGGTAAACAAACAAACAAACAAAATCCCTCAAGTTTACAGATTCGTTTCTTCAGAATTAAGTGACTCGGAGGGCTGCACTGGACCCACAGTGAAATAACTTGGCAAGGAGACAAAGAGTTCTTACTTATTCACTTCAGTAAATCCCATGGGAGGTTTTCTTAGCAAGCCTCTTCTATGAGGGTAAGACTTGTAAGTTACATTACATCAAATTTTTTTTTTCTTTTTCTTTTAAATTACAAGTAATTCACTCAGTTTTAACATTTTGAGTTTTCTCAATGTCATGTGTCCTCACAGATTTCTGGTCAGAGTAAAAATATATCTCCCCAAAGTACCAAATATAGCCAGAGTTCAACCACAAATAACCAGTTACTAGCACAGGAGTCCCATTATGCACCTTATGCCCATCAAAAATGTTGAATTATTAGAAGTTTATACAGAAGAAAACAAAGATCTCCATTTTCAATTAACTCCCTTGAGATGAGCACACAGAATAGAACAAATAGAAACAAAATGTGCAAATGAAGAATTTCTTCTCCTGATTTACCTCCTCAGGCGACATTTTAATGATAATCACCTGCAGTTATGGATTTAAAGTGGGATTAATTTTACATAACTTCGGGTATCTATAATCTTAAACTGGCTACATAGATTCAGCTGACCAAACATCTCTAATACAAACACCTGTATTTTAGTTACAACCTAGGTTCCCCCAACACCTAATGGGAGAAAAACACATCTCCAGGAAATGTGTTCATCTCTTCCTACAGAGAAATCCAAAGCTGAGGAAGTGCAAGATACTTCTCACTGAATATAAGGATATCTTAGACAGCTGATTCAGATTTTAATGCTAAAAACTAAATACCTATTAGATGAATGCTCCTAAATTCCAAAGAATAAAAAGATTTTATAAAATCTCTGAAGGTGCTTATTTTCTCATTTTAGGGTCTAAGAATTTTTACTGTATGTCCTCTAGGAGTCTTAAGTCTTTGTGAAGTTAAACAAGATTATAAATGCCTTAATTACCTACAAATTATTGAATCCAACTTTGTGCATCTATCCCAGCCTAACTTTGACAAGTCACTTAAAATTGACTCCTGTGATTATGTGATTACAGTTATGTAAGCTGAATTTCACCATCTAGGTGTTAAATGCTCTCATGTTTTATCACTGTGCTTCCTTATAAGAAAGGAAGATGATTAAAAAGAGATTAAAGTGCTGTTCCATTGGTATCTCAGTTGTTTTTATATATGCTTTCTATGTTTATATCACAATTGAGTTCTTTTTAAACCAATAGTAAAACATTTACTACTTAGGAGATTGAATAATACACAAACGTGTAAAACTTGCCCTTTATAATCTGAAACAGGATCCTTTACTCATGCCTTAAAGAAAGCAGTGTAAGGGAAATTGCACTTGTATCAATAATAAAGAATTCACTGGAAAGAAATATTCATTTCATGTGTAAAGCTTCCACCTCTTAACATAAACTGTGAACGAAAAGATGCCAGCACTTGCTTGTATTTGATATCTATCCTGCAGAAAAGAGCACTATTCCACATCTAGTGCCATGAGTAGATGTGAATTTCAAGTGTCATTCTTCTGCAGAGACAATCTTACATATATGATACATCTTTAGGATTGTACAAACTGGGAAAAATAATTTCCTTGTACTAAAATTCATATATTAATGAATTTAAATAAATATTTTTACTGAGTACTTCACTCCTTAACTTGTAAAAGCTTTCAGCGTGAGGCATGCTGAAACGATCATTGGAAATGATTATACAAAAAGTGATTACTTCACAGGCTTATCAGACCTCTGGTATAAGGTTGTTGCTGCAACCTCCGGTTAGGGTCACCGGTCCTCCAAAGATAGGATGGTAAAAAAAAAAAAAAAGAGAGAAAAAAACAGAAAAAGAAACTGCTTACATAAAAGACCTTTCTCTCTCTTCTCCTCTTCAACTATTTTGAGACAGGAAGTCTCTTTTCTGTGTCCCTTACAGGCATGAAGAACAATTTCTAGACTCCTCTGGAAAGAGACAGTTAAGAGTAGGACTCAAACTTAACTATTATATAAGAGAATTTTCTCATTTTCATTGAGTTCTCCTTTACATTACAGACAAAATGAACAGACCACTGCACACAGCTAGCTACGGTGCCTACTGAAAAGATGTCTCAGTGCTAAATCAAACCTCAAAACACATATTCATTTCTATGTAGAAAACAGTTGATAATGGGACACTCATATCTAACTGCCTACTGATTTATAGAGAGAGCTGTAAAATGGAGAGGAAATTAATTAAAATCTAAATGTTCCCTCGTGTTTTTAAATTACAATTTCAAAAATTCCTGATACTTTCATCTGCAGTATGTTAAGTCCGGTTGTTATTTTTTGCTTTGTCTTGGAAAAAGGTGGAATAAGGACTGTAAAAAAAGAATTTATCTGTCACTTACTTATACATTAAAGAATAGCTCATAATCACTTTAGGTTATATGTAATAGTCCTGGGTTATTAAATATATAGCATCACTCTGCCACTTCTTCTTTATTAATTATTTCCTTTTGAATAGCAATCTGTGAACCCAGATGTCTGAAAGTGAAAAATCCTAGCTGTGGCATCTGGATCCTCCACAGACTCCAAAAGTAAGTCTGCTATTGGCATTTAAACTGAAACACGCTCTGTTTAAGTATTTATACTGCCTTTGGCTTGCTGTATTATTGTGCATTTATTAATAAGTTAGTGTGCTTACATTTGGACTTGAGAAAACCCTGTGCATTTTGGAAGAAATCCTATCCTCATTGAAGTCAATGGGAGTTTTGCCATTTACTACAAGAGCACCAGGATTTCATCCTTTTTTGAGTTTTTATTTTCACAGAGGCACATATAAGCTCTACAAAAATCTTTCAGTTCTGCAAGCCTTCATTATAGAATCACAGAATCATACTAGCTGGAAAGGATCTCTGGATATTGCCTAGTCCAATCCCCTGCTAAAGCAAGTTCCCTACAGTAGGTTGCACAGGAAAGCATCTGGGCGGGCTCTGAGTATCTCCAGAGAAGGAGACTCCACAACCTCACTGGGCAGCCTGTTCTGGTGCTCTGTCACCCTCAGACTGAGTAAGATCTTTCTCATCTTCAGAATTCATCCATTAAAAAAATAATAATAATAAATTTAAAAAAAAAAATTGCTAAGGGAAAAGGTTAAGCTAAAGGAAAAAAAAAAAAAAGATTTGGTCTGGCTTTATATTGTCAGTATGCGCACAGATCTCTAAATTGGACTGGTGCACAGAACCACAGAACTAAGACTCTCAAATGGCTCACAGAATAGGCAGACACAGGTAAAGGTTACTGAAATATAAAGGTTTTATTCCAAAGTTACATTCAGGATCTGTCAGGTTCACAGCTCTACCAGATCTCTCTTGCTAAAAGCAGTCTTGTGCCATGCTACCATGCACCTTCCCATTAGTGTGTTTGCACTTCTACTGCTTCCAACAGTACATGGAAGCTCCAAGTATTCATAGATAAAGATGTACTATTAAAGAAAAACACTGAACTTGGATCTTCGAGACCGAAATTCATCACATATTTTGTGAATTCTTAAGTCTTTAAAAAAGACAAAAGTTTTTGAAGTAAACTCTCCGCACATCTAAGAATAATTTCTCATGGACAAATTCTAATAGGAAACAAAATGTTTAGAGAATCGAGCTCTTTTTCTTTAATTTTAAGCCATTATTTTCCAAAAAAAAAAAAAAGACTAAAAAGTGCTGGAGGACCTCTGTGTACATTTCAGTGCCCTGGCTATTCTGCCAAAGAAATCTAGGGCAAATTTATTTTAGTTAAACATTTATTTGGTGGCCACTGTTTCTACAATGATTGTTTTGCTGTCCTCACCATTAACCATTTCTTTCTCTGAATGCAAGTCAATGTCATAATATTCATCTTCGAAGTGCAAGGAAATACTGTTTTTTAAAGATAAATTACATAAATTACTAAATTTCAGAGTTCAAAACATTGGGTTTTGCAGCCCAGTATAATTTAAGCCATGAACTATTCCCACTGCTCTGTAGTGAATTATGAAACATATCAATCCCCATTACTTCGAAGAGAAGAAATAATAATATGCAAGGTAAGCAGCTATATTTTTTTTTCTCATGGTTGAATGCTTATTCACTTGGAACAGAACGAAAGTTTAGTCAAGCAGCCAAGTTACTGAGGTAGTTCTCCTTCTGCTCACTCTTAGCTTGCAACAAATGAAACCTAACATCAGGTTAAGTTCCATTTCCTTATAGTACAGCTTATATACGCTGACAAATTCATCAGCTTAGCTGACATAAGTTCTTTAATTATTTCAGAATACACTGAACCAGAGTAAATTGAGCTTATATCTGAATTGAAAGTTGAGCTCAAATACTTACTTTTAATTTTAATAAAATTTTGGTTTTCCAACTGGTTAAAGGCTTCCAAAATGTAACAGCATTTGGTCCTTATGATCTATCTTCACATTTCCTGCTGCTCAAAGCTGCACGTTGTAACCTTTTCAGACAAACAGTATAGTTCAAAGATCTGTGTGTTTGAGATTATTTTAGCTCTATTTTCCTAAGCTACAGGGTACTTTGATTACAGAAATATGCCTGGCTCATGTATTTTAAGTTTCAACTAAATATTTCTTTCTTTTTTCTTTTTTTTTTTTTTGTCCTGACAGATTAGTCTTAACCTGATCCCACAAACTGAATACAAACTGGGATTAAAGAGTTTAAGGTGTATCTCTGATTTCAATCCATTTGAAATGAATCCAGTTTATGAACACCAAGACAGCTTCACAATGAGAATCAAATCAGAGTGAGGGGAATTCCACTTTAGGAAGACTTGCTGGATTGAAACTGAAAAATTAATGCAGTTGCATCTTCAGATCATCTGAAGGGATTCAGTGCTTTTGGTGAACTTTCTCCACTGATCATCAGTTGGAGACACAGTAGCTAGATAAGGCACCTTAAGTTGGGCATTATGAGTACCTACCTGCATCACTGCCCTATTCTCATTGCCTGCCTCTTCCTCATAATAGAGACAGCTAGAACGACAGCTTAAAGGCATGCCTTGCAGCTCTTCTTATCTCTTAGTAATAGCTTGAAGGTGTGTCCTGGATCATTTCTTAACCCTGAAACGCTGTTAGCTGTCACCAGGACAGTTTAGCAGTTTCTTTGCTTCCTTGACTCTGTTCAGAAATTTGATTACTGCTTTTTTTCATTTCTTTGATTTTACTTTGTGCATCTTGGAAAGCACAAGGCAGACAGTGTCTCTTTTGTTAAAGAACATGTAAGATTAAGGATCATTTAAAGCTGAGTTTAATTCAGGAAATCAGTATGTTATCACTCTTGCTATAATCTCCCCAGAAACTGAAAAGCTTATGCCTGCTAGTTACTTTTGTAAAAAGCAGAGCTTAGCCTTTGCTCAGGAGTTTTTCATACGTATGAGCATGAAACACAGAGCTATGCCCACAGGTAAAATATCTGAATAAAAGCAAAAGTAGTAGGTTCTTCACATTAACTTACTAAATTATCTAGTAAGAGAGGTTGCCATTGCATTTTTGTCTCTCAGCTAAGGGTTAGTCACCTGAAAGCTGAGCAAAGTCGGTTAGAACATGCCTGGACAGAGCGGTCTGGAAACCCTGACTACCATTTCCTGGACAATTGGTTTAACTCTCCAGACTGCTATACAAAAGTCTGATGCTTACTCCAGCTGTACTTTTGGATGAAACTGCCTGTGACTGCTGTACTTTGTGATGAAATAAATGCTGTCCATGTGTGTTAGAGGTGCTGAGAGAGCACTGATTGAACTGACCTCCCAAAGGAGCTGACATAGACATGACTTGTTTGTAAATCATAAACAGTCTTACAGCAGAGACAGGCACTGAGAAACCGAGGTGCTGGTACTTCAAGGAGCATACAAGATTTTCAGCACCAAAGTAAGTTTTCACTAAAATAATAAGCACCCACAAAATCTCAGGTGCCAAAACAAGATTTATATGAAACACTCTGATAACTCAGTTACCTAAAATCCCAACTGCATTGCATTTCATATGCCCAAAGGTCTTAGTTTTTACCTTGCCCTTTGAGAGCAAATGGACGAAATTCATACCCAACACACTTCTTTGCATGGTGCTCTGTATTACTCCCCTATACAGTATACATGTCGAAAATAACTAGGTTAGTTGAATACTGGGAATTAATAATAGATGAGTATTTCTGAAATTCACACCTGCTAAAGAAAATGATATAGTTATTTGTTAATAGCATGATTGTTTTTCTATTCTGAAATAGATTTAAATCAGTGAAAATGAAATAACAGAGCCAGCTTTCCAAAAGGATTTTATTATCATGTGATGTAAAAATGCTCCTAATGTCTTCCATTTATGTCACCCATTTATGCAACTCCACTTTTGTCACTGGTACTAATGCATTAAATTGTTTTCCTACTTAAAATGCTTATAATGCCTGAGTAAAATTGAAGCAGTGCTATAAAACTGATTAATTAACAGTACTGAAAGACGAAGACCGTTTTTCTCTACGAAGGTAACTTTTGTTATTCATATCAATTAGAGCATGCACAAGCTGTAAGGCAACATTTCCTTCTGTGTTTAAGAGTAGTTTTACATGACTAACTTCAACATATTTTTTGTTTTTCTGCTACTAAGTCTATGAGCTCATTGCCACGCAGCAAACGTATTTATTATACTGTCCAAAGGTTGTAGCCAACAGAGATATGTTATGAGCAAAGTTCAGATATCTGGGATCCTAGTTATAAAAGCTTGGTATTTTTTGTTGCTTCTTTATAATCCAAATGGGTTCAGATAAAACAGCTTCTTTATAACTTCTCTGATAAGGACTGGGATAAACAGGAGGTACAGGCAGACACTGGTTTCAGGCTTGAGTTCATTCACTTACTGACACCAGTTTTAACCTACATGCACAATACTGATAAACAGTGGTAGAGTCAGCACTGTTGATAAGACTACTGCTCCCTGTACAAACACTGCACAGGTTTTTTAGTTGGTAAAATTCATAAGAGTGCTTGTCAAAAGTTGTTTTTGGCTAAGAACCAACTACAGTACTTGCATCTACAGAGTCCATCCTATCTGAGCTCCTTGAGTCCATAAAGTAGACAGGAAATACAAGGAGACAGTTTTGCAGTCTCTTCAATGGAAATGAATCTGAAGCATCTCATCATTTTTCTACAATTAACTAGAGATCATAAATACTTCTCTCACTTTATTCAAAACTGGTTGATTAGACTATGAAGAGAAAAACAAACAAGCAAGCAGAGAAAGAACAATAAATTTAGTCAAGAGAGTGAAACAGCATGTGTACACTCATAGGCAGCTCTTTTAATATACACACTCCTGACTAAGACTGTAAAGAAAACAACTGATTTTTGTTTCACTCCCAGATAATGGCCTCAGAGTTACCAGCTAACAGTAGAAATGTATACATATCTCATGATTATTATGTCCATTTTCCTGTTTTCAGAGATGTCGCTGTGATACCAACTAATTAACCCCAGGACCGTAATATACTATAAGTAATTGGTAATGAAATCCTTCTGCTTTTAAAGAACAGGTTCTCTTTCATGGCTCACAGAATCACTGAATCACAAAATTGTAAGGGCTGGAATGGACCTCCAGAGATCATCTAGTCCACCCCCTCCTTCCAAAGCAAATATGGGCTGCTGTTTAAGACTGTGATATGGCCTAACTTAATTTCAGTTATGCATCTGCCCCACTACCAGTACTCTATCATTATGCACAGACAGCTTCAGTGCATGGTTCATTTCTTTTATCCCCAGGTGGGAAGGAAATGCATAAATATGAGTAACAGAACCTTGGTTCCACACCACCAAAGGATCTCTGGAGTATGCTTGTCCCTGGAGGTGTTCAAGAGATGTTTAGATGTCATACTAAGGGACGTGGTTTAGTGGGGAAATACTGATGGTAGGTGGAAGGTTGGACTAGGTTATCTTGAAGGTCTTTTCCAACCTCAGTGATTCTACGATTCTGTGATCAGGCAATGGATTGCTACAGGGAAACACCACAAAGGAAATAACTTCCTTTTCTAGAATCAGTTCCAGCAACAAGCAGTTGTTTATCATTTCCACCATCAGTTAAGAATAAACGATGCCTGAAGCAACTGGGATTTTAGTAAAGATACACTGTAAATGTTACACTGAATATTTTAATTAAAAAGAACTAACCTGAGTGACGATGCTGTTGGTAACACCACACTGCAACTTAAGGTGAGAAGGTATTTTCAAGAATACACTATGTCCTCTTATTCTGAAAAGGAAACATATTCCAAATTATTTCAGAACACAGAGGCATTACAGGCATTTTAAATCATCGAGACAGCTAAAGAGTGTTTTTGAAAGCTGCATCTTTCATATTTAGAGCATGCAAATATAAGATTTATTTTAACTTGATATGAACTTATTTTGTAAATTTGTGCCATGAACTTTACATTTATTTCATATTTTTGGAAGTTTCTATAGTGTTTGTATAGTTATGTTTTTAATTGATGTTTTATTATTTGTTTTTCATAGGCTCTCTTGCCAAAAATGATTTTTTGACAGTTATAAGTAGATAGATCCCCTTAACTTCTTTCATATTGATTTCTGGCTGCACTAGAACTCCAGCAGCCAAAATGTACACAAGAAAGTCTGGCAGGAAGTTGAACACAGAATGGTTGATCCCCTTTATTGGTTAGATCACAGAATCATAGTGTGAATTAGGTTGGGTAGAGATCTCAGAAGGCTGTCTGGTGCAAACACATCTCAAAGCAGAGTTGTCTTTGAAGTTAGATCAGATTGCTTGGGGCCATGCTCAGCTGGCTTGAATAATCTCCAGGGACAGTGATCCTGCAACCTCCCTTGGAAATCTTTGATGGCGTAATTGCATGTGATGTTGTAACTGCAATAATGGACAAGAAAAAGACAATGATGTCATCTACATGGACTCAACGAGGATTTTGACATGGTTCCTCACAATATCTTTCTTTCCAAATTGGAAAGATTTGTATTTGATGCATGAGGAACTGGTTGCCAGTTTGTGCCCAGGAAGTAATGGCCAATGGTTTAATGTCTAGATCGAGATCAATGATGAATGGTGTCCCTCAGGGGTCACTACTGGGATCAGTGCTCTTAATATCCTCATCAGTGACACTGACACTGTGATCAAGTATAAATTTGCAGATGATACCAAGCTGTGTGGTGTGGTCAACATACCCAAGGGATGAGATGCCACCCAGAGAGACCTAGACAGGCTCAAGAAGTGGGCCTAGAGGAACATCATGAGGTTCAACAAATTCAAGTGCAAGGTCTTGAACCTGGGTTGTGGCAACACCCACTGTCAGTACAAGCTGGGAGACAAAATGACAGAGCACAGCCCTGCTGAAAAGGATTTGGGGATACTTGTGAATAGACATGAGCCAGCAATGTGCTCTTGCAGCCCAGAAAGCCAATCACATTCTGAGCTGCATCAAAAGAAGCGTGGCTTCAGGTTGAGGGAGGTGATCCTGCCCCTTTCCTCTGGGCTGATGAGACCTCACCTCGAGTATATGTCCATATACAGACTCCTCAGTACTGGAGAGACATGAACCTGTTGGAGAATGTCCAGAGGAAGGCCACAGAAATGGTATAAGGGATGGAACACCCCTCCTACGAGGACAGACTAAGAACTGGGGCTGTTCTACCTGAAGAAGACTCTGAGGTGGCCTCACTGGGGCCTTTTGGAATTCAAAGGATGGCTATAAGAAGGAAGGGGGCAAATTCTTTAGCGGGGTCTGTTGTGATAAGACCAGGGGAAATGGTTTCAAACTAAAAGAGGGGAGATTTAGACTGGATATGAGCAAAATGTTTTTTACAACAACAGGTTGCCCAGAGCTACAGTGGATGCCCCGTCCCTGGAGACATTCAAGGTCAGACTGCATGGGGCTCTGAGCAACCTGATCTAACTGTAGCTGTCCCTGTTTGTTGGAGGGGAGTTGGACTAGATGACCTTTAAAGGTTCCTTCCAACTCAAACAGTTCTATGATTCTATGAAATCTGTCCTATCATTTGATTGAACTCCCTATGAAAGGCACAGTACTCCAGATGGGTTCCCTCTTTCTTGAAACAGTCTCTTACAGGACAAATGATTATAGTTAGAGCTGCACAGTGCTGATTCATGCTTAGCTTGTCTAACATTTCCTCTTCTGGAAGGCTGTTTTTCTGTCAAGTTATTCTCCAATCTGTTCTATTATACAGTTGTCTTCTACTTCAGATACCGGGCTCTGTAATTGCCTTTGCTGAACTTCCTGCGGGCCCAATTCCCTAGCTTGTCAAAGTCCTTCTCATTTGCAGCCCTGCCCTGCAGTGTCAGTCCTCCCATTCCCCTCTATTGGTTCTCACTTCTGTACTTGCTAAGAGTGCGTTCTGTTCCATCCTCTCAAGTTGTTAATGAAATTGATTTACCGAATAAACCCCTACAATGAGAAAGTTCAGTGAAAATGAACATGGCCAGTGTACTCATGAAGCATAGAGAATAGTGCAGGATGGGGATAATCACAGCTGTCTAAGAACCTGACTTTACCTAAACAGAGAGAGGGCCCAGAGGGTGGCCTTTGTTTTAGAGAGAAGAGCTATCAGGGTAAACTGATGGTGTAAATGTTTCTCCTGGAGTTCATCAGAAGAGTGTGAATGCCTTCCTGTATTTGTCAGACTAGAATGGGTGGAAGTGAATAGGTGGCTTAGCCCACACAAGAGTGACAGCTGAGCATAGAGACTGCTAATGGAAATAGCAGTTGCAGTGTGATTCAGATGGATACTGCAGTTGTTGTATTGTGCTTGTTTTGTGATTTCAGTACATGTATCACGTTCTAAATCAAAATCTTGTGTGAAAATCAAAACTGTGTAAAGTCACTTTGACAGCGTTGTATAGTTCTGGGCTGGGTACTGAGCCACAAGGAAAGTCACTAGTAACAAACTGCCAATAGTAGACTACACAGTAGACTAATCACCGTCTGAAGGTTTACGGTCTAGCCAACATTACAACGAAGACACCCAGAACACATCTCCCCAGCTGGGTATCAAGTTGCTGTGAACACTATTTTGAAATTGTGCTGCATGCTGAGTAAACAATAGCTCCTTCCTGCCACAATGCCAGCTTTCTTCGAGTTCTTAAGAAGTGTCTGAAGACTAATTAAAATCAGCATTAAAAATAGATACCTCCACAAGCAGCTTTAAAAAAAAAACAACAACTTTTGGATGCAAGTTCATCCCTATGTGCTTTTTAAACTATGCAATATAATAGCTGATATTTAATATCGACATTAGTTGCTATTGGTGTGGAAAATATTTGGGCATGATCTTATTACACAGTCATCTAACATGGTTTCCCAAAATGAAAATAAAAATATTTCAAGAAGATTTCTGCCTGTTCTGCATTGTTATTAACAGCATGACTTTGTCACCAATGTTTCTTTTGTTTCAAAACTTCTAAAAATGTCTTTAAGTCTCTCATGTACTTTTTTCTCATGTCATTTTTTTTTTATATCATTCTTCTCCTTCTAACTTCTCAGTCAGCCATTCCTGTCAGTTCTCCTTTTTCACTTATTTGTTCCCTCTGTATTTGTTCCTGTTGCATTTTCAAGCCTGTATGACTTTCTGCATTGTGATTTCCCAGGACTCAGTATGCTATAAAAATAATGTCAGTTACCACTAACACTCTTCTATCTATATTTAAAACTAATTGGCTCATAATTTTTCCCTAATTTTAGGATGTTAAGAGGATGCTTTAATGTTGGAAAAAAATGATATCTCCATTGTTTTGCTCAAATCTCCATAAAAGTGCAGCTTGCTTTCTTCTTAATCCAAAACCAGAGAAATGGGTTACTCTTTTAAACTTCACTGACAGGAGAAGTTCTGTGGAAGACATTTATAATCACTGCCATGCTGAGGTGGAGAGAGCTTAGTCTAAAGACAAGAGTCTGTAGCAGCCTTATGTGACTCTAACTGGTCTGCTTTTGGTGCCTCCATTTATGTAAGGCCTCACAAAAGTAGCAAGCTGGATGTGTCCACAGTAGCTGCTAGCCTTTATCTCCATTTATTGGAGGTGGGTGAAGTCCTCTTTCCAGTCATATGTTAGGCATGCAAGTAGTCTAATTATGATATTGAACAACTAGAAACTGAAGGCAAGGAACAGAATGTTGTCATCAGTTCACACAGACTGCTGCCTGTCTTTACCCAGATTTTCATTTGAACTGATGGAAGCCCTCTACTTCCAGTTACCATCTAAGTTTCTCTTATAGTCTATGCAAAAGTAGCGTATGGGCAATGAATGTATGCCTGTGCTACAAAGTCAAAGTGCAGTGCAATTCATCACAAAAATATGCACTCTGAAACTTGTTAGATGGAGAGATTTTTGTGCTTACAGTACTTCTAATCCCAAAATTAACTGTAGAATAAACTGCATGAATAAGGAG
>JAOWBP010001760.1:84591436-84601924 GCA_028571105.1 Tragopan temminckii
GACATATTCTATGAAGTATGGCAACACAAGCACTGTTGAAGACTGTTCTGAAATAAATCCAGGACTAGAAATAAACAAAAAAAGTTAGATACTATGATTCAGTCTATAGGAATTTCTTAGCATCTTTGGAAGTACTGAGGAGCACAGACACAGTTCATTCCTGTGTACAGTCACTTCATAGGATTATGATAAGGAATGCTGACAATGTCTAGCAATTATGTACATTATTATTCATATCTTTAGAAATTGATGGGGATAAAATGTAAGCAGTCAAAATGTGAATTAGCTCACATAGTTACAATTTATGTGTTTACCAAATTCAAGGTACAGTCTCCCAGTTTTTCTGGTGCTGTTCTTCAGCTTCAACTACTTTCATTTATTCTGCCATACTGTTATACAGTTTATCGTCAGTGATTCATACTCTGAAATACACATGACTTAAGATTATTGATTCCAAGGAAAGGTTCATGTGAGAACCATCACATACACTAGCATATCTACCCTCAGTAGACCTCGTTATCAAATCATCCTTACCTTTCAAGCTTGTTTGCAAGGATCCTTTTCTCAAGTGACTGTTTTATCAGGTGTTATATCACACTTGAAATTTGGCCTCAATCCATCTGGGCAAACAGACTTAATTAGCACACATTAATGTTTCACCATCTCCTAAGAGGAAAAAATTAAACAATTGGATAAATATACATTTCAAAAGCAGCTGTGAACTTCTTACACATTGAGTCCTTCCTAGAGCAGGCATTCTTGAGTGTTGACAATTATCAACTCTCCAACTTTAGATGCAGCTGAGAAACAAAAATGCAGAATTTGATTTTTTATCATGAACTTGCTTTTAGTTTGATAGAAAATGACAATCATCACTTTACATGGTACAAAGTATCACTAGCAGCTAATTCTATATGAATTTTTCCTATCCAGGTTGAAAAAAAGCTGTGAAGACAAACTTTTTACCTAGTTCACAGAAGAAGATGCCATGTGAGTTGAAAAGATAGTAGAGAAATACTGGTATCATAGCTTTGTGTCTGAGCCCTACTCCTCATTTAACACTTAAGTCGGGTGTCAAGCTTTCATTCTCAACTTCAAATATAGAAGTTTTCAATTAATATTAAAAACCATAAGTGAAAGTAAATTTATCAAGACTGGGCTGTCTCCACACCTGTGCTTTCAAAAGGCATCTATAGTAATACTCTTACTTTAAGGCAAATAATGTGGTAAATAAGTTTGATGTGGCAGCAGTAAAGAGAAAAAAAGGTCTGCCTGAAAGGAACTGAGAAAAAAATGGGGACATGATATCAGGAAGACAGTTTGGCATTCAATATGCACATTAAGCAGGATTTGTCTAAGAGAAAGCTAGATAGCTATCCTACCTAAAAACCCATTAAGCCATGAAGTTTTATGTAACTTCAGAATCTGTATCAGTGCATTAAGTACATTTTTGGTTCTGAAATTTCCTGGTCTTACTCTGTCAAAGCCAAGGTCAAAGGTAGATCAGGTCAGAGTGCTGAATGAGTCTCATAACTTCATAGCTAATGCGACAGAAATATATTGCTTGGTCTTCTTGGAAAACTTAAAATCAGAGCAAAAAATCTACTAAGTTTGTTCTTTTAGTTAGTAGAAACATTCCCTAATCACTTAAAGCTTCTGAGTTATCAACAAAATAATTATTGTTCATACTTTTATTCGATTTTCAATTCTGTTGCTATTTTGACTGCTCTCAAATATATCCATACATATATACATCTTTGATTCAATTATTTATTTTTACCCTTTCATGAATTGTAGAACGCGACAAACCCACAGCCTGACTTTCAATCTAGCTATTTTGTGGGAAGTTACAGCAGCTTTTCTCTCGTGTACGCTGACACTGCAACTGAGGATGTGACTGCAGTGGAGAATGGTTTAAGCGAGCACCAAATACAATATTTGGAGACTGTGGGTGTCAGAGCAGGCTACCAACTGAAGTACATACCTAAGGTCTCCAGCGTGATTGCACAATCCACCATGAAGTCTGTGCAATTGTATCTTTCTTATTGTTTACCCATGCTATCTAATTTAAAGTTACTATGTTTACACACTTGTTTCTATTCAATTCATATTTACATTCTAATTTTTATTGTTATGGATATGTATTTCAGTGGAATACAGATCTCAAATAATTTCATATTTTGTCAGTTACTTAGTAAGTCTTAATAGGCAAAAATATATTTTAATGCTTCAAAAGATTCCTGATAAGATGTTTTAGAGGTATTGCACATTGTGTAATTCTTTGGGTAAGAAAAATGATAAGAATTATTCAAAGCAAACACTTTAGGGTTCAGATAAACAGATAATGCTCAAGACCACACTGACCTGTTCAGCTGAAAGATCATCCTGACACAGAACACATGAAAGAAAACGAACCATTTCCATGAAACACTATGACCATTTGCATGAATGTGACCTCAAGCTCATCCTACCTTTTCCATTCCTCTGCATTATCCTATGTAACACAGACAAGTGCTGTAACAACCTGTCAGCTAAGCTTCAAATCAATTTTCTTTGAACAAAAGGGAAACTGAAGACCTACAAAGATCATCTAGTCCAACTCTCTGGCATTGTCAGAGCTAAGCAAAAGTTAAAGTGTATTAATGCGGACACTGTCCAAATATTTCTTGAACACTGACAGCCATGTCTCGCTAACCATCCCTTTAAGAAGCCTGTTCTGATGTTTGACCATCCTCAGAGTGAAGTAATGTTTCCCAGTGCCCAGTCTGACCCTCCCCTGGTGCAGCTTTGTGCCGGTCCTGTTCTGCCATCATTTGCCAGGAGCAGAGCACCTCCCTCTGCTTCACCTCCTCAGGAGCTGCAGAGAGCTCTGAGGTTGACTCTCTGCCTTCTGTTTTCCAGACCGACAACACGAGTAACCTCGGCCTCTCCTCAGCACTGTCACAGCTTTATTTCCCTCCTCTGGATGCTTTCAAGTACGTTATTTTCCTTTTTTATATAGTTGAACACAGAAGTCCATGTAGTATTCAAGGTGAGAATACACACTAAGGCTCAATGAAGAGGAATAATCAACGCTTTTGATCAGCTGGCTGTGTTCAATGCAACCCAAAATGCAGTTTGCCCTCGTCTTTTACATTTTTACATTAGTCAGTGGTGTTGTTAGATATAGTCAGGATGGTGTTGTTTTCCAGTGAAACATCTAGAAAAGTCACTATGTACCATTCTGAGTGGAAATGAAGTCTGGTCCTTAGAAAGAAAAACACTACATTGTCTCATACAACATCCTTTTTTCTAAATTGGAGAGATGTAGATTTGATAGATGAACTGATTTGATGGTGGCCCTCAGAGTTGTGGTCAACTGCTCAATGTCCAGGTGGAGATCAGTGATGAGTGGTGTTCCTCAAGGGTTGGTTTTGGGACTGGCACTATTTAGTATTTAAATATTAAAGATGTTAAATATTTAATATCTCTTTTGATGACATGGACAGTGAGTGCACTCTCTGCACGTTTGCAGATGACAGACACCAAGCTGAGCAGTGAGGACAACACGCTAGAAGGAAGGGATGCCATCCAATTGGACCTTGACAGGCCTGAGAAGTGGGCCTGCTTTAATCTCATGATGTTCAATAAGGCCAAGTGCAAGGTCCTGCAGAGAAGCTACTTCTGTGCTCCAAATGTGCCAAACATGACATGGGATTATTCTCTATCCCAATCAGCATAATTCAGTCAAATTATTAAAACTTCCTTACTCTCAAAAACAGGCTGACTCCATCCAGGTCTTCTATTTTAATATGGTCTCAAGCTGACTCTAGAATCATGCCCAATAATTTTTTGAAGTGTTTGTTGACTCATGAAAAAGGACTACTCTACACATAAGAATAGTCTCCCTTTTGTTCAAATCAGTCACATACTATTTAAACTCTTCTGAATTTAATGATGAATCTGTCACTAACTTCCTTTAGGGTCATTTTTTCTCTTTCCATTGAAAATAATGCATGTAAAAATTTCTGAAAATATTAATATCTAAAATTGATCTTGAGATAACTTCTTAATATTTCAAACATAGCATGGCAATGAAGCATTCTTTGTTTTTTGTGCAGAATTGATAGAACAGAGTAGTAGTCTCACTGCAGTAAATATTTCATGGTGAGATAATGGATTACATAACGTGTGTACAAGCACTTTGGTGATACAGATATTCAGAAGTATGCAGGAATTAAATTAATTTTGTGCACATACAGGTGGGTGTGCATAAATGGTGCTCAACTTGGAAGTGTGGTCATTTTGAAGACAACTGGCTGTCTCAGTAGTTAGAATCTATTCTTAACATACAAGTGAAACGCTTGGTTAGTAATATATCTTTATGTAGCAGTAGTAGGGCCTTATGATTTCTTAGTTCCCTGTTACCTTATTAAGAAATACAGAAAAAAGTACTGTAATAAGAATTTATATGAAAATCCATAAGGTAAAATTTGGAACCATGTTTATTCACTCTTTTTAGCCACTGGTTTAGATGTTGCTGTTTTGAAACCAAAGTACACTATACTGGTAGACCTCAAAGCACATTTGTGTAGAGCATAACAGGAATAGGTTTTGCACTGAGGTAGCTGAGCTGATACTAAAAAATCTAACATGAACATGGCCTGAATGTGTTTTATGTGGCTTAGACTGCATGTAAAAGTAAAGTATATGAAGCAGAAATCTCCACCTGCCCAGAAATACCATTTTACATGACAGAGATGGGAAAACTTAAGAGTAGTCTGAATGCTGGGAAAAGAGCTTAGCACAGAGTCTGGGTTGGGAGGTGCTACTTACATAATTTCCTGAATGTAGCCAAGCTCTGGGTCAAGAATGAGTGATTTTCAAACAAAAAAATCATGCTACTGAGTATACTCTGTCTTTCAATAGCTTTACTGTCATCTTTGCAGTCTTGATCCTACAGAAATTCACAGCTGAAAAATTCAGTGAGATTCTGACAGGCACATGCATCCATTTGTGCAAGGTTGGTGGTGCAATCAGATCCTTAAAGTGGTAATTATGAATGTTATTTTTGCTTTAAGAGACTTAAGATTAAAAACGAATCTGTAGCACAAATAACAAATAATCAAACAGATATTGCATATATATATATGTATGTATAACTTTCTACACAGCATTAATAACACACCTAATACGTTTTTTTGTTGTTCGTTAAATATATGAAGTGAAATTCTGGCCCCAGTGAAGTCAATGGGAGTTCTGCCACTGACTTCAATAATGACTAAATTTCCCTTAAGTGCTGGTGTGATTTTCATCCTGTCTTTGCTCCTTCAATACATGTGATGACAAAACCCTGTACTTTAATTCCAAGGATGGATCAGCACCTTGCAGCAATTAAAACTGCTGTAGTATATCATACTTTTCCAGTATTGCCTAAAAGACCATCATGCAATAACACTTTTTGCTTTATGCTATGTAAATATCTAAGATTTACTGGAGAGTAATTAAGGAACAAAATGTTTTACTATGTTTTAACTTAAAATCTGTCTCTAAATTAATCTCAGTGAGTGAAATTATGTATGCAAACATCTCAGTGAGAAGCACACTTATTGCACCTATGTGAAGGTAAGATTTGGCCAATCACTATAAACAGAACTGGCATTAAAAGTCATATACGTACAAATGAACACCCAAGAGTATTGGAATTAGAGAACAGGTTGTACTGGAAGTATGACAAGCAAGCACATGTTGTAATGATCACTGCCATTGTTTGCACTGTGACTTTAAACTTCATGCAAATGACCGATGGCAAATGCCAGAAAATACTTTTAGGGAATTTATTCTGTTTGTAAACACAGACAAGATGTAAAATCTTTAACAAGAAGGATATAATGATTAACAGTGAAGTCTAACATTGCAAGGCTTTTAAGAAAAAAGAACAAACATGAGGCTAGCTTAATCCATGGACCTCACCTTCAAAAAGATGCTGAGCACTGCTACAGTGGGAATTAGAATGTTCAGTTTTCCTGAATAAAAAGACCCTTTAGAATTTAAATACCTGAACTAGGAGATGAAGAGAGTTAGTTAAGCAATCAAAGCTGTTTTCTGTATTAATCTTTTTTTTTTTCTTTCTTTAAAAAACAAAAACAAAAAAACCCACAAGCTTTAATATAAAAATTGTACCTAAAGATTCGAGGTAGGAGTACCTTCCTTAAATATTATGCATCCCAGTGAATACCTGCATAGACAAGGTCTGAGCCAAAACAACTATTTGGTTAATACTGTGGAAAGTTTGATTTTTATTTGAACATGTAAAATTCACACACAAGTTTGCTAGGATTTTACATGAGCATGAATTAAGACCACAAAAATATCACCAGACCTACATAATACAGAATGCGTACCTGTTCAGACACCCGTGGTGGTCATTAAACTCTGCAGAAAGCTAAACCACCTTCTTCACATCCAGCTTGTAGGGCTAGGGTCAGAATCAGTTAATTGAAATGGAGAATAATCATGAATAATTTTAAAAATCTTTTAGATCATTCACTTGGTCTTTTCAGAAACAAATAGATGACTTAGAAAGTCCTTTCCTACATCTTCTTTCCTGTGATTTCACAGCTCACAAATTAATCAGTTTACCCACTATCACTATATACATCAGAAACATTCAACATTTCAAGAAACAGAACTGTCACTGCATATGGGACTTCATTTTTCCCTCAGAGAAAACTAATTTCAGTATTTAAAAAGTCTCAAATGTACTAAAAAAAATCTCAAACTTCTTGCTCTATACGTAAAATTTTTAGAAATTCAATATTTTCTGCTAGAAATAGAACCTTTTGAATCTAAATAACTGAAATTGTTAAAGTTCTATTCTGAAGCTGATGACTGCTTTTCCTACAGCGATACTCAACTTCTTCATTAGTACTTCTCTCCAACTGCCATGAATTCTACTAGGAATTCACCCACTGAATACCTAAGTATTAGCTTCTTTCTAGGTGCTTCTTCATTAAATTTAATTTAGAATTGAAAGTGAATCTCATAAACGTCTTCAGTTACCCTGATTTGATCAACGCTGCATAACTATTTTGGCGTACACATGTCAGAATTCCGTGGAATGAAACTAACTCAAAAAAATCCTTTCAAATGCTACTGGACATCCAGTCCAAGTGACTACTCTAGAACTCATCTTACATAATAGTTCTGCCCTTAAGATCTGCTTGATGTGGATACTGGGTCATCAGTACCAATCATTTCACTTCTCAGATCTACTCCAGTTGTGCCACAGGCACTGCTAATGTAGGAGGAACATGAGACTCTCCCTACCAACACAGCACATTTGGTTAACCAATGTAAAATCGTTGTGCACGTGATTCTTTCCCTATGCTCTGCCCTTGTGAGACCTCACTTGCAGTACTGCATCCAACTCTGGGGGCCACAGCGTAAAGAAGAAGTGGAGCTGTTATAGTACATCCAGAGGCCAAAAAAGATGATCAGGTGGCTGGAATACCTGTCCTATGATGGCAGGCTGAGGGAGCTGGGCTTGTTCATCCTGGAAAAGAGAAGGTTCCATAGAGACCTCATTGCAGCCTTTCAGTACTTAAAAGGGGCATATAAGAAATACAGAGAGAGATTTTTTATGAGGGTATGTAAGTAAGAAGACAAAGGGTTACAGCTTTAAACTGAAAAACTGTAGATTTATATCAGATATAAGGAAGAACATCATCAGAGGGTGGTAAGACACTACAACAGGCTGTCCAGAGAAGCTGTGTGAGTCCCATCCCAAGAAGTGTTCAAGGCCAGGTTGGATGGGGCTTTGAGGAACATGACTGAGTGAAAGATGTCCCCACCCCTGGCAAGGGGTTTTGATCTTTAAAGGACACTTCCAACCCAAACCATTATATGATACTTATACATCTCTATATGATAGTATACAGCTACATGATGCTATACAGCTTTAACATCAGTGGCCTAATGGACACTTCAGATGACACAGTGGCACAACCTCATCACACAACACCACGAAAACTGCACAAAAGAGAAACTCTTAGTCTCACCGCTAATACTGAGACAGTATGTACATACCTGTATTGGAGTGTTGTAGTTACTACGACAAAACTCATATGCTTTGTGTGGCCCCTATTGACAGAAATTCTACCTTTTGCTTTGTCCCACTATTTAACAAATCTCAGTTTGCTCTTTTAACTGTAAATCTGCATGCTCTGAAATAATCCATTTTTCTTCTCCTTGTTATGAGCATATCTGCCACTTTAACGTGCAAGGTGTGTTTTAAAAAGAAGCAATAACTACTACCTATTGCTGAAAGTATTTCACAATAGCTGTTTCCATGTTCCACTTTTTGATATGTAAACTGTTGAGTTAATGACTAACTTCTTATTAGCAACTATATTAAAATAATTTTTAAAAATACAGTAGCAGAAGATTAACACATGATTTACTAAAATATTTGAAATGAAACTCTGACAGCATATTGAGAAAATAGGCATAACACATTAATAGTATTTCAGACTTAGTCCAGTTTGCCTGAAAAAAATTGAAGTGGTTTCAAATGGTGCAATGAATGTGATGACCCTTCTAGTGAAACTCTGCAGCGCTTGCACCCTCATATTTCATTATTGGTCAGATGGGAGTAATTGCTCTTGCACTCCTTCCTTCTGTTGAAGTAACACACATGTATTTTCGAGCATCCTGCTAAACATGTGGTTGTTCCTGCCACCTAGTGGCTATCACTCAAGTTAACAGGACGCATTGAGAACACACTTTCAAAGACAAAATAGAAAAAAAGTGCACAAACGTTTGTTTTGAGATGATTATTTAGAGTCCTGTTTTTTTTTTTGGTTTTTTTTTTTTTTCCAAGTCTATTTACTACAAAAGACAGCAAAACTCCAGAACTGACTTCAGAAAAAAAATCACAACAGTGGTATACTGATCCTGCAACATGAACGATTCTGAAGACTGTGACCTTTTCAGGATAAGCCAACAGAATTATGTGATTCTTTTTATATCCCCTATCTCTAAAGTAAATTTCATCGTTTAAAACAATAATCCTGAGTTTAGCCAAGCTGGAAAAAGAATGATCCACTTATTGTGAGATTTATCTTCAGTAAAATGTGTTTTCATTCTCCATTTTCAGAACTATATAATGCTTTCTGTTTCTGCTGTTGCCACTCATTCATACCCGTGTGTTTCATACTTTGTCCCTTTTAAAAATATTTATTTAAAAGACCATCTCATGTGCTATTAACAAGAATTTAGTACTGCCTTTTTGAACAGCAATTCATTACATGCAATAAATAAACATCAATGACAATAAGAAAACAGTGCTGCATTTTCAAGTTTGCGTGAGACTGAAGTCAGAGAGGACTGGAACTAAGCCATGGAGCATGAATTACACTGCCCCCAAAACTTCAGTATGTAACGACCTAATAAACGAATCCTATAACAGACAATTTCAAAGGGCTTTGTTATGACAGACTAAAATGAAAAAGTATGTTATCTATTTTAGTAAGTTTTATAACATTAATATTCAGAAACAAACAAAACAACAATAAAAGACAGATCCCAGAAGTGTCAGAGATTAGAAGTCGGACGGGTAGTGTCTAATCCTCTTCCTCTCCTCTTAGTGAGGAACTAATCAAAGCAGTTATAATTTTTACATAGTTCTTACTGAATGTCAGGTGCTTCAGAAGGGGATTTAGTCCACTCAGCATACTGTTCACAGAACCACCATCAGGAAGGGAACATTAAGCGCAGGATGAAGTCTTAAAACTTTCTTTGCCCTTCAGCTGGGGACATACTCCCATTCTCTTCTAGCCAGTAACTCTTGCCATCCATGGAGGTTGATGGTCAGCCATTTTTCCCCCTGCCAAGGAATTCAGTGAGGCTCACTGTTATTTTAAAACTCCGACAGAAGAGAAGCTGACAATCCCAGGGAGAGACAGTTAGAAACAGCAGAATATGTCCAGCTTTTGCTCACCCCACACATTGCTATGTTCTACCTCCTGGCGGGCAGCTGGCAGCAGAACTTCATTTACGATACTGTGCTAAACTGTAGTTGAAGAACAGTTTTATTTTCTTTACATTACACTTAAATCTATAAGGAAAATTAATATCCAGTTCTTCACAAGAAATCCAACATGAAAGTATACCGAACATAGTAAAACAGTCAGACCACCATCTCTTACAATATAAAAATGAGTGCATGCAGCCACCTCATCCCATGAGTACAGAAGGCTTTTCCAGTGAAAAGTTTCAGTTTTTCATTAACTGTTATTAAGGCAAATCACAGCAAAAATTTCCTGAAGAGAAGGTTGAATACTCGGGCCTTTCAGCATGATTTTTCTCATGAAAACATTCAGGCAACATTCCCGAGTGGACGTGCATACATGTATTTCAGATTATGTGAAGTGCCTCACAGAATCACAGAATCACAGAATTGTAGGGGTTGGAAGGGACCTCAGAGATCATCGAGTCCAACCCCCCTGC
>JAOWBP010001760.1:84637345-84671149 GCA_028571105.1 Tragopan temminckii
GGAATTGCCAATCCAAACAGTAGAAAAATTAAGGAGTCTGAAAAGTAGGTTTGTGATACAAACCCTTGGACAGTTGATGTCTTTTAAACAAGATCAGCTTATTTGATCACTCTGTACCTCTTTCTGAGCTTGTTGTTACTTGAGGGAGGAAGGGTGGTTTTTTCCTTGATGAGCCAAAGGTGACTTCTGGAGACTGTGCAAGGAGCATTGCACTACCCTGTCCTCTGTACAAGAGCAGATACAGATTCACCTGTTTTTTTCTGTAGCCATCACATATTCAAGACATGGTGGCATGAATCTTGAGCTCACATTGGCAGATAGTAGTTTTTACAGTAGTTTTTAACAGAAGTGGTGTAAGACATTGGTGACACTGTCAGTCCCTTCAGATTCCCTTCAGAGGCACACTACAGTGGTACCTTTCAGTTTCGTTCTACAGGTCATGAAGTTCTTTGAGGTTGTGGGGAAGGAACTCGTGACACTGTGTGAGGAAAAGGGAAGTCAGTGGATCTTTCATCTGGTGTCTCATTGCAGAATTAACACAGGTGATTCCTTCCAGTCCTGTGTTCCTGTTAAAAATTGGTTGAAATGTGACTTTCATCTTAGAACTCTACTGAAATCTAAGTTCTGTTTAATATTTCTTCTGTGAAGGCTCCCTGCCCTCTCAGACATTCCTAAATAATAATCTATTCCCATTAAAAACGTCACAGTGTACTAAGACTCTACATTGTCTCTAAGAATTTTTCACAGCAAGTCATCTCAAATAATGGTAAAGAAATCTAGTGATAAAGGAAGGCATTAAGAGATAGGAATTGAAAAATTTCCATTCCATTTATCAAATAGAGATAACTTCTTTTTTTTTTTTTTTTCCAAAATCTCCACCAAAATTTTTTAACGTTTTTTGCCTCAAAGGGATTAAATGAGAAAGGAAAAAGTAGAAATCACACGGCTTCCCAGACAGGATTAAATATTACTGCCCAAAATAAAAGGAAGCATTCAGTTTTGTTTAAAAAACGATGTTTTCAAATAACTGAAGATTTTTAATTTAAAAAATGTTTCTACGGAAACATATTTTTCACTGGGAGTGATTTTGACAACCTGTAATTATCTTTATTTAGTATTAACAAAACCATAATTGTGTTTGATTCAGACACAGACTGGACATGAAAATGAGTAATGAGAGCATTCAGTGAACCAAAGATTAAAGTGATCTGGAAGATGTGTTTTGAGGCATAGCCCAGAAGGTTACGCTATTTGAAAAGACAAAGTGCTTCCTTTCTTATTTATTTTTTACGCTGTTCTGTTCTGTCCTCTGTTTATTGAGCCACAAAGACTGTTCATTTCATTTAATTCAGCAACTCTTGTGCTCATAACATGGTGTTTTTAAAATACTTTTTTAAGCACAGAAATGATAAGTTCACCCTGGTCTGAGGAACAGGTGATTAAATTTTTTTACTTCTAGAATTCCTTTAGATTTTTGGAATCAGTGTCATGCTGTGTTCCAGAAAATTTATAAAAAAATGTTTCTGGGCCCTGGTCCAAGGATATGATTCTGAATAATGTGACCCTCTCAGATTCCATGTGAAGAAAACCGATACCTGCCGACTCTGATTCCCATGATTAATATGTTGTTGAGTTACATCTTGTGTGAATAAATATTTCCTAATATGCATTTATCTTCATGAAAGCTTATAATTCTCAAGACCCTTGAGAGCAGGGAGACACCTTTTCACTCTGAAGAAATAATTTTGGACTACAAGATTTCTAGTAAGTCTGTCCAAATACTTGAACAAACCAAGGTCAATGGGCACAGATATTATAACTTGACTGTCATATGGCTACGAGGATTCTTGGCATGCCTCTGCCCTGAGTTCACTAGAGGTCTCCCAAACTATTCCTGTGTATGCTTCAAGAATAAACTTGTTCCAGGGTGCTTTTCCTATTGTCCTTGTGTTGAAGAGCACAAGTAGGGTTCCAGTGCAGGCATGAAAAAGATTGTCCTGTTCTTATTAGTACAGAAAAAACATAGTGTCCTGTGCCAGAAAGCTAGAAGGCAGGAACTGTATTTCAGACAGATCATCATGTGACAACTTGTAGAAACAAGGAGATGAGAAACATCTGGGTAGCTGGGGGTGATGTAGGTAGAATGGCTAGGTAGAACAATGAACTCATGTTGGCAACAAATATCACAGTAGATGTGTTTTATCACAAGAACACAGTAGCTGTGGGGCTACAGAATGTGTGATTGTAGATAAAAGTGCTAACTACATAAAGTTTTGATTATATGGAAGTTGGAGTGGTAGGCTGATTCATGGAAAGGCAACAAGAATTTTAAAGAATTTTTTTATATCAAAGGCAATAGAAGTATCTAAGCAAAATAACGTTATGGCCAAGAAGGCCAGCAACGTCCTGGCTAGTATCAGAAATAGTGCTGTCAGCAGGACCTGGGAGGTGGTTGTTCCCTTCCCTCCGGCACTGGTGAGGCTGTACCTCAAGTGCTGCATTCAGTTCTGGGCCCCTCACTGCAGAAAAGACATCGAGATCCTGGAGTGTGTCCAGAGAAGGGCAACAAAGCTGGAGCACAGGCCTTAGGGAATGGTTGAAGGAACTGGGACTGTTCAGTCTGCAGAAGAGGAGGCTCAGGGGAGACCTTATTGCTCTCCATAACTACCTGAAGGGAGGTTGTGGCAAGGTGGGGGGTCAAGCTTTTCTCCCAGGTGGCAGCGATAGGAGGAGAAATAATGAGCTCAAGTTGCACCAGGGGAGGTTCAGGTTGGATATTAGGAAGAATTTCTTCTCAGAAAGAGTGGAGATGCACTGGAATGGGCTGCCCAGGGAGGTGATGGAGTCACTGTCCGCGGAGGTGTTCAAGAACTCTGCTCTGAGAAACTTATCTAGAATTGCCTGAGCCAGTCAGTGTGGTACGTTCATAATATTGTATGAGATAGGAAGAGAGGTAAGCTGAACCTCTGAAAATTATGAAACCTAGAGGATTAGCGCTATCAAGCATGGTGTCTGATTCACAAGAAGATCATTAATATCATTAGTATGTACATAGAGACATGGTTGATATTGAGGGATAAACTACTGCAGATTGCATTGAAAGATTAAGATGTGAGAACCTATCCATCATTAAGTCATGGAAAATAAATTAAAAAAAAAGAAAGAGTATGTTACCAAAGGTAATTATTTTACTTCTGCAGACATTTTCACCTTGTGTAAATCAGCACATTTCTTTTGAAGTGAGAATTCTGACAAATTTAAACAGAGGAGAACTTGGCTGGCTGTTGGTGTTTCCATGCTGTCCTTGTAGCACTGTTTGGACTGGAAACATTCCTACTCGTGTTTTCCTGAATTTTAAGATACCACGAATTGTGAAATAATTGGCAGCCTGGGAAGTGCCATCCATCACTCCTGTTAGCACAATGGAAAAACTGTTTGACCACACGGAGCATCCCACAAGGACAACAAATAGGAAACAAAGAGCCCAATCTTCAGAGGTGCAAAACAGGTGTAACTCTCATTTGAAAAAGAAAAGGCAGTTTTTAAATGAAAGAAAGAAAGGAGTTCTCCAGGGCTTATTCCTAAAAGGAGTTGAAAACCTCCTGGAAAGTGCTGAGTGCTCCATACTCCCTCTGAATTCTTATGATTTTGCCATTGCTTTGCTGTATTGCATCTTTACAACAAAGTGTGCTTCTAAATCTGGAGGCCGTTTCTTTTTTTTTTCTTGTCATAATGAAGTGTAGTTTTATTTTCTTTTCAAAATGCATGGTCTTAAAAACCGTAAAAAATTGTGCTTTGGAAGTTATCTGACAAAATGAAACTAATAATTTTGTTTGCTGCTAGTATCCTCCAAGCGGTAATGTGAACGGAGGTATCAATTATTTAGGACTACGAAGCACTAATCTGGATATGGTGATTTCTCATTAATACTAACAACTTCAAAACTAATTCTCATTAGCTTGAAATAATTATTTAGCTGCTTAGGAAGTGATTAAATTCAAACAGAAGTATATAATGCGTTTACAAAAAAGGAATTGGTT
This sequence comes from Tragopan temminckii, assembly GCA_028571105.1. Lineage (NCBI taxonomy): Eukaryota > Metazoa > Chordata > Aves > Galliformes > Phasianidae > Tragopan > Tragopan temminckii. The sequence goes on from JAOWBP010001760.1 coordinate 84,641,386, forward strand.
GACATTACAAAATGTTAATGGCCTTATTCCTTAAAACTGATTATTGGATTGTCCCATACGTTTAGGGGATGTTCTTAAAACTGTACACTGCCTTTTTGTTTTGTGTAGAAATTGCATCCAATTTGGAAGAAGACATTTTGGGGCTATCAGCTACAAATTAAGCAACAAAAGAAACCTGGAAGAAAGTAATTCAGTTTTTAATGAAAAAGCAAAATTATTTGCCTGTAATTGTTTAGCTGAGTTTCTGTGTTCTCTTCATATGTATTTCTTTGATGTTTAAAGATAGGTAATACATTAGCAGAAAGAAAACCTGGCCTCATTCAGAATCCAGAAGCACAGAGGTAGGAGAGAGTCAGGCTCCTAAAACAGACATGAGGTTTGGGTCCAGTGGTACGTAGCGTGAAATTCTTGTATGTCATTACTTGAAAGCTTGAGGCTTTTTGTTGAGGGAGAAGAAACCTTCTGTGGGATCTATTTATTGCTTACCGTTTTTCAGTGTATTCAGGTTTTAGGATTAGGTACTCAGCAGTAATGAAAAGTGCTGAGAAACAAGTGTGAAAACGAAGTGATGAGAAATGTTCTGTCTGCGTTATAGCTTCCATCTTGGATAATGCACACAGAGAGAAGTGAGGAGCTCAGGAGCAGATGCATGGATGCTATAAAAGCTTATGTGCCAAAGCATTAAAACTAGAACTGTTCTTCTCCATAAAGAGTAGAAAAAAGAGAGCCCTCTAGCCATAAATTCGCCAGTAAAGTGCATGTGCACTGTATCATTTGGCTCAATAAAAAATACAGCATGTGGCAAAATTTTAGACAGATAGATGTAATTAACACAGAAAGGCAGATGGCAAGGAGAAAGGACAAGGGAAGAAAAAATACATAAGACTGGGATCCAGTGAAACTCTCTAACATCATAAGTACATTAGGAATTCCACCATCATAGCAGTATTTAAATGCTTTCTTACACAGAAGAATATGCCACAGACTTTTTCCTGAATTAGAGCCTAGATTTTCAAATGAAGGTCAGCTCATTTTGGTTTTATGTACTCACTGTTACACGTTGTTGCTATCCAAAGTATAATTTTCAAGCATCCTGAAGTTAAGAAATGTGTTTAAGGGTGGCAGTTATACCCATTCTTAGAGGTATAAGAAATGTCAGTGCTCTGCATAACAAATCATGTTTATGTTATAGTAGAAAGTAAACATTTGCATTTCAAACCCACACAAACTGTGGGTAATATGTTGAGGTTGCTCTAAGTCAGCCTTGCAAGGAGTTCTGGAGGTGACTGTTCCCAACAATGAACGCGCACTTCGTTTCCACCTCAGCAACCTATGGTTACAAGCGTCAAACAGCGGGGGGTTTTCAGCGCTTGCATTTAATGGAGAGGTAATGGCAAAGAGCGCATTAGGGAAAAAAAAAAAAGAGAGAGGAGTGAGGTGGAATTAAACTGGGATTTTAAAAAATGGAAAATCAAAGTATGAGGTTTCAGACCTGTCAAAATGTTTAATTCTTCTTGTTCAAGCTGCAGATGGTTTGAGTCATCTTGTGCCAGAATTAACTTGGTGACACAGTAAAATAACCTTTCAGAAATACGTTTCCCATATTTTATTCATTGTTGCACTTCAGCTGAACTTATTCTTTGCATGAATAAGGTATTTGAGATCAGATGCCCTCTTCATACTTGCTTGGTGGGAATTGGAACGTGACTTGTTAAGAGCTAAGCCTAATTATGAAATGAAGGCATGAAATGTTGCTTTTGCTTACAGTGTGTTGTGCATCTTCATCTGTCTGTGCAGAGTACTTAGGAAGTATGCTAAAAATGAAACCCTTGTGTCTATATCATGCAAACAATCTAGAATGCCAACTTCTGTTACATAATAAATGCAACCTCGTTTATTACATAGAAAAAAACCAAACCCAGTATAACACTCGTTGAGTTGAACTAGCTACTTAATTTAAGATGAACGAGTCTGTTCTGCAGTTTGGGTGGCTCATCAGATCATGGAATGATAGAATATCCCAAATTGGAAAGCACCCATAAAGATCATTGAGTCCAACTCCTGGCTCCACACAGGACAGATTTTGAACTTGTTTTTGATACTGCACAAATGAGTTTTGCTTAGCATAATGTGTCTACTTAAGGTGGCATTGAGCTGTTTCATAAGGGTGTATGTAAAGAAGAGAACACGCTTTTAGTATCACTGGTCCAATGGACATTAAATAATATGTGCATATATGTTTTCACAATGCATATATCTCATCGTGCAATTAATTAAAAATAAAATAATTAGTGCAAGCTGCATGCATATTTAAGTAGCTTCAGTAAAACTATCATTCTGAATTTAAAATTAATTTGGGATTTTTTTTTTATGTCTGAAAAAGATTCTCCGTACTTCATACGAGGTATTTTATTGAAGCAGAGAACATCTTTCAAATCAGAAGCAGCATTTTAAGTTCAAGTGCTACGCTTTGGTCTGAGGCAGGTGATTACTTTTATAAATCAGCTGTAAAAGGTAATCCTGAAAGCTCTCCATAAATAATAACCAAGACTAAAATTTCTGTGTAGTGTGTGTGTATAATGGGAGGAAAATAGAGTTGAGGGAAATGGAGTTGAGGTTAAATGACTTTCTTCATGTAGATAAATGGGCGTTTCTGCCACAGAAATCAAATGAGGGGTATGCACATGGAAGGAGGGCAGGATCTGCAACAAGCTTTGCAAACGCTTCAAAAAAATTATGCTGAGCAGCCCATTCTGGTCACAGATTTTGAACAAAATCTGAAGGAGTGTTCATAACAAATATAGAGCAATTTACATATTTTTCAGTTGTCAGACAGTGCTCCACAAACTAACAGAGATGACTGGGTAGCATGGAAATCTGCTGCTGAAGACTTGTCCAAATAGATTTCAGTTCAGCATGTTCTTCCATTATCATCTGTGAACAGTTGGACAAGTAAAACTTTGTTTGGAGCTTGTGAATTGTAAACCTGCGCACAAAAAGTTTATTTAATCAGTAATTAGGGCTTGGTCTCATTCATCTCTATGCTAATTAAGTAATAATAATTATTTTTGCTGGTGACTTCGTAGGTAGCAGGAAAAGAAAAATTTATTGAAGTAATAAATTCAGCTTTGAGTTTGCTACTTACACATGAATTTAATTTTTATTTTTAAAATTAAAAAATATACAAAAATTCTGTGTTAACCTGTCGTGTCTATCTGAACGCAGTTCACGTGGTACTTAAGGGCAATCTTGGCACAGTTGTGTAAGTATTGCTTTATAAAGGAAACTGAGAAGAGTTCCCAAAAACACAGCAGAAAGTTCTAGCTCTGCTCTATAAAACAGGTTTCTCATACGAAATGTAGTAGTTGCCCTTAACGTCGTCAGTTACAGTCTCAAAGTATTTTCAGTTTTATCCTATTTCTGTTTCTTCTTTTATTATTGGAAAGACCCAAATATTGTTGAAAATGCTCACTTTCACATTCTGGAGATTTATGAGAAACAAAAAGGCATTTTTAAGTGCCAGAATGTTTATTATTAAAAGCGATGAGAACATGGAAATAATTTCCCTTGAAAAAAAAACATGTTAAAAAATAAACTTTAACCAAGATGAGAAGGCAGGGACCCAACATTTTTGTGGGTAAGATTCCAAATTCCAATTGAGAAAACTAGGGTGGAATTTTTCAACTTTCCAGCTATGGCCATAGAAGCATTTTGTCGAAGGGGAGAAAGGGAAATGGACAGGAACCTTCCAGAGCAGTATCTGGGGAGCCATTATTTTGTTATTTCTAAAGAAAAAGTGTTCAAAAAATTTTCCAGCAAGAAGTTGCAAACCTGCTTGATTTGTTATTGTTGCAGTCACAGCTGTCCACTGTAAAATTCTTCAGTCAGGCTGAAGGATGAATGCAGGTCTATTTTCCTGATAGCAATTTGATTTTCTTGCTGCATTAACCTCTTTTTATTTTTTTTTTATTTTTTTTTTTTTTTGTGCAAGCCTTCAACAACATGTGTTTTTCCTTTCTTTCCCTTTCTTTTTAACTCTTTGCCTGTCTGTGCTTACATTAATGTTTTTGATCCGTACATTTCTGTAGTTCATCCCCTCTAGATATTTCAGTTATTTTGTGTTTCTTGTTACAGATTTTCTTACCTGCAAAGGTAACAGCTTCACCACAGAAACTCAAAGATACTGCAAAAAATCATGGAGACTTTTTGCTATAACCTAGCATCTTAAATGGTGGTCAATCTTAAAACTGTTTGCATCCGCAGTGAAAGTTATTAGCTCTCTCCCCAAATGTAAATATGGAAGAAGAGGTGTACAAAGGTCATTGAGCCTGACCAATTTGGGGCTGGCCAAAAGTTAAAGCGCATTACTGTGGGCATTGTCCACCTGCCTCATGAATGCCGTCAGCCATGTGGCACCAACCACCTCTCTAGGAAGCCTGTTCCTGTATTTGACCATCCTCACGGTAAGGAAATGCTTCCCATTGCCCAGTCTGACCCTCCTCTGGTGCAGCTTTGTGCCGTTCCCATCCTGCCTTGGTTCCCAGGAGCAGGGCACCTCCCTCTGCTTCCCCTCCACAGGGAGCTGCAGTGAGGTCATTTCTTGACCTTTTCTTCTTCAGACCGATATCCCAAGCGTCCTCACACAGGATGTGCCTTCAGCCCTGTCAAAGCTTTGTTGCCTCTGCTGGATGCTTTCAAGTATCTTTAGTATCCGCTAAATGTGTGAGTTAATAAAGACAAATGAGCAGACAGATATCAAAGCAAAATGACTTTCAAATTATTTTTCATCTGTGGAAGAACATTTTTTGGGTGCATATTGATCAGGAGACTTGTTCTGTCCTTGTAACAAAGTGATTGTCTTGTTTTAATGTCAGAAATGAAATTCTAATATTCTGAATTTATAGTTTCACTGTTAGATCAATGCCTTGTATCTGCCAAGTGTCAAAATGATGTCTAAAAATATGGTGTATACTATAATGCAATTATTTCTACGAGTAGCTTACTCTTGCTCTTTAATAGCAGCCACTGGTCATATATATAGTAATTAAGGGCCTAAAAATTGGATATCTTTCAGAAACACTAATTTAGCAGCCTGACATTTTTCATGCTTGTCTGTATCTGAAGAAAAGTGTGTATTTGAGAAGTTGATACGATCTTTAAGCTATTTCTGAGTTATAGTTTTGTGTTGAAAGAGTACTTTTTCCTATTGTTTAACTACATCTTTTTATTTGGAGGAGAACTGCAGCAAAATGTTTGAAGCTTGAAACTCAAATCTTCACACACACATTATTTTATTGCTTTTCTTGGTTTGAGGGAAAATAAAAATAAGGATTGAAAGAGAATTTTTTTTGCTTTCCCAGTTTAACACAAGGCTCACAGGAAATGTAAATTTTCTCACTAACATTCAACTCAGTGAATGAGGAACTTCAAAGTCTGACTGGAACATTTAAAAATGTACTTATTATGCAAGGGCTTCTCCCCTTTTCTTTTTCTTAGCAGAAGAACAAGATACTCAGTAATGTGCTGCTATCAACTTTTAAGTTCCACACCACTGAAATGTCAAAATATAATAGGAAAAGAAGTTTGCAATAACTGTTCCAAGTTCTGTGGGCTTTATTATTATTATTTTTTTCCAAGCAAAGTATGTATTTTATTACTGTTTTAAGTTGCATGAAGTAGACCTGTTTGGGAATCTTTTGATAAAATGCTTCTTGGCAAAATATATCAATTTGTTGTAACAGAAAGGTTTGGCAGAAATACCTTGGTTCCGATTAATCTTTTATTGGGAAATGATTTCTGAGACTCAAAATGGAATCTCTCATCAAAAAGAGAGAAGGTGCACAGAATAGCCAATAGCCTACATGCCTGCAGAAGGTGCACTTTCAAGCCTTTTCTGTGCTTGGTTTGGACCTGGATGGGAATATGACTCGGGTAAACCCCTAATCATCAGTGTTACTCTCTTGCTTGAGTAGGTGTCTGCCAGTCCTCTCTCCTCTCTTTCTCATGTAGTTTTATGTTGTTTTCACATAGAGCTGGAATATTTAAAAAATGTGAAAATATATTGCAGGAAAAGAAAAACAGTTTCCAGTACAATCCAAAGAAGAAAAAATACAGAATATGCATGGTTTATGCATTCTTGTTACTCTTGTCGGTTTAGCATTCTGTTAATACCATCATTCCTTTTTTCTCACTCTCTATGGTTGTGTAGAATGGTGAAGTTTAAAGCACCTTAGTGTTATGAAGCTCACCAATTTTCAATGGAAGTTAATTGCTACTGGAATGTTTATTTGTTATGCTCTAGACAGTATGTATACATTAGCGGAAAATAATACCACCTAAGGTGTAGATACTTTCACTGTGCACACCTAAAATAAGATGACCATGGGCACCAGTGCTGGAGGGCTTACAGGTGCATAAGTGAATCAGAGACACGTGCAGATGATAGGTAGAATCTTGACTCTGAGAAAGAGTCTTGGAATTTCCTTCTCTAAAGGCTTCTTGAAACACCAGCATAAGAGTGGATTTAGAAGTAATGCTAGAATGTTTTAAACTCTTGATCAGCTCCTGTAGCCCCACCATGATAATAGCATCATCTTGATTCCTGCCTTGGAAACATTTTTTGTAGTTTCTACATTGGAAATGCAAAATACGTTGGACTGAGATGTGGGAAAGTGGAATGAATGGATCTCGTAAGCAGGAGGGACACCAACTTTTTACACAGCCTGATAGCAATAGGACTAGGAAGAATGGCTTTAAACTAAAAGAAGGAAAATTTGGTTATATATAAGGAGGAAATTTTTCACTAAGAAGATGGTGAGGTACTGGAACAGGTCGACCAGAGAAGCTGTGGATGCTTTGTCCCTGGAGGCATTCAAGGCCAGGTTAATGGAGTCCTGGGCTGCCTGATACAGTGGATGGCAACCCTGCCCACAGCAGAGGTTGGAACTGTATGATTTTTAAGGTCTCTTCCGATTGAAGCTATTCTATTCTATGATTCTGTGTTTGGGGGGATTGAAAATTTCTTCTTCTGTATTATCAGGATGATGCTATGACAGGATCACCTGAGAATATTCTCAATAGGTACAGTCACTCCTTAGCAGAAATCCCATTCTGTCCTTAGATGCATGTGTATTATTTGTACAGACCGAAATGGGAAACTTGTATCACATAGAGAAAGAGCAGTTGAATATTTGAATATAGGCTCTATCCTTGTGTGCAGTGGGTTCTACAGAAGTTATATATGTATAGATAGTACTTGACATAGAGTTTGGCAACCCTGCCTGTGGCGGGGTGTTGGAACTTGATGATCCTTGAGATCCCTTCCAGCCCAAGCCATTCTACGATTGTATGCATGCGAACTCTATCTGTACAACTTTGCATCTAATCCATAGGTTAAACAAGTGCAGTCAAGGTCATATGTCTACCAAACCTTAACAGTGTTCCGTAGTTATCTTTAAGCCATTCATGAGTCATGATGTAGCAAGTAATTGCTGTTCATACGTGGCATCTGCTGCCTTTTGTGCCAGTAGCCCAAGGATATGTACACATGTTGCTGGAGTGCACTCAAGGCGTATAGCCTTTACTTAGGCTGCACTTGCATGCTGTTATGAGGATAGTTACCCCCTGGAAAATAACGAGAAAACAATTAATCTATTGCACTAGGGGCTTAGGGCTGGAGCCAGCCAACTGTTGTGTATCCATAGAATCACCCAGCCCTAAGAAAGAATGTCTTAATGATTTAATTACTTTTCTCATCTGAGTGGGTATTGTAATTCTGATTACAGAAGCTGAGGATGAACACGCTTAAAACTAATAAATACAAAGTGCATCCATCTGAAATGAGCATCATCAGCACTCACAATGAAATTTCATTTATGGGCATTGTTTCATTAAATGTAACCTCCAGCTTATTACAGATGCATTATTTTTCATTCTTTATGCATGATGTCATTCCTTTATTTAAACAGACCATTGTAAATATTTTATGAAACCATTAAAGTAACAAATAATAAATTGCTGCATTAAAAAATGGATCTGTGAAAGTGCCTGGCAACTAAAATACAAACAAACGAATAAACAAAAAGAGTGGAATTATGTTGCAATCTGTCAGAAATTCTCCTGGAGTTTTATCTGTGATTTGGCTACTGTTACTCTATTTCTCACTCAGTTGTCCAATTAATAGGAGATGTATAAAATGGTAGAAATATGTGAACTACCTTAGGGCAGACTATGATGATCTTTCTCTACCTCAGACTTGCAGAGGATGCTAATTGTATGCTGGGCTTTTTGTTCCCCCCAAAGCCCTGTTTCATGTATTTAATTAGAGATTTTTAACTTTTAAAGCATTTGCTGTGCACACTGGCAAGTATTTTTAAGGACCGTGTCCTAAGTACTGAGGCAATTGTGCAGATTAACTAAAAGGGTCATTAAACATATCTGCTTGCACAAGCCTGTCATAATCCACACTCCTGTATGGCTGCTGCAACAGGCAGCGTGCAGATGGGGCGCTGAACTTCCAGCTTTGCACCTCCTTTGAGTCCCGTGGATTTCAGCAAGAGCTGAGAGAACATTTTAATTTGCAAAATCTGGCCCCTTAAAAGGTACTTAATCTCGTAGCAGTACACACAGTCCTTATGCAGATGGAACTCCGGCAGTTTATTAAGAGCTCAGTACACTTCTACTGAAATAAAGAGTAAGATTCCCATTGACTTCATAGAGAGCTGGATCAGGTAACTAATTACTAAAGACGTGATCTTGCAGGAAGCTGGGTCAATGCTTTGTCTCCCAAAGGGGGTGCTTGTGGTGGTGGTGGGAAAAATTCATTGTACTCAGCATCTTCCAGCTCTGTTCAGTTCCTGAGAGGTTTGAATGTTAAATGAATGAAAATCACGAGACATTCTCTTTTCCCTCTAAAAAAGTAAAAGAAAAATAAGAAGCAACAACAGGAATCCGCATACACAGACTGGAGTTTCAGTACTTATATATCATGGCCAGCTATTACTTTTCAATTTTCTCCTTGTAGGAGGGAGTAGTTTTGTCAAGGTCATGCCACAAATAAATCATATTTCTGCTTCAGCAAGGTCTTGGTAAAGCAGCTGTAATCAGGACATTCTGTAAATTAGGGTTTCTTTCTGAGGAGTGGATTCTTATTTCAAATGACCCATTCCCTCGTTTTTGGTTTTTTTTTTTTTTTTTTTTTTTTTTTGTCCTCTGTTTTTAACATCTAAGTGATTTGCAAACTTCTTGTATCTCAAGGACATAATTTTTAAAAAGATGATTACATTGACATCATGTCAACAGGAGCGCACTTGCTGATTTTTAAATATTTTTGTCCCATCGTCTATAAATAAACATAATTAATAGAATTTGAGAAATAAAATAGGGCATGGTCTCTCCTCAAAAGGTGCCAGACGGGAAGTGTAGATCTTTATGGATCAAGAAGAGAATGTAACCAGTGATGCGTTGTCTTGAAAGGAGAGTAACCTGTGTTTGTGACAAGGCATGGGCTTGGTGAGAGCAAATGGATGCTCTGATATTGTTATTTCTTCAAATTGCACATTAATATTTTTAGATGCAAGTCGTGGCTCTCATTAATGCTGTTAATATGAATTACTAAGACCTCTATCCATTAGTTTGGTCACAATGTTATTAATTAATAGGTGACCTATATTTAAACAGATACCATATTTTACACAGATTGTTTGCAGATAACCTGAGACAAATACAGATGCATAATTAATTTTATTTTTTAATTAATTCTCAATCTATGATGCGGTATGGATTCAGAAACAGAAAGGTAGTGATTAGAATTTTGTTTTAATTAGCTTTGCATATGCTAAGTGTATTCTGCAGTGCTCAGTGCAAGAGAATTGGTGATAAAGATGACTGTTTGAAACTCCTGATGCTGTTAGAAATATGGCTTAATAGCTGTCAGTGCTGCTCGAGAAGGGAAATTGCAAAGCCATTTTTCCATAATCCTTTTTTTCTGGTTGTGCAGGGTACTGTTTCTAACTTTGGTCCTAGGACAGCTTCAAGTTAACAAGGCTGTTAAGAGACACAGATGTTGCTATAGTGGTCTGCAGCTGATGACAAAAGCAATACCTGTTCATAGAATCACAAAGTCATTACAGTTGGAAAAGACCTCTAAGATCACCATATCCAACCCCAGCCTATCCCTGCCATGCCCATTACCCATGTCCCTCAGTGCCACATCTCCACATTTCTTGAACACCTGCAGGGATGGTGAGTCCTCCACCTCACTGGGCAGCCTGTGCCAGTGCATCACCACTCTTTCTGAGAATAAATTTTTCCTAATATTCAACCTAATATCCAGCCATAACTTAATCTGCCACTTGCAAGAACTCCTACATATCCATTTTTGTGAGTTTTCACCTGACAGATAGTGGATTTGTCTATAAGGAAGCTTTGCATCAGCTAAATGCCCCAGGCTGTTCTGAAAACACCCGGATTATAGTTCTGCATGTAATAGCCATTAGAAGGAAGTATTTCAGAGGTTGCCAACAGCCAGCCCACAGCATGTGACATGGCATGAGGCATTTATCACAGCAACACATCCAAGGACCTTCTTTGTATCTCCCAGGTCTTTTGTTTCTTCTCTTTGTGATATTTTTTTTTTTTCACTTTCAAAAGCTCATAGGAGCCTGAATCATTTAGATGGGTTGAAAAACATCACCTTTCTCTGCAGTGAGGATCCTGATCTCTAACCCTGAGCTGTTTCCTTCCATCTGCTATCTTTCACTGTGCTCCACACAGAAAATCTTTTTTTCTAGCCTTTTGTCCTGGTTTCAGCTGGGACAGAGTTAATTTTCTTCATAGTGTCTGCTACGATGTTGTGTTGTGACTTTTGGAGAAAAACAGTGCTGGTAACACACCAGTATTTTAGTTATTGCTGAGCACTGCTATATAGAGCCAAGAATGTTTCAGTTTCTCAGCTTCTCCTGTTTTCCTGCCTCTGAGGGACACAAGGAGTTGGGAGGAGACAGAACCAGGACAGCTGACCCAAACTGGCCGGTGGATATTCCATACCATATGGCTTCATGTGGAAAGAAAGTTTGAAAAAAGGGAATTGGCAGCCTGCTGCTGCCTGGTGACTAACTGGGCCTTGGGTGGTGGGCAGTTGCTGCTACATCGCTAGTTTTGTGTGTATGTATATATCATATTTTACATTTTTATATTAAATATATGTATATTATATATGCATTGTTATATACATTATATATATGTTATCATTACTGTTATTTCTCTCTTCCTTTTCTGTCTTAGTAAATAGTTTTTATCTCAACCTATGAGTTATTTTTTTTCTGATTCTCTCCTCCCTCCCACTGGGAGGCGGGGGGAATGAATGGAACGCTGTGTGGTGTTTACCTGCTTGCTGGATTAAACCACAACTGCTTTTTCCCTAGTAACGAGCAAGGCCACCGTTCTGATCTTGGAGGCCATCAATAAAGGCAAGATTTTGTCCTGTGTTTTCTCACACTTTCTCCCTCTGTTGCCACCCAGCTGTGCCTCCAAGCCCAGGGATGCTCCATAGTGTGTGCCTCTGGTGGTTGTCTGAATCCCTCAGACCAGAATGTACTGAAAACTACCAGGCTTGGATGCTGATAATGAAAGCTGGATAAACAACCATCTTTCCAAGGCCTTTTTTCAAAGTTTTAAATGTTCAGCTTATCAAGAGGTTGTGTATGGGAACATCTATTCATACAACAGTATTCCAAAAATCTGGAGGGTGTAGACAGGGGTTGGCTGTCAGAGAATAAGAACTTGCTGAGAAATTTTCAGTTTGTGTAGATTTTTCTTTTGCTCTTTTTTTTTCTTTTTTTTTTTTTTTTTTCTGCCTGCAGAGCTTCTCAAGGGCAAAAATCTTTGCAGTTTGTTCCTAGCATTGAGTTAGATGTCCTCAGCAAAAAAAAAAACAAAAACAAAACAAAAACAAACAAACCAAAAAAACAATAAAACCCAAAAAACCAAAACCACGAAACACAGCAGACAAGAAGATGCAATACTAGCAAAGTAATTGTGGTGAAGAATTACATATGCGGAATTAAAGTAACACGTTGCTGTGTTCCAATTGAAGATTTCCATTCATTGCTAAAGTAAACTTACATCATGGATGGGAAAAGCAGTTATTCAAATGGCAGTGTTCTTGTTTGCTTTTGTATTTCCTTTCAGAATTAAAATACGTATGTTTTAAATTTCCAATGAAAAGTTTGAAAACGACTGAGAGTTGGAAATATGAAAATGTGCTTTGGGTGACAGCATAAATTATTCAAGCTTAAATTTTTAATTTTCTCATTTTCATGACTTTGTGCTTCAGAATAGATATTTAAGAAAAATCATGATTATCTACATACTGTCAACCAGATTCATTGCTGTTTTTTTGTTTGTTTTTCTGTTAGGTGATATTGCAGGTAGTCAGGATAGCATAACCTTAGTCTTTCCGTGTGTATTATTAAAACTGTAGCAGATCAGAGCCAATGTAGGAAGGAAAGATAATGTTTTATCATAATAGCTCTTTGAAAAAATTATGGTCAGATCTTATTCATATGTATCTGTTTCTTAAAATACTGTTACAGTATCTGTTTAACCTTAAAATAATTCAGTGTAATGATATACCACAGGCCGCAGCAGTACCGTATTTATTTGTGGATTGAATTATTATTTCTCATAGCCTGGCATATTTTTTGCTTGTCATCTGCAGCAACAACTTCCCAGGGAAGCGGCATATTCATACTGATAGAGAAGGGCATTTCTCTGCTGTCATTTGTGTCACAGAACCCCATGAAATCAGTAGGTTTGAACTGTGTTAGCTCATGGAACGATATGTCTTCAATCCTATTGCTGCTCCTTAATGCACATCTTCTATCCATCAACTCACAGAAGGAATAAAGAGAGAAGCTTGCTTTTTATCTCTCTGTTGTGTTCTGTATTAAGCTCTAGCCTTTGGATGAGCAAAGTTTTAAAGACTTGTTCCTCTACTGCTGCCCATGGTGACTGCAGTGTAAAGCCCTACTGCTTCCAAAGCTTTCACATTGCATAGAATCATAGAATCATTATGGTTGGAAAGACCAGAAAGATCATCCAGTCCAACCATCACCATGCCCACTGAACCATGTCGCTCAGTGCCACATCTCAACACTTCTGGAACACCTCCAGGGATGGTGACTCCATCACCTCCCTTGGCAGCCTGTGCCAATTATTACCACTCTTTCCAAGAAGAACTATCTTCCTAATACCCAGCCCAGCGCAACTTAAGACCATGTCAAAAAACATGTTGGGAAGTTAGATGTAGTAGACCAGACCTGATTTCAGTTACACTATTTTGAATATAAAGATATATAAAATTTCAGAGAGATACAGAGTTGATCAGAATGGAGCTCCTCTGTAACTAACATGCATTTTGCTGATGAACAGCTTAACTTCTGCATTGTTAGGCAGAAGGTACTTGTTTGTAATACTACAATGATGCAGCATAGTCCAAACTTTTGTTATTGTTGTTGTTGATTATACCAATAAAAGCTTGTTTTTAACCCATCTATTACAGATAAAAGTAATAAAAACAATTCAGAACTATGCATGGCTCTCTGTTAGGAAATAAAATTCAAAACTGAAGGTTGGTTTTGGCTATTTTTTTACTATGAAATAGTTGTCCTGTTCAGGTGTCACAATAAATTTATCACCTCCAATAAAATGTAGAAAGTATTGTTTTTCTAATATTAGTGAAAGATGATGTCCATTTAAATTAGATTTTTCATTCATTTCTAATTGGCTTAAAGTCCGGTTTAGCTACAGCTCTTTCACTCATAACTTGTTTAAAGGATTCTAATTCTCGCAGATAAAAAGGCATCCTGACGTTTTTCATTTTCATCCATCATTAAGTTTCTTATGGCTGAGCTTGCTGGTTGTGCATTGCCTTTCCAATATACTATCAACTTCTGGAGTAACTGGGTTCAGAATGGATACATTTATTTCATTCAGTATCATATCTGCTTCTTTCCCCCACTTTTTTAAGCACTGCCAAGGGTCATATTGAAAAACTATCTCCAATTCCAACTGAAATCAACCAGGAAATGGCTTTATTTTACTTTTAACTGCAATTGAAATCAACCAGGACTGCATCATTTTATAAAATGGTCATTTACAATACAGCGGTTTGTGTGCAATGTTGAAAGCACCCTAAATTTTCTATATATGACTATTTTTCATTTTCATTCATTTAGAATTACTTCAGAAATAGAAAATGTGAAGACTAGGGTTTCATTAAAAAATGCATATTGTTTGGAAATGAGAGGCATTTCTGCATACTGGGTAAAAGGGACATGTATACTTTAGATGGATAGGAGTAATAGGCTCTGAAGGGCAAAATAAATCAAAAGACTGTTCCTTTCCAGTAGCCCCAGAGACTGAAAGAGAATGTCAGGATGCAGAGGCAGTTCATGTATTTTGATTCAAAAATTCACTATTTGCAATAATGGGAAAAACTGAATATGTGGTTCAGAATTAAAAATTGCTTGTACTTTGCTTTTATTTACAAATGCAGTCTCTATGGACGACTTTCTGAGGCCACCTACACTGTGTTTTTGTACAGTCTTAAGTCTCAGCCTTGTTTTACAGCTTTTCCAAGCCTGGGACTGGGTTTTGAAGAAAGAAGACTGATTCTACACCTGTAAATATGTGACTTGAAGATATCTTCTACAAGCGTGTGAAGACAATGGAGTGATGACTGCAGGATAGGTTTTCCAGACAGTGTGGGAACAGTGGAGGTTGGAAGGTTTTTCATTCTCATTTGAACTGGCCATGCTACTTATTGACAGAGAGAGTCTTCCAGGTGAGGGGGTGGTGGGAAACTTGTTAGATTTGAAGTTTCAGGCTTATAAAATAGGGTATTCTTTGGCAATACTTTTTTTTTTTTCTTTCTTTTTTTTTCTTTTTTTTAAATGAGATCTGAATTAGACACAGACACATTAGACACATTAGATCAGTCTATTAAAGAGACTATCAATCAATCAGTTATGTTTTATAGCAGTTTCTATGTCTTCCTCTGTTCCCCCCATCTTTATCTTCACTTTTTAATGGAACTAATTTTGTTAAAAGGAGATATTAGAAAATTACCTCAATTATCTTGCATGAGACATTCAAGAATGTGGATGCCGAGACAGAAAGTCTTATGTGTAGGACTGATAAATTGATAGAAGATTTTTAGTATCTGTGGTACAGATCAGAATCGTTTTATGAAATTTAGAAAGTGAATAATAATTTTTGCGTGATATCAGGCTGTTTTCTTGTTAAGAGTCTATAGAGGAATAGAGCGTTTCCCATTTGCTCCTGAAATAGTCTCTAGGTCTACCTCAGAAACGTCAGCTGGGCTCTGTGGTCTGCTCAACATGTCTCCTGGATACAGACTGGCTCGGGAGTCTGTTTTCACTGCTGGCTTTCTTGGAAGATTCTTCCATCCTATACTTTCTGTTCTCCTCGTATTTTCTCCAAGCTGTAAGGATAGAGAGAAAATTAACCTGTCTCACTGCTGTAGTCCCTTGGTCCCCACCAGACTTTTGGGTGCACCCTACGTATTCCCCATGCAGGGCATGAGCATTGCTTCACTGGGAGGGGTTCTTTCCAAGGACAGCTGTTAGCATCTCTGTGGCTCCTTCTTCAGTGCCTCCAAGGTGCAGAGCAAACCTAGTGGAGAGCAGGCAGGCAATGCCATCCTATCCACTGAGCTCAGGAGCAGAACTGGGGACCTCCAGATCTGAATGCAGGAAGACTCAACAGTGTGTGCTGTATCTCAAATAATTAATGTTCATATTGGCTCAAAGCTATTTGTGGGGATGAGAAGGGAGTTTGGGGGAGGGTAGTATGTTTGTCTTATCTGCATGATTTTGCTTCACTCATCCAACGTGCCCTTCATCAGGCATGAATTTGCAGACATCTGGCATGAGCTCTTTGACGTCTGGCAAGGGGGAAATACAGGAAAAAGGAAGATGAATGGAACAAAACTTGGTATTTCATAAGCAGTTTACAGAACATTAAGGGGAATATTTTGTTCCAATAGATTTTAGAATCCCTTGCAAACAAAGCTGGAGCACAGAAGCAGTACATTTCAGGTTTTGGAGACTTCGATCTCTTTACTCTTTTCTTCTGATTTATTTGAGTGAATTTCGGATTTTAAATTGCACATCCTATAATGATTGAATGCACTTTCTGTATACCCACTATTTATGGTGCAGCTGTTGGCAATGTTAATGTGAAAAGCACATCTCCTGAACATTGTCAAGCTCTTATTGTCACCTTTAGTTCCCTGGGAGATGGGGACACAATTTTATTTCAGATTAAAAGGAAGAAAACTGTTACCTTTCAGTGAAAACATATATTTATGTTTCTGGATGTCTCTAAAGTGACTCAGACAAGGAGACACGTATTTGAGTTATTGCTACTAGATTTTATTATGCTTGGTGCCTGGGTGGCTATACTGTATTTTATGCTGCAAGGATTAGAGTTGTTTTGGAATGGAAGAGAAGCATTTTGAGGATCTTGATGAGGATGATGAAATGTAAATTCTAAGGGCAAAATTCAGACGTGATGCCATTGAGAATGTTTGGTTTTTTATATATAGCAATCATTTAAATTCAAGCCTCATCTTATCTCTTCTCTCTTCTCTACCTATCCATACCTGAGTTTTCAGTGAGTAAATATGTCAAAATTTGTGAAATGTATATGCTAGTAACCCATAAGAGATATAAATTAAAAATGGACGTTCACAAACCCAGCCTTAAACCCACCATAAGGTTTAAGATATGTGAGCAGTAATGCTTCCCAAGATAAATGTCAGAATTCCATGTGTGGTCAGCAGACAGAGCAGATGTTTCTGAAGGACTCCAGAGTGAGAACCTGCCAATCTGCTTTTGCATACCAAGCTATGTATTTGATGTCTCTCCCTGGAAAGCCCTTACTATCACTTACCTCATTGCTGTGACACTTGCTTCTGAAGGCCAACCTCATTAGGTCTTTGAAATTTAGTGATTTTGGTGCAAGAAAGAGGTGCTTTTTGCTTTCCCTTTCCCCTTCCCTTTCCCCTTCTGTCTCCCTTTCCCTTTTCTTCATGTTATACACAGTTAATGAATAACTGATGTTGTGTATGAATGTAGCACTGTTAATTAGTAAGTGATAGTATAAAGACTTGTTAATCCACAGTACTTAAAATTCATAACTTTTGATGGAAGCATATGACCCCTTTTTAATGTAATTTTTTATATTATTGTAAGTAGTGATAAAAAAAAAAAAAAGATTAACTTGCGCCTCTTTACTGGTGCATATTCTATGATTTATGATAAAATCATGCTTTTGCTGGGGGGAAGCAAAGGAACAGTAATGTAACACATTAATGAGAAGATTTATGACTTGTTTTGACTATAGTTTTGCCTTGTAAGTCAATACAAATATATGCACATGTATACGTGCACACAGGCAAGCATCCTAACAGCTTCCAGCTCAAAAGGGAGAGAAGCTGGCCATCCAGAAAGTTTGCTTGCTTTGTGGCGAATTTAGTGATCTTTTAATTAGCTGACATTATTTAGTGAAGACAGTATCACGAAATGGAAGGAATAACGTCTTCATCATTAGATCTACGTGAAGGAGATCCTTAAACAGAAGAATAGGTGCACTGGGGGAAAAGAAAAAACGTATCAGCAGAGCCTTACAAATATATTTGGATAGTTGTGAACACCACATACTGTTGTCCCATATTGGTTCTTGGTTCAGCATTGATGTCCAGGGAAGCTCCAGTTGTGCAGAGCTCTTATGGTGAGCACAGCCTCCAGTTGGTGTGGGCTGGTGGGAGTGCGCTCATCAATACGGGCTTCCTGGCCACCAGGGACCCCTTGACCCTTCTGCTGATGCATGTTTGGTGTTCATTGTGGCTACAAGTCTTCATAACTTTCCCTTCCCTTATAACCAGTCTTTGGTTATAAGGGCCACTTGTGTGCCAGTCCACTTTTACTATTATTCAAAAAAAAAAAACAAAAAACCCAACAACGTGGAGTAGAGGCATGCTGTTTAAAATCCATGTGTTGGTGACTGCCAGCTCCTCATTCAGCAGCAAGCACAGGTATTTTTCCATGGAGAAGAAGCTATTATCCAGTAACTTAAGGGTCTGAGTACGTCTTCGTGTCACAGTGCAGTGCTTTGTGGTGATGTACAGGATGTGAGTTTGCTATGTAATTAGCTGGGGAACGGGATGTATTAGACTCTCAAAGAATGCTTTAGTGGATCTATATGGTTTCTTACTCCTGAGCTGGCTTACTCCAAGGTAGCTGAGGAACACTGCTATGAAGAGATATGCGGCTAGTGTTCGGATTTAGGTTATCCTTTGTGTGGGAAGACATGCCTGAAGCTAAAAAATTGTAATTATGAAAATTTGGTTCTCATAGAAACGAAAAAAATGCAATGCTTGAGCTAATCTTGGGACTCACATACACTCTATAAGGAAACAGATCTGTCCTTGTAAAACCGAGACATATACGTGGGAATCTGAAGGACTTGTGTAGGTTCCCCACAGAATGAGTAGAGAGGATGATTCATTCTGTAATAAATTTCAAATGTGGATGTGCCCTTACTTTGTATTAAAATTATTTCCTCCTTTCTATGAACATAACTAGACATGGACTCTAAAGGAAAAACAGTGGAACAATATCAGCAATGGCTGTCTTTGAACACTTACATATCATGTTTTGAATTGATTGAACATCAGCACGAAGGAGCCAGCTAGACTTTTGAAAGACTTTCTTTTTCTTTCTTCCTCCTCTCCTCCCCCCCAGTGGATTTAAACTCTGTTGTATCCAAACCCAGATATTTAATTTAGATAAACTTCAAACTGGTGGGAGTGAATTGAACTTTGTATGGAATAGCTAAGGACTTCATTTGACATTTATAGAAATAAAAAGAAATAATGTAATACACTATAGATTTTTTGCCCTTATAACAAAATTCCACTCTGGCAAAACTGGGAAAATCTTTCTTTCATTATTAGAATTATTTTTATTTTCCTTTATCCGGTTATTGAAGTGCTCAGTTTTCCACCAGAACGTCGACAGAAATGCACATGCTCTGGGTTTTTCATTTATTTCATTATTTCAATTTATCTCAAGTTTCAGTTTGGATGAGAAATAATGAAAATAACATACGTCAGTTATTTTCTGCAGCAGAGAACTCTCAGAGGAGCTTATATATTTATTGCTCAGCTACATTTATGCTGTTGAATAAAAATGATTAGAATGCCATACAATAAGACACAAGATAAGTTTCGCCCAGAGACAAAAATTATTTATGGACTTAACATTTAGCACTGGAAGTGTCCTTCAGCAGCCGGTGCCCAACGTGGTATGTTATTTCTTTGGGCTAGATGGCGCTGCAGTATATGAAATTTCCATCCTCACCACCCAGCAGAAGGGCTGTGCTTTAACCCTCTGGAGTTGGGAGCAGACTTCCCTTCTGGAAGGGAAAGAAGCCAGCCTTTCCTACAGACAGACATTTACTTCTTAGTTTTGGTGTAGGAAAACAGAATGTTAACTCTTCTTATTATAAAAGATCCTCTTTGTGTCTATTCCTACACAGAGAGGAGTAGCAAAGCTGCATTTTAGACATGCAGTATAATAGATATATGTGTAACAAATTGAACACATTCATAAAGCCTACATGCATTTTCTGTGAATTTTGACTGCTTTTTTTTTTCAACCTGGAGCAGAAGAAAACCACAGAGAAGTTGAGGTTTTTCCATGGAGCGAGGTTGTTCCATGGGGTGAGGTTGTTCCATAGGGTGGTTTCTGTTTCTAGCACGGGCGGTGAGCAATTTTACGTGTAAAGATTTGGAAGTACTGGGAATTGGAAGTGATGCCTGCTGGTCATAATTCTGTACGTGGTTTCACTGTTACCATGAAGTTTTGCTCAATTATACATCCACATCATTGCAGTATCATCACTCCTAAGCATAAGAAATATGAGACGTATAAAATCCATGCAGAACTCTACCAGGGCCAGTGTCAAACACTGCTTATCCTACAGTTAACACAGCCCATCCTACAGAAGCAGGACCTGTTTTCTGCTGTGCAATTTCTCCGTGCCTCCTCTGCATTTAAGTCACTGGTACAGCCTCTCTGTTACAGAACTGGGAGAAAGAGCTGCAGGTGAGCAGAGAGCCCACCAGCAGTGAGGAGAAGAGTGATGGAAGAGAAGATGAGATCTTGTCACCTTATGGTAAAACCTGATCCAGCCCAGTGAAGTCCTCCAGGGCCAGGAAATAATTCTCCTAACAAGACTAAACTCTGCCTCTGTTAGATTTGAGGTAGAAGTATCTTCTGTGGAGGAGGGAGCTGTCATCATCCAGCATCCCTGACCCAGAGCTGAACTGTGTAACTGTGCTTGCTGCTGTAGAATCACAGAATCTTAATGATGTGGGAAAAGACTACTCAGATCATCCAGTCCAATCCCAACCCATCCCTACCATGCCCACTAATCACGTCCCTCAGTGCCACATCTCCATGGTTCTTGAACACCTCCACGGATGGTGACTCTACTACTTGCCTGGGCAGTCTGTGCCAGTGCATCATCGCTCTTTTTGAGAAGAATTTTTTTCTGACATCCAACCTAATGTCCTCCCCTGGGGTACCTTTTTGTGCTGTTGGTGCCATAAATGATTCATTATTTACCAGGTTTCCAGGCTTCATAGCAAAGATGAAATACAAGAATTAGAGGGTGATGATCCTGTGCCTGAAGTGGCACATCCCTTGTTGAGGACAAACAGACAGGTATGCTGCATGTTTTCTGTGGAGGCTGCAGTGCCTATGCAGTTTGCAGAAAGCTTTCTGTAGATTAACTGCCAAGCTTTCAGCACTGAGTTGAGGTGCTGTTCAAATGAGGAAAGGCAGATGTAAGGGATGAAGTGCACTAACCAGCAGTGACTGCATTGAAGTCCTTCATAGAATCATAGAATCACTCAGGTGAGAAAAGACCTTCAAGATCATCGAGTCCAACCACAACCTAACCATACTACCCGAACTCTAACAGCCCTCCGCTAAATCATGTCCCTGAGCACCGCATCCAAATGGTTTTTAAACACATCCAGGGATGGTGACTCAACCACCTCCCTGGGCAGCCTATTCCAGTGCTTAACAACCCTTTCTGTAGAGAAGTTCTTCCTGATATCCAACCTAAACTCACCCTGGTGCAACTTGAAGCCATTTCCCCTCATCCTGTCACCTGTCACCAGTGAGAAGAGACCATTTTCATTCATTTGAGGGTAGCTGTGTGGTAGCAGCAAAGATGGAATATTGCTTGATGATCTTTAAATTTGTCTGCTAGTAGTATTGTTCTGAATATTGTTACTGTTTTTTTTTATGAATATAAAGTTTCAGTCTATCAGCTACTTTCTCTGAATGTTTACTGGACCTTCCGGTAACTGCCAGTAAGCTTTTCCGTGCATGCTGTAGGGTAAAAGATGGTTTTATGAAAACACATAATTTGATCTTCAGAAAAGAGTTAAAGCATAGAAGAAGTGGTACAATGGATTGCTACTCACTATAGAACACTGCCCATGCGTCCCCTTATGTGCCAGGAGGCACATGAAGAATAGCTGGAAGGTGGGGTGCACGTTGGGGCTGTTCCTGCATCCCTGCCCATCTCTTTCTTACCTGGCATCCAATCTTTCTGCATTGTCAGCAGCAGGGTAGCCACTCCCATCCTCTTCTTTTCTTGCTAATGCCTGCGTCTCGCTCCAATTTATAGGAGGGAGAGGAGGTTCTTTTAATATAACATACCCGGCGTGAGATTAAGAAACAACACAGGGTAACCACTCCCGTCCCCTTCTTTTCTTGCTAATGCCTGCCTCTGCACTGTGCCCTCTGCAGTGCTATTTTGGAGAGTTGATACATGTTACTAAAGCATTATTTGAGTAAAAAGCCAGTATTAGTGATGATACTGAATGTGGTGGTCAGCAAATGAGCTGAAAAAATCAGCTACAGCTTTCTTTAATGTATTGGCAGGATATGGTTAGAAGTGGAAAAATAAATATATTCTTTGCTAAATTCTTTTCTTTTGGAGGAAAGCTGCTTCTGTCTTTCGTGTATTCAATAGGATTCAACTTGGTCAGTGTTTATTGCTGCTCTGGGGAGGGTTTTTCACTTCCATCCCACCCAGTCACACATAGTTCTGTTGAGGACTTTTCTGCTGGGTTTAAATTTACTGTACAGTTAAATTAACGCAAATTGGTAGAAACTGAGTTAATGCCAGTAGCACTGAATTTATATATCCTGTCACGCTTCTTCATGTAAAACTGCAGGCAGATTTAGAAATTCTGGACTTTATTTTTTTTTTTCCTTTACATTTTCTTACTGAGATTTTTAAGCATCCTGGAAAAAAAATATCTCATTTTTAAGGCAGTAATAAATTAATTTGACTTTAGAGCATGTAATGGAAATTTAAGTTGGCTTTGCTATTGAAGAAAAGGATGATATTGCTTAAATCTCAGATCTTGCATACTTTGCTCATGTTATTCTTACTTGTACAGTTTTTTAGCATTTGCATCTCAGTAAATACATGATACAAAACCAACAGTTTAGAATCCTAAGAACTAGAAGTTTTTAGGACATGTCTGAGTTCTTTTGATTTCAATAGGAATTGAGGACAGCTAGGACTTCATTAGACCAGGTTGAGTTACTTGAAGCTCTCCAGGGAAAATCAACTCTTTCAAAATATCTTATTAAAATTAAGGCTGAAACTGATGAGACTGAAATAAGCAACCTGATCTGCTTCTCATGGCTAACAAAATTACCCTTATTCTCTAGCTGTTGTTATGGATGCTCTTAAAAACAATATTAAAAGCAGCTATCACCTATTTTTTTCCATCAAAATTGGATTTTTTTCCATCAAAATGAATTTTAAATAGCTCCTGCTCTGAAAGCTAGGTCAATATCCTAAGCTGAAATGAAGAAATAAGTCTTTGTATATATAAAGCAAAGGATAGTAAGGATGATTTAAAGATGTCTTTCAGTGAAAAATGTATTTTATTTGGCTGCTAATAAGAAATGGCAGGTTGGTAGAATGTAACCGAAAGGAGGATCCCTGAATGTGTTGCATCCAGTGAAAGATATACGTGCAAAAAAACATAACAATAGCAAGTATTTCTTTGTGATAATTACAGGCATTGTTGGAGACATCTCCAGAAAACCCCACCCTCAGAAAAATCTGGTGAGTCCTAGATTAATACATCAGGAAAATAAAGCCTTCCCAAGCATGGACACTGGACAGATTGCCCTTTTAATCTGAGACATTCAGTCAATCTCTGTTTTTTATTCTCATCATTTCAAGTGAGTTGTTCACTGGGCTCGCTGAGTGTATTTGGGCTTTGTTCCCATTCACTTCAGTGCTGTTTTAGATCCTGTCATGACCACCATAGCATCTGACCATCTTCCAGCTGGTCATTATGTGATGTGGCTAGTATCTGTCACGTACAATTCGGTTTGTTTTGCTTCTTGGTCTTCCCTTGGGTTGTTGCAGGTGGCAAATCCTTATAATTCCAGCAAAGCCCTTTGCTTTCAGTAAACCTCACTTTTCTGTTTTCTGTAGGATGATTCTTTATCACATCACAGATGAAGTGTCATCTGCACAAGGGGACAGCAGTATCCAGGATGCCAAACAAGACGTTTATGGTAAATTCTGGAGTTAGGTTAATTAGTAGGAACATCTAAAATGCGTGTGACCTACCAAGTGCCTCAAAATCTGGCTTTGGAAGTGGGATTCTCTCCAGCCACAGGAAGAAGTGCCTTTTCTCATGTGAAAGGCAAAGCAAAAGTAAACCTCTTGCAGTACTGCACATTGCAAGCAAGCTTGGGCACAGGGATCTAATGAGTTCTCACTCACTTTTTAGATCTCTGTGTCTCTGATGTGAGATGACTTTCAGAACAAGCAGAGAAATGAAACAGTGCAGTAAGGAACGTGTGTATTAACACAGGAGAGCAGTTTGCCACAAATGGTACAAAAAGAAGGGAGGGAAGTTTATAGCACACGACCTCTGGAGATCACTTCCAAAATAAATTATCTATGAGCCTATAATTTCTTCAGTATCAGTGTGTTGGTAGAATACTTGCTTCTCTGTATACTTTTCTTAAAAATAAGAAAGATTTTCTGACCTTTGTGAAGTGTCTAGGTCCATTTATGCTTTGTAATTTGTACTTCAGAACCAAGTTACAACCACTGCAGTGGCACTCTCTTATTTTTGTTAGAAGGTAGTGCCAGCTCCAAAGCACTTCAGGATGAATAAACAGCTCAAAGGTGATGGAGAGAACAGCCACACAAGAATGTGAACAATTTGTCATATAGAACAACTCTGTGTCCAAGGTGGAAACATATTTTTTCTCACGCATGGATATTCTGTGATATTCACATTCTTTATCTTATGTTCACTCCTGACTGTTTTCCCTCCAAATAAATTTAGCCCTGAAAATATTTGTGGAGCCAAAGCACTGATTTCACAGCCAACCTCCTTTGCCAAACAGTAGACTCCAAGCTATCTGATACTGTTGCAGTCCTAGGCACATTTTAAGAGGAAAGTTTTTGTTTGGCAAGAAAAAGTGCATTGCACCGAACTGAAGCCTGCACCTCTTCTTTCACTCCTGTGTGAAACGACTGCTGAAGGCAAATTGGCAAGATATTGGCATTCTTGCAGATTGTTAGGTTAAGAAAAGAGCAGTCAGACCACGTATACTCATCTCCCTCCTGGCAGTCCATCCATAGATACCTGAAGTCCAGCACCTCGCTGGCTGAGGGCAGCTCATGTTTCTCGAGGTTCTGTATTACTTGGGGAGTATAGCCAGGTAACACTTTTTTATTAAGCAACGAAAGTAAGCTGCGTTCTGGGCTATGTTGGCAAGAGCGTAGTCTAAAGATGAGGTGATTATTCCTCTTGACTCTTGCTAAGCTACACCTCAAACATCATGGGTATCCCCAGTTCAAAAGACACACCAAAAAAATTTAAAGATCTCATGAAGGGACAGCAAGAGGATTAGTGGGCTGGCCATACTGACATACGAAGAAAGGCTGAAGGAACAGTGTTTTTTTTTCACCCAGAGAAGAGAAAGCTCCTGGCAGATCTACTCACTTTCTGCCAATACTTGAAATGTAGGAGATGAAGGCACTCACTTCACAAAGATATGTGGTAGCAGCGCAAGAAGCAGGGGCATGAATTGTGTTAGAAAAAAATCAGTAAGTCTGCAAGGAGATAAGAAACAAATTCGTTATCACGGGAACAGTTTAATATTGCAGTAGGTTGTCCAGAGAAGTGGTGAAGTCCATCCTGCTGGAAATACTCAAAACTTGGATTGACAGAGCCCTTCATAGTCCAGACTAAGGCTGGACAAGATCATCTCGTGAGATTCTTCCCAACCCAGAGACTTCTACTATACTATGATTTATATATTCTCTGTATATTCAACTTATTAAAGCCTCAGATGGGTTGCTGCAGCAAGGAAGATCTTTTTAGGGAATCGCGAATTTATTCTGCCAGCAGCTTGATGACACTAGCAGCTGACAAAAAGTTGTTTTTATCTTGTGACTTCTATTAATTATTCAGTAACCTTGTAAAGTTTCCCATCATCCCTCTAGCCTATTGAAATTGCTTACAAGAGCAGGTTGAATTTCACAGATTTTTTACCTGGTACCTTAGTATCCAATTAGAAAGATAAATAGATAGTGGAAAAATCAATTAAAGCAGAAAGGTTTTAATGCATTAAACTAGAATTGTTTTTGACCTGGAAGAATTGGGTCGTTATCTAAATATTCCCGAGTCTTGGAATTGCTTTCATCCTGTGGCTCAGCTCTGGTTCCTCAGTACTTCTTAAGAAAATTAATCTAAATTTTATTATACATCAGGAGTTCTGAAGAGTTTGAAGACTGCTGTATTTACAACATCAAACAATTTAGAGGCAAAATGGATGACTTTATGCTTCTGTTCAGACTTTGAAATCATGGGGTCATGGAATGAGAGGGGTTCTCTTGTTAACTTAACTATTTCCATAATTAACATTCATTTGGCTACTTGAGGTTTAACATGCCATTTCATTAAAATAATGCAATTGCAGATTGAGAAAAAAAAGTTTTGAAAGTATAATTGGTTTTCATTGTCAATATAACTTAAAATCCCATTAGCCACAAAATTTCAGCATTGTTTTCCTAATGACTTGCATAATTGGATCATCAGATTTCTCTCCTTTAAAAAAAAAAAAAAAAGATTCAGTTGGTGGTTTTAAAGGTTATAATTTGCATGATTTTTTCCCCCTTAGTGTTACATTTTCACTTCTATTTCCACCAATGCTGAAAGGTCAGAGACCTAGCAAGTTAAATGAAATCATGTCAAGAGCAACTGGAGCTGCTACTTCCTCCCTCTTTTTTCTATTTATTGAGACTCTGACAGCTTCTGCCACATACGTACATGGAGCCAATTTGATTTGAGATAGGTCTAACTCAACCCATTAAGGGGTGTAGAGCACTCTTCTGGGTCTTCCATGGTGCTGCTTTCTCTTTTACGTGTTCCTATGGCAAGTTTTGTCACTTCATTTGGGATCTCCAGTGCCCTCTTTCTTGACTTCAGTGGACCACTTTGGAGATATTTTAAAATAAAATGTGAAACAAAGTTGTAGAAGCAGTCACAGCAACGAATATTTTTATATTTAATATTTAATTTTAATATTTTTATATTCGTTATATATATTTATTTTATTTATTTTTATTTTTAATATAAGCAAACTAGATCTGCCATATGTACTACTGGAAAAATTCCCTTCTCTTAACCTCTGTGTTTGTGTTATGGCAGGAGTCAAACACATGAAAAATTGTAGAAAAATCGTGTTTCTGGAGGAGATCCTGAAAAGTCATCCAGTACATGCTTTTGCCCGAAGGCATGGTCAACTCTGCCTAAACCATCCCTGACAGATGTTCAGCTTACTGATTTTTAAAAATCTCTAGTTTTGAAAAGTCTTTATTTTCTCTAACCAATTCATTCAAGTATTTAAAAATATTCACAATTCTTTCTTCATTGCTGTATTTTAGGCAGGGTTGGTTTCTTCATTTTCTGTTTGATGTGGAGCAAAATTTGCTCCTGTCCTCTATGCAGTAGCCTTTACGCATTTTTGAAGACCATCAAAATGCTTTTGAAATGTCACTTACCTAACGAATCAAGCCAACTTATTTTATCTATTGTAGAGGTCATGTTTTAAAACCCGGTGATTATTCTTGTTTCTTGGTTGGTCAGCATCTTTCTTGAAAATATGTGAAATCTAGACAAAGCATTTGAGATGAGCGAAATGGAAAGTTTATTTCTTTTGTCTTTGATATGATTCTCTTGTTTATACCTTCCATGATGAAGCTTCCTTTTTGTCTTTGAAATAGCCTAGCATTGCTGACTCATGCTCAATTTATGATCCACTATAGCCCATGTAGCCTTTTTCAGAACTGTTACTCCTCATCCCATCACTGTGCAGATGGTTACTCTTACCTAAGTGGAGAACTTTTGATTTTTAGCCCTTATTAAATTACATCCCAGTCACTTCAGACCATTTCTCCAATTTATAATAATCAGTTTGAATTCTAGCCCTGTCATCCACATGCTTTTTCAGCCTCTCCCAACTTTGAATCATCTACGAATATAGCAAGTACATTCCCTACTCCATGCAGTTTATTACTGAAAGTGGTCCATAGACTTCAAATTAGTTCCCAGTGGACCTCATAGAGACATCCTTCCAGCTTAACAGTTCCTCTTTATGCATAGCATTTCAATCAGTTGTGGCCCTACCTTATGGCAGTTTCAGGAAGAACCTGGATTGCATAGAAAAATGTCATAAAAGACACTGTCAAAAGATTTAACAAAGTCAAGATATTTTTCTTTTCAATACACAGGCCTGTCACCGTGTCATAGGAGAAAACTAGGTTGCTTTGACATGATTTGTTCTTGACAAATCTGTGTTCTCTGATTTTTATCCTCTTGTTGCCTTCCAGATGTCTGAATATTTGAACCAGTATTTTTTTGGTAATTGAAATTAGTTTGACTGATCCGCACTTCTTTTCACTTTTTTAAAGATAATGACAATGTCTGCCTTTTTCTGTTGTCTGAAACTTTACCAGTCCTCACTTAGTTCTCCGAGTAATTGCTCAGGGCTCTGAGATCACTTCAGCCAGCTCTCTAAGTACTCTCTGGTGAATTTCATCAGGACCAGCCAGTTTAAAAACATCCAGCTTCTCAAAGTGGAATTAAACCTATACTTTTCCTTTTTGATCCCAGGTTCTTACCCTTCTGTCGTTGATGCTAATTGTGTTAGACATCTAATCACAGCCACTGTATCAAGTGAAGAATGAAAGAAAAAAAAAAACATTCTACTCTTTGGCTGCCTGTGCACCACTGAGCCCTCATGTACACAGGAACCAACAAAATGTTTTGATAATCTCCACTTTGTATAGAGGTGGAATTAAGGAAAGAGGATGACAGCACTCTTCGTATTCAAATTTGTTTTTGACCTGAGAAGGAAGTAGGAAGTCTGACTTGGGCCAGATGCATGAGTGAAATTCATCACAATCGTTTTGATCATTAAAGTATTTTTGATATCTAGTCTGAGTATGATCTTCAAACATCCCCCTGTAATCAACAGAAGACAGAAAGACACTTCCAGAAGCAGTATTCCCC
Source organism: Tragopan temminckii (assembly GCA_028571105.1). Taxonomy (NCBI): domain Eukaryota; kingdom Metazoa; phylum Chordata; class Aves; order Galliformes; family Phasianidae; genus Tragopan; species Tragopan temminckii. The sequence continues at coordinate 84,670,121 of JAOWBP010001760.1, forward strand.
TCTCCTTCCTATACACATGCTATATGGATCCCAACCTTGCAAGCATATACAATGATGATACCAGTGCAAGCAGACATTAAGGATTTGGTGCTTGAAAAGGTTGTATTACAGTTTTTGCACATCATCATGAAGAAATGGCCAGTTTGTTATTATTATTTTTTTTTTTCCCAGTTACATCATTATATTTAAGACTATATTGCCTTAGCCCCATCTTTTATATAAAACTTAACTGTAAGTTTAATTCTGATTCTCAAATGTTTAATTTTATACACAGCATTGTTTGTGACACACCACTTGTTTTTTTTTTTGGTTTTGTTGGAAATCTGAATTGTGCAGGAATTATTAATGGATATATTATGATAATCTGTCCGTTCAAGACAGGAATGGGGAGTTACCAGCACCAAAAGCTGACTGATATCCTAATTCTTTGTAGGCTAGAACAAGATTTTATTTTAGCCAGTTTTAAGGTGATTCTTGAAATAGAACTGTAGCACAGTGTCAATTTGAGACAGCTTGACCTACTAATATATCAACAGTAGGGGAACTCAAGTAGTTTTACAGGGCTAAATCCATTTTGTATCACCAGTGCAGTCAAACTTTCCAGTCTTACTGCCTCAACTCTGGGGTCTTGTTTATTTCCAGCACTCTGTCTATCTGTGGAAGGCCATGTCATCCCGTGTGTTATCTCCCTATAGGCACAATACGTAGAGTCATCTTCTTTTTTTCTCTTTTTCTATTTTTTCTCTTTGTCTTTCTCTCTTTTTTTTATTTTTTCCTTTTTCTTTCCCTTTCCCTTTCCCTTTCCCTTTCCCTTTCCCTTTCCCTTTCCCTTTCTCTTTCCCTTTCCCTTTCCCTTTCTCTTTCTTTCCTTTCTTTTTTCACAGAAAGCACTTTCTTAATTTTAAGAATTTTCGTCTTCCTTTTTTTTTCTTTTCCTGCACTTGACTGCACGTTGATGTATTCACTGTGCTTCATATGAGTCTCAGCTCAGCTTGGCTACATTATGGTGTGACTGTATGTGTGGGTGTC
>JAOWBP010001760.1:84676839-84696325 GCA_028571105.1 Tragopan temminckii
CCCCATGTTAATAATGGTAGCTTGTATGTCCCAACAGTTCTACTTGGGTAGCTTTTCTTTGGTAATGCAATGAGCATCGTTTCATTAGAATATTTGCTAGTTTCAAAGACTACCTAGCTTTCTGGCTTTCTGGATGTACGAGGAGTGGCTATAGACCCTTGGATTGTTCAGCCTAGAGAAGAGGAAGCTGAGGGGAGACCTCATTGCACCTATGGCTTCCTCAAAGGAAAGCAGAGGGACAGGCACTGATCTCCTCTCTTTGCTGTCCAGTGATAGCACCAGAGAGAACAGCATGGAGCTGTGACAGGGGATGTTCAGATCAGTGTCAGGAAAAGGTTCTTCACCAGTGGGTGGTTGAACACTGGAACAGGCTCCCCTGGGTAGTGGTCATGGTATCAAACTTGCTGGAGTTCAAGAAGTGTCTGGACAGTGCTCTCAGATGTTTGGTCTGATTTTTGTGTGATCTGTGTGGAGCCAGGAGTTTGCAGAATCACAGAGTCATCGAATGGCTTAGGTTGGAAGGGACCTCAAGGATCATCAAGTTCCAACCCGCCTGCCTCAGGCGGGGTTGCCAACCGCTAGATCAAGTACTGCATCAGGTTGCCCAGAGCCCCATCCAACCTGGCCTTGAACATCTCCAGGGATGCGGCATCCACAGTGTCTCTGAGCAGCCTGTTCCAGCACCTCATCACCCTCTCAGTGAATAAAGATGGGCTCTGTTTGTACTTGAACCTTGTGGGTCCATTCCAATTTGTCATATTTTATGATTTTGTGATTCTTCTGTTTTCTGCCTGAAGGGCATAGGAATGGGTAATTTCCAGTAGTCAGCACCTGTTTCTTGAATGGCAAATAAAGCAACCTTCACAAAGGTTCATGCATGTTCTGTCTCAACCAAATCCCATCTGCCTCGAGAGATTTTCAGGCATAATTTTGCAAGAATATGAGAGAGCCTTCTATGTCACAGAGACTTTTTGCTAGTTTTTTACATACTTTGAAAAATTTCTTTATGAGTAATCTATAAAAACAAAATTAGCATCGTTAATTTTTGTCTGACTGTGTTCTTAATTGGAAATCTACTGATTGTTTCCAGTAAGCGTTAAGCTTTCTTCCATAATTTTTAAGATTTTAAGCACATCACTGTAAAGCAAATTAATAATTTTCAACTAATTTGGCAAAAGACTTTTTGAGAGATTTCTGTTTTGATGTTTTTACAAAAAAAAAACCTGAAAAAACTGAAGTGGAATTTCTTTGAACCTCACCTCTTGTTTTTGCATGCTTTTACACACTAACTCAATACAAGAATTCTTTGTCTTGCCAGTGTCTTCTCACACTGCAGGTTAGAGTACAGGTTTACTAAGACAATCGTACCTTCTATTAAGTCTCTTTTCATTCAGAAGCCATCTGTCTAGTCTGTAAAGCATGCAATTCTTTTTTTGTGTCCCACGGTGGTATGAATATTAGACCAAATCTTTAGTCCCTGCTGTATCTGCAAATTTTAATGCAAACATTTTGCTGAGTTTCTTTCTTTTTAGTTTTAGCTGTTTTAACATATTTGTTGTTTGCTTTTCTGTAACTATTCATTACAAATCTGGTTGGTATGAATGCTTATTAAAGAAATACCTTCTACAAAGGTATTTTTACAAACACTTATTTGAGGAAATGTATTTGCAGAAATGTCAGTGCTTACTAATTGCTACCTTTACTGGAGACACTCACCTATTTCCAGAATTTCTAAGAGGAAGAAATATGAGGAGAGGAGAACAAAGAAAAATCAGAGGAAGATGATTTCAAGAAGCACAATATGAACATCAAAGAAGTGATTGCAACGCAACCAAAGACATAGAAACGCAAATGTGCTTAGTATATTGTTTTTCTAGTGATGGTGAGTGCAGTTATAGACGAGCACTTTCACTTATAAAAAAACTTGAACCAACCAGTTTAATTATTTAGTCTTTTGTCTTATTTCTCCTCTCACTACTTTTTTTTCCAGCTCTTAATAATCCCAATCAACTGTGAAAAAAAGAGACATAAAAGTCAGTGAAAAAAATTCATTTACACACGGTTTTATTGATTGCCTCTAGAATCAAGGCAAAGGAAATTTTTATTTTATTGTATTACTGAACCTCCGAAAAAAATTGAAATGGACCAAATTCTGAGACTATCAGAAAGGAGTTGATCGATTTCATTTTGAAGCGATGACTGCTAGAATTAATTTTAGTAATTGTTACGGGCAATAATTGCCTGGTCTACAGGGCTAACCTTTTTCAGGTCAACAGAAAGATTGCTAGTAATTTAAGTAAGAGGTAACTATGACTATGTATGAGTAACACGGCCTACATCAATTTTATCTTAATGCCTTTGTGGAGCTCAAGAAACAGACAATGTATTTTGCAATGAAAACACTGACAGTATTCAGTGGCTGCTTTGTAAGTTGTCATCTGATGAAGTTAGGAACTGGCAGACTTCGTGTTTTAGCTTTTCCCTATCAGTGTAGGGTGTGCATACATTCATGCTCATTAATCTTTCCTGTCCTTCTCCAGAATAAGTTGTACCATGGACATGCTTCAAATTTTAGTGGCTTTGCTTTTGAAAATGTGGCACTGGATTCTGTCAGCTGTTGTGGTACCTGGGAGATACTTGCCAGATGTCCCACAGCCTCTTGGTGAGACAGAAAATGGCCTTTTTGTGACATCTTTCCTGGAAAAAATCTTCACTTACGTATGGTAAATACAACAAACTTTTACATGGAAGAATTTATTGAACTCATCTGTAACTATTTATTTTCTCTTCCATTGCTGATATGTTGTGTAATGAAAGGTTAAATGTTGAGTTATTCTGCAGACCACTGTTTATTTTCTGATTGCGCACATGAAATTTTTCTCATCCAAAATTGTTCTATTTTCTGCTATAATAAAAGATCCCACTGATACTGATAGGTTATTATCAGTCATGGCTGTGTTCTGTGAACATAAATGTGGTACTCATTTACATCTTTTTGACACTTCTGTCCAAGAACATCATGAGCCATGCAGATGGCATTATTTGCTCCACAGCTCATCTCCTTGACACTTTCTGGATCTGTGCTGTATTTCACTGATGGGTGTCTTTGTGGAAAGGTTATGTTCTGCCAGCATATTTACAAATGCCCCGTCTGCCTTCATACATCTTGAAAATCGATTCGTATGGTAAACCAGTGTGTCCACATCAGGCCAATAGTCCTATTCAATAGATTGTAAGGCAAAGTTATGCCCTTTGCATAATTTTGAATTTCTCCCTTAAAACAGAGACAGGGAGAGGAATGTTTTTTGTTTGCATAAGAGAAGAAAGTTTAAAAGTTCAAAGGGGGAAATGTGTTGCTGGTTGTTTTTTTTGTTTTGTTTGTTTTTTACACTGTGCTCACTCTGATGAGCTGCTCTTGTGTCTTTGTTCTGCAGAATGTCTTCAAGACAGTAGCATATAAATGGAAAGACAAGGAGGAAAAACACATCAGGGCAAGACAGCAAGCTAAAAAAAATAAATAGTGCTCTGATACAAATCAAATTGCAGTCAACTAAGAAAAAATCTTTTTTCCTACTTGTTTCTGAATCTCAGTCTTCCATATTGTGCTGTCTGTCATTTTCTACAATAAGACAAGTATGTTAGCAGAAAGGCTGTTTATGTATTCCGTTTTTCAAGTTGTACGTTAAACTCATGACCACTTCATGGTAAGTGAAAATAAAGCACCTTTCAATGCAATGGCACTTGCCAGAAATCAGAAAGCTGATGGGAATGTGACATAGCACTGTCCAGAAAAGGCACAGCAGTAGTTATTGCTTGAAATTGCACAAGAAAAATATCTTTTTTTTTTTTTTTTTTTTTTAATAATGGTATCAAAGACATTAGAAATTGTTCATATGCAAAAAGAAGACAACTGTATACGTGTGTGTAATGGACCTAGAATTCAGTTTCCCCAGTTTCTGTTTGAATCTGCTACAGAAAAATGTGGCTATGCTAGGAACATCTCATGCTGCAGTAGTTGCATTTCTAGGGGGTATTAACAAACCTTGATTAGTTATTTGAAAGAGCATCTTGAGAAGATCTTAGTGTACAAGAAAATGTCAGACTGTCTGCAATCCTGTCAGTCCATTGTGCTATTTTGTCCTGCAAAGTCTTTCTTTGTGAAATTTAAGAAAAAGGCACAGACTGGGAAGAACAGTTCTCTCATTAATTTGCTTACAAAAAGGAACATTTGCTTATGTTAAAGAACATAAAATGTAAATGCTTTATTTACTGAACAACACTGTAGAGCAGCTGAAGTCTCACTAAAAGCCTGTCTGATTCGGGTTTGCACAGAATTCTTTTTATTTCCTGTCTGTCGTTCTTCTCTTGGGTTATTGTGGCATTTCACAAAACTTCTACCTAATTCTCCTGCGTGTTTTCAAAATGAGCCCGTTACCACTGGCTTTGATTATTTGATAGGTGCCTAAATGTAAACAGTGCCTCTCATAGCCTTAGCCCAGGAAACCTCAACCTCCAGAGCTTTACTGTATTTTGCATCCAGTTTTTCCAATTTTGCTGGAAGCACTACTCATTCCTGTAAATGGAACTTAATTTGAATTGAATTTCTCATTTCACTAACGCAGCGAATTTCTTTCTTTCTTTCTCTCTGCTTTCTTCAGTTTCTCTTTCATCTCCACCACCTCCAATTTTAGGAAGATAGGAGGCTCAACACATGTAAGCAGTAACCATTTTGTTGTGCACACAGAACAAAGAGTTTTCTAAGTGGCAATGGAAAGACATTTGGATGGATGCTGTCCATTCCCATTCCCTGTGGTGCCACTGGAGATAATGAGTGTCTTTTTAGGACTGAGTAGATCTAGACAGGCATGGAGATGTTGGACACTAGGGATTAACTCAAAAGGTAGGGTCAGAGAAGAGATAAAGTTTATAAAACGTACAGATTCAAGAGAAAAGAATGAGATTAAGGACAGTCTTACAAATCAGTACAGTCAAGAGTGAGACTGCTGCATTCTCTTCACTGAAAAGCTAACACTCCCTTTATTCAGAAATGATCAAAAGTAATAAACAATGCCTTGAACTCCTCCAGCCTCCTTTCTTTTAACCTTATCCTTCTGTCACACCCCATGTTATGTCCACTAGGGAGATCCTCTTCTCCTTCAAAAGCAAGCAGCTCAATTAGAAAAGCAGCAGCTTTTGCAGCACAGCCCCCTCTGTACTGCAGCCTCCTTTAATCCAACCTAAGCTGAAAGCATTCATTTATATGTCTGCTCTGCCACAATGGAACATATTGATTATCAATACAGGGACCACATTTTCAAAACAAGTCAACTGTACGGCTCGCTGTGTACAGTTGTGGCACTGTTGTGAAAAGAGCCCTGCTCTGTGACATTTATGGACACGTTCTCAATAGATGTTGTTTCCAGGGCTTCATTACCTTTACTGTAGTCTTTTTATTTATGTGGCCAAGGGATAGTGGTGCTGGGCCCTTCCTAATACCTACAAACTGTCATTTGCTCTGTCATTTCATTAGCGTAGTGGGTCTATAATCCATGAGAAAATTAGTAATGCTGTGGTAACAGAAACACATATAAAAAGACAATGAGTACAATAAATATTGCTAATTCTTAATTAATCAGAAAGAGAGTGTTTTGACACGTTGCTCACTTTTACATTCTACTCTGAATGTCCATTTCTAACTTGAATTGTAAAAACATTGCGTTTTGCAAGGCTGTAGATTTACATTGAAAAGTTTTTTATCTGTGTAAAGTATTCTATGCAAAGTATTTGGGGAGCTGGACTAGATAGCTGTCAGAGGTCCCTTCCAACTCTAAGGATTCTATGATTCTGTTTCTGCCATAATGGTTATTCCATGCAGCAGTTGTACAGTCATATTGTTCTAACCTGAACTGACTCTACCCAAAAGGAGGTCTTTTCCCCGTGGAAAGATCCAAAGAGCCAAAATCTACCAATTACTGCTTCAACTGCTTTTGTGCAAGGTGTGTAATTTCCTCTGCATCTTCTCAGTGCTCTGCTTGTAGCTGTAAAAATAGAAATAACAACTTGTACTTTGCCTTTTCCAAAACTTTTTATTTTCAGCTGTAGTCCTGGACAGAATCCTTAGTAAAGAAACAAACCAAAGGGAAGAAAAAAAGAATTTACAAAATACAAATATATAATCATTAGTTCTATTTTAGATTTCATCTGCCCCATTTGATGGTTCCTGAAATATCTCTGGATAACGTAGGATTAAGGAATTATTGACAGAAATGCACACAATAATTCCAAGTAAGCAAGAAGGGTTAATATCCAAGGTATTTTGAAAGATAGTAATATGATTTTATATCTTAGAGTTTTCTTCATCGATGTCGTCTCTTTGAGACAGTGATGTGATGATAGAGTAGTAGTTATATAATGCAGTGGGAACTGCTCTGCTGCTTGATTTCAGATTGCCTTCAGTTTTTGGTCCCATGGTTTCTCTTTTGACTGGATGGACATCTTCATTTCTACATGATTTTCTTTGTCTTAACCAATAACAGAAGATGTTCTCATTGGATTGCTTAGTTTAAAAAAAAACCAAACTTATCACTAATTCAGTAATTTCTCAGAGTTTCTGTTGTCTGTGATCCAGAAGGAATCAGATTCAATTCAATCACTTTACTGCAGTTTTCTGCAAACTCAGTAGATGTTCATGGTAACAGCCACCCATGCTGTGATCTGCACTTAGTTCACTGGTCGCCCACTTCCCACTGTCAGTCTTTTAAGTGCTCATTGATCACCGGTCCATTCAACATGACTGTGCTCTGATACCTAGTAAAGAAATGGATGAGCAATTACTTGGGGATCTTTAAAAAAGAGATCATTTAGAGTGATCCCATCACCAGATAGATTCTTTTTGTGTAACTTTAACCATCTGCAAGTTTGGCACCTATTATAAGTCATTTGGCCAGGCTCCTGGAATTGACAGGGAATGATAAATAACTCCGGGGTGCCACTCATCCTATCCAAACACAGGTGTCTAAGAAAACTGGAGCAAATAAGATGGATCCATGTGTGACTACAGAATCTTAGATTATACTTACTTTATCTCATTTGCTCCAGAAGCACAAAAAAGCCTTACTCAAACAGCCAAAAATAGAATAAAAATTCCACTTAGAAAATTTAGAATTAAAAAATTGTTTTTCTGTTTTCCAAAAGTTGGAGATTTGTGGTTTATTACTAATTTGGGGGCAGTTTAGGAAAAATACCCAAACAATTGACTTTATAAACACACACCTTATTTCCAGATTCCTCATTCCCTAACTGTAAAATAAGCACTCAAAAAGAAAGCCTGATAGCACCAAAACTGAATGGAAGATTATTTAAGAAAACTAGTATGGTTGATAAGTGAGGGTAATTTTTGGAAATTGTGTTGGAAATCTGAAGAAACAGTGTTTTGCACTGACAAAAGTTATTTTCATCACTTAAAAAAGCAGTGCTGGCTAAGAGGGAGGTGAAGTCTGTGATAAAAAATAATGGAAAAAATATGGTGCCTGATAACAATGAATAAAATCAGTATAATGCAGAAAACTGATAAAGAAAACTAAAGCAATCAGCTGAAAAATCTATTGCTAATAGGGCAAAGATAACAAGAAATTCTCTAAGGAGGAACCAAATGCTTATGGTGTTATAGAACTACGGATAGTAAAATTGTCAATCCTGTTAGAGAAAATGTAGGATTAAATAAAGATGTCTGTTTTCTAAAAGAAGAATGAAATATTTTATTTTCTGTCATTTCTAAGGAGGAGTGCTAAACAGCAACAGCAAATATTTTTAAGTTTGCAGAATTAGATAATTCACAGTCAAGAATATTACTTGTCTGTGAAACTGTCTGTACTATTCCTATCTTTTATAACAAATCTGGCAGTTCCAGAAGTACGAAAAAATAATAAAATGTCTATATTGTTTTGTTATTTTTACTTTTTTATATTTTTTTTTGTCGCTTTTGTTAAATTGTTTTTTGCACAATCTTGAAAAATGTCCTAATGGAGCAACTAGAATGGTCCTCTGTGATGAACTTTAATCCTTCTTCCCACCAAATCCAAGTCTTCTGCTTCTCCAAAGGAACAACTGCCTCTGTAGCTTCTCTGAACTTATCTGGAGGCCATAGGGAGCTCAGGGCAATCTGCTGGACTCTCTTGTTGTTCCAGTCTAGCAGCTCAGAGGATGACAATCCCAGTCCCAGTCTTTCCTGTTTAGTCAGAGCTCAGGGAAGAAATGATGAGGGGTCTTGGGGAAGAAAGGATGGTAGGGAGCAGATAGGAGTTCTGGGACTGTCCCAGTTGATGGTCAGATCTCAGCAATGATCTGGCATAAATGAAGATCAAGAGCCCTTGGCAAGCCACTGATGGACTTGACAACATCTCCTGTAGACACAATGTTGTTACAGTGCCTGCTGCTCCATGATGGAGGGTGGAGGGTCCACCACCATAGGCTCATTGTCACCACCGGGGATGTCAGTATCCATCTGTTGGGACTCACTGCTGCTCCTGTGAAGCTGGAGCTTCTTAGGTGGAGGAGGATCCCAGCCCATCCTGCAGCCTCTCCACGCCATCATGGCTGCAGCTCTGCCCCATTAGTGGCCCAGCCCACCCCTGGGCGCACACACACTGCTCAGCAGCAACCAACAGTTGTGTGCTGTTGGCACTGCCTCAGCTGAAAGCAGGACATGACGAGGGTACAAGGCAGTGCTAACTCAAGTTATGGCAAATAATTGTATGTATTTGATACACTGGCTGAACACAGTCCTGTGAACAGCAAAAAATATTAATCCACGCTTTCTGTTTTGAGAGAGGAAATTTGAGGATAATTTTCAAGGTTGTTGAAAAGAATCTTTTTTTTTTTTTTTTTTATATTTGTGACTCCATTTCAGTCAGAGTAAATATGTTATCTGCAAATTAACAGATGGAATGCGTAGAGTTGCAGTCAGATGCTGAACTCACAGAACAATTTGGTTTTTCTTTAGCAGACTTTTGTAAGCCTTCTTTTACCAGGGAAAGATCTCCCTTGCTTCACCATCGGCCTTGGTTGTGTCATCACTTTTTGGCAGCACACACATTTGTGAACACTGTTTTCAAGCATCAAGTGCGAGAGGAGTAAAATATCATCAGAAATCTCTGAGGAACACCCTGAGACCTCAATGAGAATTGCACCCACTGCCATTGAACCAGACAGATGCATTAATTTCACAGAAACAAGGTCAAACATCTCATTAGTTTAGTTTTTTTGTTGCTCTCTCTTTTTTTATATCTTACTAAAAAAATATTAAAAGAAGTTTTCTTGCTTCTATACATAAATTATATAATTTTATTATATATCTTATATGAGGCCCTAGACAATTCCTTGCAGGTCCAGAGGAGGGCCACTAAGATGAAGCACCTCTCCTATGAGGAAAGGTTGAGGGAACTGGGCTTGTTTAGCTTGGAGAAGAGAAGGTTCTGGGGAGACCTCATTGTGGCCTTCCAGTACTTGAAGGGAGTGTATAAACAGGAGGAAGAACGGCTGTTTAAGAGGGTGGATAGTGATAGGACAAGGGAAAATGGTCTTAAACTGAGACAGAGGAGGTTTAGGTTAGATCTTAGGAGGAAGTTTTTCACCCAGAGGGTGGTGAGGCACTGGAACAGGTTGCCAAAGTAGGTTGTGGATGCCCCATCCCTGGAGGCATTCAAGGCCAGGCTTGGTGTGGCTCTGGGCAGCCTGGTCTGGTGGTTGGTGACCCTGCACATAGCAGGGGGTTGGAACTGAATGAGCATTATGGTCCTTTTCAATCCAGGCCATTCTGTGATTCTATGATTCTGTGATTCTTCACTCAGTGCAGCCCAGGCAAGCCAATGTGTTGGACACACATGATTTAAGATATGCTGGATTTCAGTCAATGTGACATTGCAGAAAGTAAGGCTGTTGTTTTTTTTTTTGTTGTTGTTGTTTTGTCTTTTTCCCAGTGATTCTGTGCCTTGGTGAGATCATAAAATAATTTCATAGAGTAACTGTCCCACTGGAACCTATTGAGATGTTGTACAGTTTTATAGACAATGTGTGGCTGGCAGGTGTGATCCAGCATCCGCAGCCACTCAGTGCCTTTCTGGAGCAGGCAGCAGGCACGTGTTATGCCAGAGGTGTCTCAACAACAAACAGTTGGATTTAGACAGCTACATTATCCCCTGGTGCCCATACTGAGTGGGGTTCATGTGCTTCATGAGAGGTACCCCAAAATTAAGACATCTGTGTCAGAACTACATTCCTTTTAGAGTCAACAGAGAAAATAGCCACCTGCTGATGTGCTTCACCTGACTTAGCTGAAATGGCTGTCGTAGGGTTAGGTGAAACATCACCATAAGGTGCTGAATTTCCCTTCATCATCTGTGGGGAAACTTAGTGAAACTGAAATTAGATGAAAGCAAGCCAATGCAGTACAAAAAGAATATTGACAACTCAGAAAGAGTTTGGAAAGATCTATAGAAGCATTTCAGGGTTTGGAAAAGGTGCTTTCTAGTGTGAAACTAAAGAAGAACAATCAATTTTGTTTGTCCAGAAAGGTTAAGAGGTTGCAACCTATGGTTACATCTGAAGAAAAAGTATTTGGTAGTTGGAGGCTCTTTAATCTGCCAGAAAAAAAAGAAAAAGAAAAGGGAAAAAAAAAAAAAAAGCATAACATTGTACAGCTGAGAGCTTGAAGTAGCACAAATCAGTGCAGAAATTAAAATGCACATTATTTACGATGTAGGTAGCTGTGAGAATATTCCAGCTGGTGACTGTAAAAGTCTTCTCATTGCCTTAAGTGGGTATCTAGACACTATGCAACCATGCAAAGCAAACAGATGAGCTTGGATAAATTCCTGGGGAGATTTTGTGGCCTGAGATGCACCAAGCAATATATTGAAAAGTTACAGTTACTCATTCTGGCTTTGAAATTTCTGAATTTCAAAGTCTTTTTTTCTTGTAAGATAGAAAAGAAGCATTGTACCTTTATCAGTGTTGCTGCAAGTCCCAAAGAGGCCTGTGAGAAATTGTTAACTAAGGCCAACAAGGAAGGTGAAAAACAGGAAAGATGATAAAGAGGGTAAAGGGAAAATAACCATGCAGAATTTTCTCTCCCACTGCTATATGTTGAGTTAAAATGATTTTGATTTGGCTTTTGGATCTAAAATGTATATTCTGCTTTATTTCCAATTTACTTTAGGTTTTGGAAAAAATACATTTAATAATATATTTACATATGCACATAGTCTATTGTGCATATAATGGATTTATATAACATATGCATTGATTTGTCTGCTACTTTGTCTTTGTTTTTTCTCTCTTCCCTCTTTCAAAAACAAACAAACAAAAAAATCCAAAAAATCAAAACCATAAAAATGGGAAGGAGAATTGCAGGTACTATAAGATTTTTAACCAACTCATTTTCTTGCCTGGAAATCAATTGAGAAGCACATGTTCCTTTTTCTTCATGCCACTGCACACAGAAAAGAAATATGCAATAATATCTTTTCAGAATTTAATGAACTTTGAAAAATATGTAAACAGTCCTAAATAAGCAGGGACTCATGTCCTGATACTAACAATTACATGATTTTCATGGTACTTGTGTACTTTTATCTTTTTTTCCAGTACTTTAAAAAAATAAAAATCTACAACAGGCTTATATTCACAAAGACTTAAGTTGTTTCTTTACATCTTTATAAAGCAGCTGCCTCTGAAGTGCCTTTATAAATGAGAGCATTTTACAGCACAGCATCTTCTAGAGGCCTCTTCTGCTGGGAATGCAGGCAGCCTTAACCCACTTGGTATTATGCCTGGAACTCATATATATCTATATATTGCTTGCTGTTTACAACCACTTTTATTAGTGTGCCTTTTTTTCAGTACAGAGTTTTGTGGAGCAAGCAGCTGTTCATTTGTTTTGTCAGTAATGGAAAGAAGACTTGAACAGCTGATGACAGGTAATTTGGGCTGATGTTCAAGCTCTTATAATAGAACTGTGTAGAAAGCTATCACTTTATCTTACAGTGTCTGTATACGTGTGACAAGACTTTCAGAACAGAAGAAGAAATTTGCACTTCACAGGGTAAATAATAAAACACGAGAAAATAGACAGTGGTGTTAAGAATGACGCATAGGAAAGCTAGACACAGGAAGCCATATCCAGGCTGGATGTGGCTCTGGGCAGCCTGGTCTGGTGGTTGGCGACCCTGCACATAGCAGGGGATTGAAACTAGATGATCACTGTGGTCCTTTTCAACCCAGACCATTCTATGATTCTATGATTCTATGATATCTGGTGCACAAGAAAGTGTTTCGCTGCTTCTACAGTGCTGGAATTTTTGAAAACAATTCATGACTGCTGTGTGTTACCACTTCTTCCACCAGTTTTTAATACCTGTACAAATCTGGAGCATGCTCAGAACATTTGTTTTCCCTTATTTGAATAGAAGTGATGTCACCTAACTAGGGTTTCAAGGAATTTCTGGGCAAATTTAGCATACTTGCATTTTGTCTCATTTCCACTTGTCATTCAGTCTCTGGAGATTTCGTCTTTCATGTGTTTTCTGGCAGTTCTTTGTCAGCTCCTGAGTGTTTGCAGTAAATCAGCCCCATACTCATGGCCACCTTCTGTTCCAGATCTACATCCATGCAGGAATTCATTTTTCCACCATCCCTCCAAGGACGCCGTTCCTTTGTGGTTTCGTAGAAATGGCAGTTGTGGTAATTACAGCTGTCCTCCTGCTTTGTTCGACCTTGAAAGTAGCTTTTGTGTACACATCCCTGTCCTCTGCTGCTTTTCTCTGCCACTGGCAACCTTTCTGTCTGTCCTCCTTGGAGTTCAGGGAGTTCCCTGGTACCTGTGTTGCAGCAGTACTTGGCTCCCTGCTGCCACTTTTTAATTCGTTCTGTCAGCTTTCCTACCACTGCTGGCTTCAGAAGTTTATTTGCTGTAGGCAACAGAGAGTCCACATATGGAGTGCCTGGAGATGCTGTCCTGGCTGCTGCCCATGCCTTCTGTTAGTGTATGTCTCCAGTTGTTCAGCTGCTTCTTAGCTTGCTCAGGAAGCTGTGAAAAAGCTCTTTTTTCACAGATATCCCCATTCATATGCATTACAGATGGAGAATCGGTCATCTCTTGCGATGAGTAACTCAGTGGCTTTGCTTAGCATTACAGAAAATTAAAACAGAAAATATGCTATGAAGAGTTCAGGTGATAGTCCAGTCATCAGAAACCATATGCCACACAAGAATGGGAAAAGCTACTTGGTTCAGCCAAATGCAGAGACCATGTAGCATATTCTATATCATTATTTAATAGGATGTACTTATGAAGTATTTGCATACACCAAAATATACTCTGTAGCTACTACGGTACTTGAAAACTTGCCACTTGCTTAGTAAAACAGACTCCTGAATTATATGGATTCTCACGAGTCACTTATTGATTCTGTTCTTCTCTGTGGCTTCTTCCTCCCAGTTGTGGTGGTTTTGGCCTCGTTGTGCTTCACAGTGTGACTAAAAGGTCATTTTTCAACTTGTTGCATCCCCTAGATGTCACTGCGCTCTTGCTGGCATTCTGTCTCCATGTAGCAATTGGATTAAGAACAGATCATACAGCTTAATGATCTAGCACAGGGATGAAGCTCTTGGAATGTGAAATAGAGGAGGAAAAACTCTATGTAAGTTAATGAAAAGCTGGGATGATAAGGAGATACAAATAAAGGTAAGCATTAAAGGTAGGGCAATGCATAAATGGCAAATAGACAAATCAATAATTAATGGCAGCACAAAACAGTCACCTTAGAAGTACAGGGCTCATTTTCCATTCTTTGAGGCTTACCTAATTGGCCACTGTAGATCAACAAAAAAGTTCCTGGATATTTTTGTCCTTGGTATTCTTCAGCATGACAATTCCTACCACGGCAAGAAGAATTTGTCAATATTCAGACAAACAACCTGAACAGTACAAATAGTGACATTCTTACTTCCAAGTATAAAGGAATAATAAAACTTTCTAGGAATATTTGTTTTTGATGTACTGTTGAATTTTTAATTAATCTTCAGCCATTGTAATTTTAAACCCTCATATAGGAACTTCTAAAATTAAACAACTGTGTGTTTCAAGCCCTGTAAATTGGACTATGAATTAATAATCCATCCACTGTATTATTTTTGAGGAATGGAGAGTCAGTTATATGTTTTTTTGTGATCTGTATTGGGATTTAGCCACCTAACTTGCTTTGATATTAATGGGACTCACGCAGATAAATTGCCCTTAGCAACATAAGATTTCACCCTTCAGTTCTCAAGCTACGCATTCAGTTACAACCGAAACAACTAAAAACATATCCGGTTGTTATGAAAGACACATGCTTGGGCATTCTGCATAAAGAAGGAAATAGCAAAATAAGGTTATTTGGCAGGAACTAGAAAAATGCTTTATTTTATAAATGGCAGACAGGACAGATGGAACTAGAAGTCATGCAGCTAAGAAAAGGATCAAAGAAGAACAACTATTTCCTTGATGCGGGGAAGAGAAAGAAACAACAAAGTGTGCAGTACAGTGTGTGCTCTTGACATAGCAGGGTCAGCCAGGAGCTTAGAGAGACTTTTGAGAAGGGTAAAAAGAGCCGGAGTTAGGCAGAGGGAAATGCGTGAGTATCTTGAAAAGACAGGAGGAAAAACCTGTATTTTAAGTTCCTTCTCTGCGAAGTTGCTGACTGCTGTTTTTGTTTTTTTTCTTTTCTTTTTTTTTTAACCGTGCATTATGATATACATTGAACTGTTTTAATATTAAGGTGGCAGTGTCATTGAGTCTGGTGATGTTTACTTTCTAAAGGAAAACAATGAGAAATAAATCTAGTGAAAAAAGCATGAACCTTCAGACTCAAGAACTGGAGTCTTTGTGTGCTTAGGAACGTGGAGTGGAGGGAAAGAGGCAAAGGAATGAGAGAAAGAGACATTTTAATCTATGCTTAAATCATTTTTATCTCAATCCTACAATTTTTTTTTTTAACTTGACTGTGTCAGTGCTGGAGTTGCGTTTCAGTTACAGTCTTATTGTACTAAGTCCTCTGCTTTTATTTAAAAAAATATACTATTTTAATGACTTCAGAAATCACATTAGAGGACTGAGCAGGCTGGTAAATCCACAGTTTTTTTAAATGCTCAGCATCTATCCAGGATACTTAATCCTGGACTCAGGTCCAGATGTAAACCCAAATGTTACAATATACTGCTATGTGTCTGGGCGTAATTCAGCCCTCTTTGGTGTCCCATGATTAAATCTGTTAAACATTCCTTCTTCATTTGTCTGGAGAAGATGGCTGCGAAGTCAGGTTCTAGTAGATTCTTAAGTGCATTTTACCAGGAAATGGTGAGATCACAGAATTACACAATCATGTAGGTTGGGAAAGACCTTCAGGATCATCGAGTCCAACCATTAACCTGACCTACCTGACAAACTAAGTTTCTTAGTACCATGTCCATGTTTCTCTCAAATCCCTCCAGGGATGAGGACTCACATTCCTGAGCAGGCTGTTCCAATGTGTGATCACCTTCTCTGTAAGTTATTTCTGATATCCAATCTAAACCTCTCCTGGTACAACTTGAGTCTGTTTCCATATGTCTTATCACATGTCATCTGGGAAAAGAGACACGCACCTCCTTTCAGGTAGCTGTAGAGAGCAATGAGGTCTCCTGGAGTCTCATTTTCTCCAGACTAAAGAGACCCAGTTCCTTCTGCTGCACGTTGTAAGTCTTGTTTTCTCATCCCTTCACCACCTTCAGCGCTTTTCTCTGCACATGCTTGTGCAACATAATACTCTTCTTGTTGTAACGGTCCCAAAACTGAACACAGTGCTCAAGGTGTGGTCTCATCAGTGCCACATTCAAGGCTCAGTCCCTCCCCTAGTCCTTTTGACCATGCTATTTCTGATGTGGGCCAGGATACCATTCTCCTTCTTGGCCACTTGGGCATACTGCTAGCTCATGTTCAGCTGGCTGTTGACCAACATCCCCAGGCCCTTTTCTACTGGGCAGCTTTCCAGCCACTATTCCCTAAGCCTTTATAGCTGTACTGGGGTGCTGTGACTCAAGTGGTGCATTTACCATTTAGCCTTGCTGAATGCTGTGAAAACGGACTTGGCCTGTTGACCTAGAGATGGTGTCTCTAGCCCCCAAGATTAAATTTGTTTAGAGATAACCCCTAGAAAACTGTTTCCTCAATATTAGGCTTCTGCCATAATGGCTATACATTTTGGGAGGTAAAACCTTAAAATATATCTTTGCTGTTTTTCCCTCAACTCAAATGCTATCAAAAGATAAATTAAAGCTGAAATGCAGAATTCATCTTTTTGCAGAGTATAACTTTATTTTATTTTTATTTAAGGTGCTTAGGTTGGGGGATAGGTAAAGATTGCAGTATGAAGCACGTTGGTGAATGCATCTGGAAGAAAAAAGGAAGAAAAGGCAAGAAGAATGGATATTAAAGTGAGAAATATATTTCAGTGTTCCTCTTTCTATTCTATTAATGATACATGATACATTTCATAGCAGTTAGTTTTGGTGTTTCTGTAGTTCTACTTGTATTTTTACTCTCTGTGGGCTTGAAACACAAATTATATATTCATTGATAGGAATGCATTCTAAGGTGTAAAGCTTGCTTCCTTCTGTCAATGCTCCTTCCAGATGACTCATGGATTCTTCAGGTAAAATAATAATTATCTCCCAAGAATTAAAAATACCCAGTCTGCACTAACTGTCACTGCTTTATCAAAATGTTGGATAACAGGATAAGCACAAATGTACATTTTCAGTTTTTTTCTGGCTTTCTAATTTGTAGCTAAGATTACATTTCTGTCATTTTCATCTCCTATGGCTCAAGAATTCTGACATGTGTGCCTGTCTCTTATGTTACCCCCAGACTCAGTCATGCAATTCCTGTGCCAGAGTGAATATAATAAGAATACAAATTAACAAGTACAAAATTGTTCTAGAACATTTGGTCTTTGGAGGAAAAGCGCTTGTTGCATAGCCCTGTTGTTGCTGAAAGAACAGGAAGGATTTCCATTGCCATCATTAACAGTTGGATCAGATTCAAGTGTGAGTTTAGCAGAAAGGCAAGGGAAAAGTATTCTGGTGGTTCCTCCTGACAATTCCCATTACATAGGAGCCCATTCTCCCTAAGTATGATGTAGAATCATGGGTATGCAGTCTTCCTCTATCTGAAGGACCATTTCACAAGGACCTGTAATCTGCCTCGTTATCTGTGGGTGAGCTTGCAAAATGGCAAAAAAAAAAAAACCAACAGAATTTCTTCTCTGTCTGTTTCAGACAGTACACAGCTTTGTGGATGTTTGTACCAAGGTGGTGTGACTCCTCGTTAGCAATGAAGTAGCTACGTGCTAAGATTTACAACCAGACTGGAATCCAAATTATACACTGATGCTGTGGAATTCAGCACTAGTGCTGTGGCCTAGGCTGGTATCATATGGCAATTCGCTATTATGGAAATTGCATCAAACTGGTGATGAAGTTACAAGTCTGCTCATATGTTAAATATACGTGGGAATTTCTTTATTCCCAAAACCAAGAATATGCAGAGGAAGGAGAGTAAGTGGAGTCTGCTTAACACCTTTCACTAACACTGAACAGTATGCTGTGGATGACAGTCAGTGTAAAAGAAGAGCTGGGAAGCAGTTCTTAATACACTCACTTTTCCAACTTTGTTTTACGACTTTTTTCCCCCAGTTGCAATAGGTAGAACATCATCTGGAAATGCAACCATATAAATTTTTTCGTTGATGCTTTAGCGTTGGAAGATGGACCTTACCCAAAGCTGTGTGTAGAGAGCTGTGAAATGTGGCACTTGAATCTCTCAAAGAAACAGTTTCCTTCACTGAATGTGGATGCTGAAAATCAATTATATGTAGATTGGCTATGAGAGAGACAAGCTGTTCTGTTGATTTAGGCATGACCTGTGTGGCGATGCTTCATCTCCCCCTGAACTAAATATTCGTTCAAATGACATATTAACGGGAGGGCATCCAAAATACTTCCTAAGCAAATGAATGTGTAATAGCCAGATGGTTTATTTGGATTTTCAGTAATCCTCAGAGGATCAGAAAGGGGATTTATTTAGGATTCGGTAAGTTATGGCATGAAGTTACCTGCGCTAGAGTATCTTGAAATACAGTACATTATAGTTGCAGATCTGTTCTGTTCTTTTCTTATTCTGCCACATTTGTAAAGCACTGTGGATAATGACAGCCAACATTTCATGGGTGGTAGGAGTATAGGTGGGGGATGTATGAGAAATAGGGTGGTAAAAGGAGTGGTGAAGCAAATTAGCCGGTAATCCCTTTGTCACCTTTATGGCTGCTCCCATCACCCTTCTGCTATTCTTAGGAGTATTCAAATGTTTAATCCCACATCAGACTCCTTTTATTTAAAATTTAACATAAAGACCATAATGCATGTCTCAGAAGGTGGAATAAAACTTACCCATGGGAACCTACTCATGTAACTCTTTTTAATAGATAAAATGTATTTTTGGATGCGTTCTCTTTACTTGAATGTATTGCACTGACAGAAAGTTCTAATACAGTACCATACAGGCTTGCTGTTCGTGCTTTTAGCTCTTTACATGTCTTGCCAAAAGTCCTCAGCATATGCACAGTCTCTGCAGCTGGGAGAGTGATCCACAAGTGTTACATTTATATAAAGTCTGGCTTTGCTCCACATGGTTCCCTAATACAAAGGTAAGATTTTTTTCCTCCATGAGTAGGAGTGTGTCTCTTCAATGCTACTCTATTCTCTGCAAAGAGGGAGAAATGAAATTGAGTTTCACTCAATGTGGCATGTGTTTGGAACACATTTCCTCTGGGGAAAACTGGATGGTTTCTGAAGCATTTTGGAAATTTGTGTCCTCTGAAGACCAATAGCACTGTCCCTGTGTGTTCCACTGACAGCAATAGAGAATCAAAATGATTCCTAAGTTACAGTTAGAGAATAAGCAAAACACGAAACAAGTATTTCACTTGAGCAAAATATAGAAGTCAAAGTTCTGGAGAATAATTCAGGAAAGCCTCTCAGATCTGCTTGTCCTCTGATTTGTCCCAGTTATTGCAAATTTTGGGGAAAATGCTTCCCTACAGAATCAAATTTTAACCGCATATGTACTCTGCTTGGTGCTTAGCAAATCACTCTCCTGAGTGATTCTAGTGAAACTAGTCATTTGTGCAGCTGGGTTCACTCTAGAGCCTAGTCGTACCTGATTTTATTGAGTTTTACTACAACTGATTTGCGTGATGTGAGGACTTGGCAATAAGGGTACGTTGAATTCATTGTTTTACACAATGACCAACAACTGGATGGTCTAGGGAGAAGACAGATGATAGAATCAGGGAATGGCCTGGATTGAAAAGGACCACAATGATCATCTAGTTCCAACCCCCTGCTCTGTGCA
>JAOWBP010001760.1:84709293-84731827 GCA_028571105.1 Tragopan temminckii
CATATCCAGGGCTGCAAACGCACATTGATGGCTCATGTTGAGCTTCTCATCAACCACCACCTTCAGGGTGTTTTTCCATACTGTTTACTGGTCTTCCAGCTTCTAATTTTGGCATTTCTGCATCTCTAAAGGGATATTATCTATGTCTACTATTCTGATTTTTTGCTTTTAGATTTAAGAAATTCTTCTGTTCTATTAAAACTCTTCCATTTCTTTGACTATCTGTAACAGGCTGTTTTTCCTCTCTTCATATTTTTTTTTTTTTGCCAGTTCCATCTGGGCATTTAAAAACAGTAATTCTATGCTATTTCATGTGCTCCAGATCTTTGCAATGCCAGTATCTAACTGACAGTATTTGATCTGTTTTATGATTACTCTTCATCTGTTGCTGGCTCTTTTCCTATAAGCTGGTAACTGCTTTGATCACCTCTTGGCCAGAATCTATGGCTTCTCATAATTCCTTCTGGAAAGCTTCTTTGTCTTCTTTTAATTACTTTTTACCATTACCTGGCTAGCATCCATTGTGTGTTGTCTGGTTTTAATTTTTGCCGCTGTGAAAGCTAATAGGACTCTTCTTCATTGGGACTTTTAGGAAAGTCAATCCAAATTAAATGTTAAAGATCACACTTCAGCTGCGTTAAATCCCTGTATAGATAGCCTTGTTAGAAGCAAAGAAGACTTTATTTTTGTTTAATTTAATGCAATTAAATTAGAAATGAGCTAAGTCATATTTAGCCACTTCAGTTTTGAACAATGTTGTCAGAACAAGGATAGTGAAATTTACCTGCTTTAGATTCATACTTTTTATTAACGTTTTTCTTTTTCCATTTTCTGAGTTTTCTGTAGACAGGACACGCACTTTCTTTTCTTTAGGAAATATCATTTTCTAGCAGCCTATTTTTTGTTCTCCTTTTCTTGATGTATGACTACCATTCCTCTACCCTGATGATGGCTTCAGTTATTTCTGAGGAAGACTTACAGAACATAGTTGTTCTTATTTTAGTAAGATAAATTATAACGTAATAGATCCACGTTAAGTTCGGAGTCACATTATAATGGATGCTGTAAACAGATATGATGGAATTCTTCTCACATATCCTTCCTGGGCAAAAGGCAGACAGATGGAGTGTACCTTCAGCAAGTTTGCAGATAATCAAAACTGAGGGGACTGCTTGAAACACCAGATGGTCTTGCCGCCATTCAGAGAGACCTTGACAGGCTGGAGAAATGGGCAGTGAGGAGTCTTATGTAGTTCAGCAAAGGGTAATGCAAAGCTCTATATCTGGGAAGCATGTGCCAATATGAGGTGGGGGCTGAGTAGTTGAAAAGCAGTTGACTGAGAAAAACCTTGGGGACCCGGCGGAAAGCAAGATGACCATGAGCCAGCAGTGCACCTTCACAGCATAAAGGCCAAGTGTGTTCTGGCCTGCATTAGGCAGAGAATTGCCAGCAGGCCAAGGAAGATGATCCTTCCCCTTTACCCAGCATTGACGTGTCAGTGCAAAGGATATATAGACATATTGCAGCATCAGTGCAAGGTTACAGAGATTACTAAGGGACTGGAATATCTTTTGTATGAGGAGAGGCAGAGAAAACTGGCACTGTTTTTCTTAGAGAAGAGAGGTTACATGGGGGAATCTTCTCAATATATGTAAATATCTGATGGAAGGGAATGAAAAGAGAACCAGACTCTTTTTAGTTGGGACCCACTGATGTGTCAGGAGGAAATGGACGCAAAACAAAACAGATGAAATTCTGTCTGAACAGAAGAAAACACTTACTGAATGACTTTGAGCAAGTTGAAGCAATGCAACAAGTTGCTCCATAAAGATATGGAGTCTCTGTCCTTGGAGAGTCAGATCTTGACACAGTACTGGGCAACATGTTCTTGATGATCCTGCTCGAGCAGGGAGCTTGGCCTGGGTGATACCAAGAGAGAAAAGGAGGCTCAGAGGAGAGTTTATCGCTCTGTGCAACTTCCTGAATGGAGACTGTAGAGAGGTGGGGGATCAGCTTCTTCTTCCAGGTAACAGTGGTAGGATAAGAGCCTAAGTTGCACCAGAGGAAGTTTACGTTGGATATTAAGAAAAGTTTGTTGTTAGAAAGATGAGGCATTGAAACAGGCTGTCGTGTAGGAAGCATTCCATTAGCAAGGAAATACAGTTATAGCACATCCAGCTCAAATCATGCACCCAGGGTCACATTGTGTCACTTCCTGATTTGTTCCTTGTGCTCAGGCTGCACCCTTGCAGCCTTCTGAAATTTCCTACTTTATAGTTCATCCTTCTAGAGGTAACCCAACCTTTTAAAACAGCAGCAAATTTCCACAGTGATAGCCTGGCACTGAAACAAGACACTAGTAAAGCAAATGTATGTCTGTTGTGACCTCCTAAAAAGTTCATCACAGAGAACTTCTTGTCTTTTCGTTTTATAATATCTGAAACACAGGACTCTGAGCCCACCACCTTGTTTCCAGCTGTACCTGTGAAGTGCTGAAGTTCATCAGACATCAACTTCAGTTGACCAGACTAAAGGCTCTGATCCTATGGGTAGGAACACTTCAAACTATGCTGACTTTTAAAACTAGCAGGCACCTCAGAGCTCCTAGTGAAGATGATGATGAATTATCTTCAGAATTATTTTAAAATTTATTGTTTTAAGAGGAGGAGGAGAGACAAGAATGTGACAGCTTCTATAATGCAGAAAAAAAGATGAATTCATGCAACTCTGTCCTTGTGCTGTCTATCAAAGTTGTTCCCAGTAAGTCTGTCTCAACAGCAGATAAATGAACACTCCCATGTAAATCCCCTCCTGTCTGATAGGTAGGAATTTGAAAGCCAAAAAGGAATCCTCCTCCTTACTTCTCAAAAGTATGCTCTGCGCTTTCCCAACCTTGTCAGGTGAGGCAGTGCTTGAAAGCTTTTTAGCACTTACCCTTTTGTGTAACTAGTTATCTCTGTAGGAGAGTTTGCAGCAGTCTTTAACCCCTTTGTATTCTCCTTATGTCTCAGAGAAATTTTCATGCAGGCTAATAAATTCTGTTAAGTCTTTTCTTTTTCCACAACATTAGTCTCTCATCAACTAGTAATGAGCCTTGGTAGGTTCCTTGTGAAGATCTGAGCAATCACATTAATTCCTTAAAACAACTTTCACTGTAGTGATCCTATTAGCAGAGAGTTTAAGAATGCCTATTACATACAATCTTAGGAGCTTTTGGTGGCTTACACTCATTGTCCCCTGAAATTCATCAAGTCCTAGAAAGATGCTGCTGAACTATCATTACATACTCTTTCATGTAATAAGCTGGAAACTGTGCTGCTAAAATAATGCTTTTTCATCATCATTTCTTGAAATGAATGATATTTCTTGAGAAATTAATGTCATCAGTTGGAAAGTTTATATAGGTTTCTGCACACTTTAAAGCACATGAAATGACAGCTGATTTTTTAGTGTGACTATTTCTCATATAAAACATATCGGCATATCATGCAACATACAGCCAATGCTCACACTGCCAGTCTTGGCTTCATGATTTCCCTATGATTGTGTGGAAATTCACTCTTTCGTTTTAATCTAGAGAAAAAATCTGTGCCTTTGGAGGTTTACAAAGGGAAGTCTCGTTGCTTAAAGTGAAGTATCTAAATTAGATCCCCCATTTCCTACTTATCTTGTGGTCTACTGACAGCCAACCTACAGTAGTAGGATGGGAGGTGAGGGGAAAGGACTAAATCTTACCAGAACATACAAATTCTTATGAATTTCTTTTGGCTTCCTACTAGGCTTCTTTTACACATTAATGTCTATTAAAAGCATCAAAGCAATAAGAAGTAGAACAGGTTCTGTTGGAGAAAGAAAGTATTGTGAGGATTGTGGACTTGGAGAAGACAACTGTGCATTCTAGACATTTTTCTGTGCATGTCTCTGACATTACAATCTGCACTCAATTTACTTGTGCTGAACTCTGCATTGCTAAAAGGAGAAGCGATGCCCATCAATTCAACCCTCTCATTTCTGCTTCTTTTCAGCATCAGTTCTTCACTGAATTATTCTCTTCTGCTGCAGCAGCTCTTTCTGACTGTGGTGATTATTATTTTTTTTTTTTGTCTCTTTTCCTGGACCGATTGTCTTATGCCATTTTTATCTTTGCTTTGTTTCTTTGTGATATGCATTAAAACCCACAATGCAATTAGCGTAGTTAGTTCCATTCATTCTGCCCTTTCGTTTTCTGAAAAGCCAGTTTAAAAAAAAAGAAAACAAAAAAATCCAACTATCCAAACTTGAAGTGTCATACTTTGCAATTTTCTCCATTCCCTCTGAATGTGGTGAAGCCTGATAGCACTGAGGAAACTGATATGCAAACGTATCTTGCATAAGTATTGTGTATTGTTTACAGAGAAACAGTTGTCATAAAAGAAAGCAAGTTTTCATTTGAGCTTGAACTTGCTTCAATATCATGAAAACTGTCATAAGTTTTTCTCTAAAACTATCATCTGAACTGAAATTTTCTTCCAACAGTCCAAAGGATCATTGGGAAAGGCTTTATACAAAGGCTTATCAGTTTGGATGAAACCTGGGTTTAATCTGTATTACAAAAATACTTCCAAGCTGCATAAATTGCCAGAAAAAATGATGCAAAGGCCATTACTGTGACTGTGACATGAATGGAGAGCCTAGTACAGCCTAATATATTATTTAATTTTGACAGAAGAATAGCAATAATCTATCTTTCCTCTGAAATGAGAAGAAGAAAACAAGCAAGCTATGGATGGCAAGTGTAAGAGACACAACTTAGGCCTTCAAAAGGTGCTTGAGTAAAGAGAGTAGGCACAAAATGTCTGTCTCAGCGTGAGTAGAGAGGTCTGCTCCTTCTGTTTTGCATGTGCAGCTGAGCACTCATTGCATTGCCCTGTTAGGTTGGCTCTCAGAAAGTTCTGATCATTTGTCCTCTTTGGACACAAGGCATTTGAAGGATTTTTTAATTGCTTGTCACAAATAATTGTTCATCTTAAAAAAAAAAAAAAACAAACAAAAGGCATTAGAACAGGCTTTTAATGGCCTGCTTAAAATTACTGTTCATTTTTGAAAATTGAGTTACAGTTTTTAACTTGGTCCCTTTGAATTTTCTTAATGTGAGTAACCTTGATAAGAAAAATTCAAGCCCCTTTACAGTGACTGCAGTCCTATCAAGCAAATGATGCCTAGGATCAGTTTACACGGTAAAAGGACTAATAAGGAAAAATAACACTGAATGCTGAACTCCAGCAACTTCTTTTTTAAGTTGTCCCTATGTGGAAACAAATGGTGGTAGTTCTAGGAAAGTCTGAGCAATAACAAATGTGTTATATATAGATTAGTTTTTTCCCCATTAATTTTTGAAATTTTGACTGCATTTTCAATATTGCATCTCAGAATGTTAGAATGTTAGAAAATTAGACTGCTTTGTGTCAGCTTTCCAATGACAGAAATAATTACAGTTAAGGACTGTTTGATTATTAAACTTGACTAGTTCCAAAGTATGGCCATCTTAGATACCTGATTGTGAACTCTGCCTCCATGAGAAAATCAGGTTACCTAGTGATGTGATTGATGCCCCATCCCTGGAGACTTTCAGGGCAAGACTGGATCAGGCCGTGGGCAGCCTGATCTAGCTGTGGTGCCCATGTTCATTGCAGGGGAGTTGGACTAGATGGCCTTTGGAGGTCCCATCCAACTCTAAGGATTCTATGATTCCATGATTCTATGATTCTAGTCATATGTGACCTGGACAAAAAGATAGTAGAATTATGATGTAAATATCAATATGCTCATTCAAACAGGTACTGTGGTATTTTTGCATAGGACAGAGTGTACATGCAGAGTAGGAATGCTTCTGGATTCAGCTTCTGTGGTTGTGCATCTCTCAGTAAAACACTGTTCAGTTTTAACAGCCATTACTATTAACATTTAGATGCAGAACATCTGTGCTGTGATATGGGTCTTAACAAAATAAAAATGTTTTCCTCTGCCCTAGATGATGCAATGTATGTTACCCTTGACTTTCCCACATACGACTGCACTACTAAGTCACAGAATCATAGAATGGCTGGTACTTCTGGTCTCTCCATCTGGTCCAAGCCGTGTTCCAGCAGGGACATCCAGAGCAGGATGCCCAGCACCATGTCCAGATGGCTTTTGAAGACCTCTAAGGGGGAAATTCCAAAACCTCTCTGGGAGATGGAATCTCTTCTGTTCCATCTTGTGTCCATTGCCTCTTCTCCTGTCACTAGGCATCAATGAAAAAAGCCTTGTTCTGTCCTCCCTTTACCCTTCATTCAAGTATTTACAGATGTTGATAAGATCACCCTGAGTCTCCACTTCTCTAGTCTGAACAACCTGAGTCTCTCAGCCTCTCCTCCTAGAAGGGATGCTCCAGTCCTTCAATCTTGATAGCCCTGTGTTGGACTCATTCCATCATGAACACCTCTCTTGTTCAGGGGGGCCAAAACAGGACACAGCTCTCAAAGTGTGGCCTCATCAGTGCTATGTAGAAGAGAAGGATCACCTCTCTTGACCTGCTGGTGATACTTTGTCTAATGCAGCCAAGAATGCCATTAGCCTTCTTAGCAACTGGAACACACTATATGTGTCATCACTACGTATGAATCACAGTATATGCATCCAAACGTCTTTGCTTCTGAGTAATATGTATACAGGAATTTGGATTTAGGAGGTGGCTTTAAACCTTGCCTTGTTGTGATCTCATATGAAATGATCCTTACACATTTCTCCACTTGCCCGAAGAAACAACAGCAAGGAGCTGTCGCTAATTTTGTTTATAATTAATTGTGTAGCATGGATTTGTTGATGTGACACGGATAGGGGTCAACTGAGTAGATTTGCCTCGGGTTAATAGATGTTTTCCATCTCCTTTATTTCTGGTGCTTTAAATATTCCTCACCAACCTTAAGTTCATGAATCAGTGCATAAAATCATCATGACCAGTCAGTTGTCCTTTAGCTAAGGCTACCACTGTCCTTCACATTCAGCTGCTGCACAGCTCTCCTTACTGGTAGGAGGCCTGTGAAATGCTTGGAAACAATTTTATGAATAAAAGTATTTCAAGTGCTAAAACTCATTTTGTATAAATTAAAATATCGTCTTTTGGACTTTTCATAAAACACTATATGCTCTACTCATCCCCAGAGTGGATTTCTTTTACTGTTATTACTATGATGACATATAATTAAGTCAGATTACATTTTAATAGAGAGGAGAAAAGCTAAGAAACAGTTTTAAATTATTCATCAATAAGTTTCACCCAAAAAAGCAAAAGATAAGAATTTAAAATGTGTTCTCTGTTATTTTTTTTCTTCCTAAAACTAGATAATTTTATAATGGTATATTGAACAAATAAGTCTCTCTTTCCCCCCCATGAGAGAACAAGAGACTTCATTTAACGCCACATGTGTTATTGTGCTTATCTGCTGATTACCATATTACTTTGATTTGTATAGTAGATTGTAAACTCTTGTAGGATTATGGAAAGATTTCTTTCCTCAGGCTGAAGCAGTGAGATTTTCAGCATCATGAAGCCAGAGATGAGTAGGAAAGAAGCAGATTGGTTATTATATCTCTATGTATTTTTTACCCACTGGTTCATCTCATTTTTATCACTGCAGAGTCAGCATGAAAGCTGACTAAGTTAATACACCTCCACAACATTGTCACACTGCTAAGTTTTAATGCCTCTCCATATCCTCAGTATGCTTAGTGAAAATGTGAATTGCTGAAATGGGGTAGCAGTAAGGAAAGGCAGGAGTAGGCATCAACATGCCGTGATCCAACTTGTTAAAATACTCCTTTTAATTTCAAATTCATATCATATGACGAGAGCTGATTTTCTAAACATCGGGGTTTCATTGTGTATGGTATTTTCTTTCTGGTTTTGGATTGGTTCATCCAACTAGGAGACAATTTACTTGGCATATTAAGCTAAGTAATTTCTAGTAGAAAATAAAAGGAGAAACAATGGCTAACAATCAAGTTTGGACAAGAAAAAGGAAAAATAACTCTTCTATACAGCTAAAATTCTGAAAATCAGTCTAGAATCCTGAATGCAATTCTTGTCATTTGTGAACAAGATCAACTGAAGTTATCAAGGAAAATATCATGGTAGGTGAAAAGATGGGTAGCAAAGTGCAGGGACAGCTTTGCAGTTTTCACTTACAAAGAAGTTGACAGTACAAAGAGGGATTCTTGTTAGGATTTGTACAGTTCATCACATTTATAAATTATTTGGAATAGTAGGTGGATAATGAGGTGACTGAGTTTGCTGATACTACAGAATTTGTCAAGGTGACAAACTACAACTAACAACACAAGTGTAAGCGAATCTTGTGATTCTGATTGAATGGAAATAAAATGTGAGATAAAATTCAATGCTGATAGATGAAAAGTGAAAAGACACAAGGAAGCACAATCCTGATAATTCTTATGCTGCCACAGATTCATAAATGAGGTATTGCTATTTTGGAAATACATCTTAGTTGTTTTGGTTAGCTTTTTGAAAAGTGAGAGCTGAAGATAGTGGGCACAACAGATAGCATTGAGAACAGAACAGTAGACAACGTTTTTCCTCTGCTGAAACATAGAGGGGCCAGAAAGATGAGCTATGAAGAAATTCTTGTGCTAAGAGCAATTAGGCTATGATTGTGGATTTCTGGGAAGAAAATAAATGACCAAGGGACAAAATTATAGAGTATATAAAATAATAAATAACACAGAGAAGATGGACTGCTGTGTTTACTATTGACCATGTTTGAAGCTGTAGTGACCAGCTGATGAAATTATCATGTCCAAGGTAAATGTAAGCAAGCACTTTTTTCTCATAGCATGTTTTAGCTGTGGAACTCACTATTGGAAGACTTTTTGTAGTACTCAGAGAATAAATTGGTTTTTAAAAAAAGGAAATTAAGGTAGAAGACGGTGAACAAAAGTAGAAGAAAAGATCAGTAATTATCCTACAGAAATACATGAGGACAATGATATGAGTTAGAAACAGATCAGAACTGTTCCTTATCCTGTTGGGTGGATGGAGATACGTATTACTTGAAAGAGTTTTCACTCCACCCACCAGTGAGAAGTAGAGCAGGGAGGCTGATAACTGCCTGGTAAGTTGTAGCACGTGGGAAGACTGAAAATAATTTTTAATAGCTTCACTTCTTCCTCTTCACACGGGGATAACTGTGGAACCTCTGGATTGACAAGAAAGGTTTTTTCTTGTGTTGGAAAATGTAAAGGTACCCAAAGGTATCCAACATGAAATGCAGGAATATTGCCAGGACACTGAAAAAATTCTTGAAAAGTTGGAAAGGAGTTTAAGGATGCAGCTGAGTGAGGTGAGGGTTTGTGACAGACAGAGATTTTGTTCTGTCATTTTGACCTCGGCCTGAATCCAGTGTGCAACGTCTAGTTGTCTTCTCTTAGGACCAAGCCTGAAATATGAGCAGGAGACAAGCTTGCGTGCCTTGAAGTGGGTCTGGAGCACTGGCTTACTTCTCAAGGACTGCCAGAGCTGCTTTGCTGATGTTCAGCCTTTTTATGGACTAATGATTTTCCTGTGCCAGCATGCTTTAGCACTCAGGGTATTCTGGCTGCAAGTTGTCTGTGTAAATATAATTAATGTCCCTGTCCAAGTATCCCTCACCCCACAGGGTTAAAAGAACACGTGTATCAAAATTTGAGGTGTTCTAGTGCCACGGTAGTAGAGTCATGTCAAATAGGGAACCATGTAAAGTGTAATATATGTTGGAAGTATAGAGCTAAATCAAGTTGAAACATACAAATGCAAATTGTGAACTCACTCCCAGGAGCCCAAGCTTTGGGTCAGATGTTACTGTTCAAGACTGTTTCCAAGAGAGTGACTGTGCCTTTTTATAACACAAGCCTTGTTGCGCTTTGATTTCTTCCTCTGTCCTGGTCTGAATTATGCTATTTTTGTTGATATGAATTCGCTGCCACTAGCCAATGACCATAAAAGCCTTTCTTACACCGCATATTGACTTGAAAGGTTTCTGTCCTCAGAATAAAAGAATGACACTTTGTCCACTCAGCCAGACCAGACCCTTGATTTTACATTGCTGTTTTCACTCTGAGTTTCAGAAGACCTTTTAATATTTCAGAACCATGCCAGCGCTTTCATAAACTTTCCAAAGGGTGAACAGTAGTAGTTGTATTCCAGCTGCTGCTGAATCGCTGTGTTTGTTCAGCCCTGAAATGATCTTTTAAGATGTGAAAATAAAATGTTTCACTAGTACTGAGCCATAAACACAAAACTGACCAGGGATGCTATCCACCCAACAAAAAAACTAGGTATTAGAATGATTTTTTTTCCCCCGCTTTCTGCATGGAGACCTGACTCTGATTTAACCTGATCTTTTATTTTCAGCAGAGCAGGTAAAATAATATTTATAAAATTACTTTCAGAAAGTTTTGAGAGGATAATGGCTATTACTTTGCCCTTAACCACTATGAACCTATTGCAAAGACTTAAAGGAAACAAAGACATCTTTTTTTTTTCTCATAGAAAGCAAGCAAGTCTTATTTACTTGTCACAGAAATTTTCCTCTGAATGATCTAAGTATTTTGACTCTAGTCACAGAGCTAGTTAAATCTGAGATTGCAAGCTGATCTTCTGATTACTTCTGTACATTTTTCCTTATTTTACATTATTTATTTGAATGTGTGAAAAACATTCTTGTATGTATGCTGTAAATACTTTCTGATTTTCTTTATAATGCAAACAAATGAGGTGTCAGCACAGGGAGCTCTCAGATTCAAATCCTTAAACACGTTTACGGCTAATAGAACTCAGTAACAGCCAGACGAGCTCTTAGCAGAAACCATTCAACTCCAAAAGCACTTTTTTACCCTTCCTCCCTTTACAAAGCAATTAGGAAGGGGGAAAGGGGGAACAAAACAACACCACAGCAAAACAAAATTCTATATACTAAATGCTCCAAAACCAAGCAACAATGGACCAAATATCAGACTCTATAGGAAAGATTTTCAAATACTGCTAAGATTTCTTTCCTGGTTGTGTCGTCTTTTCCCTGCCCTCTAGGTTTCTCTCTATGGAGGACTTAAAATCCAAATTTTAAACTTCTACATCAGAGCTCAAAGTTGAGCTACAGGTGAACAAGTACAAGGAGTGAGAGCAAGGTCAACTGAATAGATGAGCCTGTACTTGGCATCATTGAGAACTGTTTGTCAAAGGGAACAAAATGGAGCAAGATTGAGAAGGTAGTGTGGATCAAAACAAAGAGCTGGAGTCAGGACCATGGTAGAGATCGTGGTGATGGACTGGTAGAAAAACTTGGAGTTCATAAGTAAGAGGGAGTTGGGACAAGGTAAATGAGAAGGGTTGAAAGAAATATCTCTGAGTGTGTCACTAAGAAGGAGGCGCTTAATCTGGGAATATTCTGTACCTCCAGAGTTCTTTGGAACAGGAAGGCTTGAGAGCTGGTTGCAGCTAAGTATGAAGAAGTAAATGTTATTCTTCAAACAGGAATAGGGAAGATAGTGTAACAGCCCTGAACATCTGAATTACCTGCTGTATGCATTCACACAGCTATGCCCAGATACCTTTTCTGATTGCCCTTTCAATGCGATAGCACACATAGCTGCAGAGGCTTTACAGATTGGTGGGTACTATCCTTCTATACTTGCATAAGGCATAGTGCTCAAGTCTCAAGGTGCCAAATTCTCTCTCACGATTTATACTGATGTGAAAATTGCCTAGACCAAAGTCAAAATGTCTCTAAATGTTTTTAAACCTGAGTAGTAAGGATGGTTGAAATCTAGTGCCCAAGGCCATGCCCTGCTGCAGGTGAATAAATTAATGTAGCTGGAGACCGTAGAAAATTTATCTTTAACTTTTGTCAGGAATCCAAAGTCCACCAGGACTTTAATGGCAGAACATTCATAGTTTAGATGTAAAGCTTCTTATGGAAGTGTTGGCAATGTTTCTAAAAGTCTGCTTTTCTTCTAATATCCTCAGCATTTACTTTGTAGTGAGTGGGTATAAATCCTATTCTGGGTTCCACTGCAAGCTCATAGGTCAAAAACGTGTTAAAAATGTGCTGATATGTTAACTGGTCCTATCCTGCCTTCTGTCAACATTTAAGAAGCTTCTCAGATCTTGACTTCTGTGGGAGTACTGAAAGAATCATCTTGAATAGATCTTCTCTTTTTAAAGGTCTCCCCTCATAGGCAAATGGCACCATAACCCAAGAGAAATGTGTGACAGACATGTTGTCTCTGTGGGAATTATCTGAGTTTTCAAAGTCGGTAGCAATTCTAAATATTGTATATAGTACTTCAATTTATTAGTGGAACTACTTCCATGCCAGAACTTTCTGGAGTAAGCATATGTTTGTTTTGAACGATAGAAAAGTTTCATATTTACAGATACAGAAAGAAATTATGTCTGATAAGACAAGGAAGAATAGCATTACTAGATGTGGCTTTATCTATATGCTTGGGAAGATTTTATTAGTTTTTTTCAAGTTTTACAGTTATTTGTTACTAGAGGCAAAGGTGGAAGAGTGGTGCATGCATGGTTTTGATGCCATTGATATTTCATTTGATGATAGTGAATTCACCTGCTCCTTTTAATGACTGATTCATGCTGGGAATCCATCCAAGCAGTCAGCCTGAAAAGACTTTAGAAAAACACAGAAGGCATCAATACTTCCTGAATTTTTCATGTGATTGTTTTCCATTGCTTTAAAAGATCTTCTCATGTCCCTGGGCCTTCATGTCCAAATGCAATCATATAGAAGAAAGCTGGAAGTGGTCACAGTCTTATCCTTATAACATGAGTTCAGCAGTAGCTAAGTACAAGTTATACAAGGATAAGAAATTCTGTTCCACTTCAGTAATATCTATCTGTGTTCCATGGTAATACCAGTCTGTGTGAGGTGTACTCCAAATCATACTTGGATGGCTGTTCCGCATTGCCTTCCCTTTGTATTTTGAGTTGTCATCTGCATCTGATAACTGTCACATCACATAGGTGATCAACACTAAATGAGATGATTTGCTAATATCCTGAGCAGTGATACTGTGTCATCCTTGATCTAGTTAAGCTCTGCCTACCCCACACCTGCTTGTGCGGTACTTTCTGAGGCAAAATTTGAATGCATGACTCCTTGTAGTTTTAGAACTTTATGTGATATATAACATACTGCCCCGTCCAATCCCAACCACACCGTTGCACAGTAAATTTCACACTTTTCTAACCAAGAGGTTTTAATGGCAAGCTTCTGAAGAACCTATTCAGAGTACTTAATGTTAGGCAAAGATGCTGCTGTATGTGAGCAAGATGTGACAGTGTTTGGCTGCATGGAAGGTCCACTACTATGTATAGAGGTTCCATCGAAAATCTATGATCAAGAACACGCACTGTGTTATAGTGTCATAGCCACTACTTCCAAAACACAGTAAGAGTTATGTTATTCCGTATTCTTGTTCCTCAGCATGCTCCCGAGGCATCTTACAGGCCAAATACTTTCAGTGGATCCATCAGATCTAGTGGTTGGCAACCCTACTTATGGCAAAGGGGTTGGGACTAGATGGTCTTTAAGGTCCGTTACAACATAAGCCATTCTATGATCCTTGATTCTGTGATCTGAACTTCCAGTTTTCATTGAAAATGATGGGCAGCAACT
Source organism: Tragopan temminckii (assembly GCA_028571105.1). Classification (NCBI taxonomy): domain Eukaryota; kingdom Metazoa; phylum Chordata; class Aves; order Galliformes; family Phasianidae; genus Tragopan; species Tragopan temminckii. The sequence continues at coordinate 84,723,003 of JAOWBP010001760.1, forward strand.
GGTAGGGGAAAATGATGGGCAGCAACTGGTAGGGAATATTCACAGCACAGACAGCTGAATGTATGTCTGTTCTTATACAAAAAAAAAAAAATTTAAATGTTTTCTGCTCTCATCAAGAGCAGCAGTGGGAGTGCAGAGGTGGCAGCTACATCTGTCTTTCCCACAGTACCTGTATCTGTTGTCAGTGAAAAAATGTGTTTTAGCAATCTGGCTATCATGGTCGGACAGAAGTTCTAATGAGACCTATTTCATTATGGAAAGGATAAACTTTCACTTAGCCTTAGAGGAATGCTGCTATTATGTTCCCAGACCATTGTTTTAGAAGTAGTTGAATGTCTGCTGGTGGTGGGTGCAAGGTTAGGTTTTAAAGTGCCCTTGAAGATGTCTTAAATAGCGTTCCAAAGCCCTGTTTGAGGAGTATTATGAGAAGTTCATCCCTGAATTTTAAAACTTGTCTTCTTTATTTCATTGCCTATCACTGCCCACAGATGTTCCTGGTGACTTTGAATATACCAGGAGGAGAAACCTACTTGAAAAAACTGGAGGAGAAAAATCTTCAAAGGAAAAGCTCTGTCTTGACTGTTTGTTACAAAGAAATCTCTTATATAGAATAAACTTCACAGTGAAGCTCTTGGAAATAGAGAGAAACTGGAAATCATTTCCTAATGGAGCTTACAAAAGAACAGATACTACAGGGATTTTATTTTCTAGTGATGAATAAGAGGTGAGGAATCCTAAAACACCAGTAGTACATTTCCTAGCAGACACAATAAAAGAGAGGCAGTTACCAGAAAGTCTTATGATTCTGTTATATATTCGATCTTTTATTAGCCTATAACACTCAGGACAGCATGTTAATTAGTGCTTGGTCTCAGAGGCTACTGGTTAAACCTAAAAATCTACAGGAAGCTGTTATATTTAGATGCATTGATAGCTTCTGTAGAAAGGAAAAAAATCCTCAAAATGCCGATGAACATTATCACATGTTTTCTTAGAGATTTGTCGGCAAAGTTAGCTTTCATGCTAGCCAGCTGGGGTCTTGGGTTTCTATACAAAAAGAATAGCTCAGCTATGTCTTGAGGCTAATACTGAAAAGGTCATGAGATTCTTTTTCATGAAAGGAATGAAAGTAAGCTGAAAAATACAGGAAAACATAACATTCACGATAAATGATAGGACTGATTTAGTTCTATGCATTTCTCTGGGTATAGAAAATGACATTGAAATACATTTGTATTTAGATTTAGGGAGCAACTTACTTCCTGCCTGTTCACCAGTTTATTATTTATTTCTAATCCTTATTATTTTAAAATGCCACAGCACCCAAAATATGCAAGACCATTTCTAAACACAATCACATAATGGATTTTTTCTGTGATGAGCAAAGCAGTCATTTGAAGTTCATTCACTGAGACCCTTTGGCCTTTAGAGCATTTAGTGAAGGGTTTGTTTTGTTTATTTTACAGTTCAGTGGAATGGAAAACAATTTTTCTTAAGCATTACTGGAGGCCATCAAACAGCGAGAAGGAATAATTTGTCTGCTGCTGCATGATCAGTGGAATTTAAAGGTATCTTTAAAAAAAACACAGGTGTAGTGATAAACCTACATTTTCCCCCTTTTTTGAAAAAGTGTAATTATACTCATCACACATAATGATCTGCTATTTTCCCCATCCTGCTATTGCTCAGACTGTAATGAGAAAAGTTTGCCAATGCTGGGTGGGCTTGATTATTCCCCATTTCTTCCTGTTTTATCTTGAAACAAAACAAAACAAAACAAAACAAAATAACCCCAGCAAAATAGAAAAACACATTCACACACACACAAAAAAATAAAATAAAAACAAATTAAATTGTTTACTTATTCACGAAGCGTGATTTGGATGTGCAGCTCATACATGGAAATAAAGTAATTGAAAATATACTTTTCTCTGCCTGTTGCCATAGAACTATTTAGATTCAGCTTTTGATTACTTGGAGAGACGATAGGAGGTCCTGTTTTTCATTCCTTGCTTTTGTGTTTCTCAAAAACTAATTTTCATAAGACATTACAAATATTAAGTGGAGGCAGGAAACATAAATAAAACTGTTTTGAACAATAATGAGGCAAACTGAGAAATCAAGTGATTGATGATATTCATGCAAGTTGAAAACTTCATGCAAGTCATTAATTAATTCATGCAAGTTGAAAACCTGGACCCTAAACTACTGTTGAAGCCAACAGCAAATATCTACCTGCACAGCAATTGAGAGTGACTTTTGTAAAGTTATTCTGACTTTACAGCCACATAGCCACAAGTTACATCTAAATTCAAATTACATTAAAAACAACAGTCTTCAGAATCATAGAATCATAGAATCACTAAGGTTGGAAAAGACTTCCAAGATCATCCAGTTTGACTGTCCACCTATCCCCAGTATTTCCCCACTAAACTATGTCTCTTAGTACAACATCTAAACGTTTCTTGAACACCTCCAGGGACAGTGATTCCACTACATCCCTGGAAAGCCCATTCCAGTGCCTGACCACTCTTTCAGAGAAGAAATTTTTCCTAAAGTCCAACCTGAATTTCCCCCGGTGCAACTTGGGCCATTCCCTCTATTCCTATTGCTAGTTACATGGGAGACGACAGTTACCCTCACCACTCTACAACCTCCCTTCAGATAGCTGTACAGAGCTGTGCGGTCTTCCCTGAACATCCTCTTCTCCAGATTAAACAATTCAAGTTCCCTCAGCAGCTCCTCATAAGACTTGTGCTCCAGACCCCTCACAGCTTTGTTGCTCTTCTTTGGAAGAAGGGCCTCAATGTCTTTCTTGCAGTGAGGGGCTCAAAACTGAACATAATAATTAAGGTGCAGCCTCACCAGAGCTGAGTACAGAAGGACCATCACTTCCCTGCTCCTGCTGGCAACGCTATTTCTGATACAAGCCAGCATGCCATTTGCTTTCTTGGCCACCTGGGCACATTGCTGGCTCATGTTCAGCCAAGCGTTGACCAACACCTTCAACTTTTTGTAGAACTGAACTCTTCAACTGTCCCTGATAAAATGAAGGAAGTACTAGATATTTGATCTTTACGGAGATTTGGAAAAGGATTCTGGAAAACATCAAAGCTCATTTTCAAGTTGAGTTGACTTAAGCAACACCGTCTGTTGAGTATAGTTACGACTTGATATTCGGGTATCCCTTTTTGATACTTAAAATGTTATTGTCTGTCCTCAGCAGAACGACTTGGACAAAGTGAGTTAGGATCTAAGACTCATTTACCAGATGATAACATGCAGACGTCAAAGAAGGTCAGCTCAGTGCTTATCCCGAATGCAGGAACACATCCAGATCCTGACAAGCTGAATAGCCTTCATTCTTTGGAAAGCAGTAACATTCTTCATCACATTAGTCATGAAAATACTTGCTCTGAAGGCAAACCACTGGATTGAAACCCACTTCACTCTTCCCCCAGAAGAGTTTCCTACCCATGCCAATGTGAAATAAATCTGCTGGAGTTGCCTGTTAGATTTAACCTTTCCTTCTTGTCAGAACTGGAAAGCTTTAGACTCAATCTTTCTGTTGTTTGCTGTGCTCAGCTTCAAGACTCTCTCTTTTCTGACTAATTGTAGGTCCATCTCCTCAAAGCACATATTGCCCAGTCAAAAATTCCCACTGCATTTTCTGCTGTTAGAAAGGATCTGTGGTTTGACCCAGCTTGCATTCACAACCTCTTGCTGACCATTGTGCTTTGTAGTTCACAACACTTGCCAGCAGTCTAGGGTAATGTTGAACCTGATTCTAATGCTTGAAAGGCTCTGCTGACAAAACCACTTCTGTGTCACTAGAACCAGAATTTAATTCACTTTTTTTTTTTTTTTTTTTTTTTTTTTTTAAGATAAAGGCATCTATTAAGGTTGCTTCTATGGATGTTAGATTTTAGATGACATTGGTTATTTTTTGATTAGTGACAGTCAATTTTGTCTAGTGGAAGATTTCAAGACAGATAGAAATGTAATCGATATTCAGTTACTCGTAATAGTTAAATGCCTTGAACAGCTATTTGCAACACTGAAAAAAGAAAAACCCAAAACACTCGGTTCATTTCTGCTGTAATACACGTAGTGTTTTTCCATTTGTTTATCTTTGTGTTGAAGACAGGTGCTTTTAACAATGCATAAAGTGACATTTTCAGGCTCTGGAACTCATTCCCTGCAGCATTAACTGTCTGTGACTATTGAAAGGTGACTTTGTATAGGCTGAGGTTAACTTTCTGCTATTTTCTAGCCTAATATTTCCTATTTAATGCCATCATTTTCTTTCCCTTGAACTCTTATTTTCTATTTTAAATTGTTATAATGCCTTTTATTGTCTCCTTTCTGAGCTTGGACTGGAAATGACTAGAGTTTTCTGATGCTTCTAGAGCTTTTTAACAGATCAGTTAGACACCTGGATTTTGTATTGGAAGGTCATTCTCAGTGAAATTAATCTAGCGTTATTTAAGGCATCTATAATGGAACGGTCAAACTTCAAACTGCCACTGTAGACTCTCTCCATAGTTAATGAGAGACATAAGTATCTCCAAAGAGATACTTGTGACCTGTCACATGCAGCTATCTCTGGCCAAAAACAATTGTATCCTGAAGGTGCCAATTTCAAGCTAATGACAGTAGAATTACGCTACTAACTTTGGCATCAGTGGAGGGCAGATGAATTTCACTCAGTGCATCTAGGATGCAAATACTTTTTACTGTGCATTTGAGAAATTTGACTTGACACTCATTTGATATTTGTGCACATTTTTATTGTGTTTATGATATTTGTTTGCAAGTCAAAGCTAAAGTGAATACTCAGCCATTTTTCACTGCAAAGGAAAAAGTCCAGAGTGTTAACAGGAAATGTGATTTCTAACCTACTAAAATGGAGGAAATCTGAACTAAAAGGCGGCTAAAAGTAGGAGTTTGAACTTGGAAAAGGGTTGAATTCCAGACTTCTTTGCTACATGAAAAATAAGGTAATGTTTTCTTCTGAAAAGCTGGCACAAGAAACATGCAAAATGTATTTTCATTAGAGTTAGTCCCATTTCATGTAGGATGTTGACTTTAACTGTATTTGTCTCAGCTTTTCTGGCTTCTTTTTCTCTCATCTTTCATGCATTAACTATACTGATGTGTGGGAGAAAAGATTTAGATTAAATGTCAGAGAGAAATTTTTCACTGAGAGGGTGGTGAGACACTGGCACAGATTGTCCAGAGAAGTTGTGAATGCCCCATCCCTGGATGCATTCAAGGCCAGGTTGTATGGAGTCCTGGGCAGCCTGAGCTGGTGGGTGGCAGCCCTCCTTGTGGCAGGAAGTTTGAAACTGGATAATCACTGAGGTCCCCTCCAACCCAAGCCATTCTACGATTCTATGATGCTATGATTTTTGACCCCATCCCACCCACAAGTTCAACCCTTGCCATTACAATCCCTTCTTGTTTAGTATTCAGTTGATGTCAAATGCATGTTACAGTCTCCCAATAAGCTTAACTAATACATAATCTTTAATACTTGTCCTTATCCTAAAGATTCTTAGCACAGTGCACATCAAGGAGCAAACCACATATACATTACTCCAGCTCAGGTTAGATGAACTTTGGATGCTTGTATAGGTCTTGATGTTAGCCCTAGGCAAACACAAGGCAATGTAAATTAGCTCAGCCCTCTTTTGCTGTGGTAGAGATGGAATCAAACTAACCCATGCTTATCCCAGGTTAAAGATGCATCTGATTGTTCTTGCTCCTTTGGCAGCTCCTGTTTGAACGGAAGAAACTTTATGGGAATTGTGAGCTCTATTGAGTGATATACTTAGTTTTTCATATTGATCAAATAATATTCATATGATTTTGCTAAAGAGCCATTTTATCAGTGTACATTTTTGTGAAAATACTTTTTAAAATGCCACATGAAGATGTGTGCTATTATGTGACACTCATTTAGGGACTGTTTGAAGGCCTACTATATATTTTTTTTCTAAAAAATATTATAGGTTACTGATCATGACCAAGATGAACCTAAATATGACAATATCTGCTACAATATAAATAAAATGAAGGTTGAGATGTTGTGGTTTTAAAATGCTTGTTTATAGTATATACTTTCCTAGCTGGAAGTATCTGAAGAACACTATCTCGTTTGCTCAGAATGTACTTCTCTTATGCTGTAGTCAGCTGGGAAATGAAAGGCTCCAGATGAAGAAAGAATCCTTACAATGAGATCTGTGTTCAGCAGGTCAATCCAAAAGCTTCTGCTGCGATGTGAAAGGTTGCAGTGGGCTTGCTTTCAAGCTCTGAATAGTCTGTGCTGACATCTTTAGCTCATGGCATTTGTTGCTGCCTTCATTATTGTCCACAGTTTCTCTGATAAGATATAATTTGCTCCAGCTGACTTAGGCGCAAAACCACCACGGGCAAATTTTTATACCATTCCTTTGATGTGCTTTTTCATCATGTGTCTCATCAACATTGGACAAACATGTGGAGAGAGTAAGGGATCCTGCGTGTATTACCCTCTGCATACAAGCATATAGAAACAATCCCTTGCCCAGAGACCTGCTTGTGCTGCTGCACGCACCAGAGCTCAATCACAGAGGGTCTCATTTGCTCTGTTTCTGCATCTTCAAGATCAGCAGAGGTTTAAACACCCGCCTACCACTGAAGTTCATTATTTTCTGCCAGTATCCTAAGTGGAGGTGGGGCAAGGGGAGGACAAAAAATTATTCTAAATCATAATTAGATGCAAGATTCAGCAAGATTTAGATACGGCTTGATTAAATCAGAGTTCTTTCCTAACTCAAATGAACATTGCAGTGAGAGTCTCATTATTTAGAGATTTTGCAATGCAAGTTTAAAAAGTGTGCTATTTGTTGACATCATGTTAGCTGATAATTCCCTTCTTCAAGTGTAATCAGTAAGGAGGATCCTCAGCTGAAATATACCCACAGTGTTGGAGTCTCTCTAGTGTAAAGGATTGGATGAGTGGGAGAAGCTGAGGACATCACTTAAAAAAGAAAACAGTATGCATGAAGGGAAACTCTTCTGCATTCTTTACACCATATTGGATTACAATATTAGTGGGGAAGCAGAGGAAGCAAACTGCTGTTGTTATCTTGTGTGTGTAACTTAATCACGAGAGATAGTCATTAGATGGCGTTAATTCCAGTGCAAATCTTCCAAGAATGGTAAAATTATGGTTCTCAGAAATCAGTATACTACACTGAGTTGTGCACTTAAAAAAAAATAGAAGCAAAAAGCTCAGTTTTCTCTGTCTCCACACCTGACTTCTGAGTTGTGCTGAAAAATTAAAAACAGGGCAAGAGAATTTATGGAGATTTTAATTAGCTGGACCAAATGCTTATGTTCCTGTTTATACAGCCTCTGATTGCTTCTGTAACCAGAATCTATCCTTCCTTACATGCATTTTTGTCCTCTGGTTTCTTCCTCTTTACAACTCCTCCCTCAGGAAAGTGAAGTCCCAGGTGAGCTGAGTTTCTACCAGCAGTGCCATACAGCACAGCTTTCCACCTCAACCCACCAAAACACAGCATTCTTCATCCAGATGTGCTCATGGGACAGCAAGGAAGTAAAGATGGAGTTACGGTTAAAGAAATGCAGGTTGTGATAAAGCAATATCAAAACATAGCATCTGTTCTCAGGGAAGTGAAGTCTGCAATATTGCTGTCACGGCCTATAAAGAATCTCTATCTTAAACAAAGTTTGTGAGTAAAGAATGCAGAATACTTTTTTTTTCCCAAGATGATATTGTTCATCCGTGAGACACAGCAAGGTGAAGGACGAGAAGTAGATAAAAAAATATATATAAATTTGAAAAAGCAAATGCCTTTGCAGCTGATTGGTTTTATTTCTGACTTTGGAGGCGAGATCATCTGCTATCATCGCTAACACAGTCAAGATGAATTCAAAACATTCTGGCACTTGTCTTCATTGTTTTGAAATCTGTAGATGACCCTGTGAGATGCTGCTTCAATCAGAAAGGCTATCATTTCCTTTCCTCTAGATTTCTAACATACCTAGCATCTTAGTAATATTACCTTGTCACATTTTAATCTATGTGTTTTCTGTTTTGTTTTGTTTGCCTTGGAAATACAATCCAGCCTGCTTTGCAAAGCCGAAGGGCTGCAGAGACAAAGGGAATGTTTTTCAATTGTCTAAATATTTGAAACTGCAAAATACAAATTTTCACTTCTGTTTTTATGAGGCATCTTTTATAATGCAGTGTTGTTTGCTATTATTGCATCTCTGATGATAGTGACACTAGAAGAAAAGATTAAGTGACTTGCCCAGATTCAAAAAACAAATAAATAAGCAGAGTCAACACTAAAATGCAAACTTTTTGAATCAAGATCAAAACCTAACAGGCTAAACAACAATGCTCAGTAATTTAAATAAATGCACCATACCTGAAGATGCCTTGATTATGCAGGGTTAATGACAGAAAAAGTTACAAATATCATAGAATCATTTGAGCTTGGAGGTACTCTTTCAGCCTTCTAGTCCAACTCCCCTACAGTGAAAAGGGACACCTACAGCTCCATCAGGTGCTCAGTGCCCCCATCCAGACTGACCTTGAGCGTCGCCAGGGATGGGGCATCTACCACCTCTGGGCAAGATGTTCAGAGATGTTGTGGATGCCACATGTATATGGTAATGAAAAGAAATCATCGTAGCTGTGCTGTGATTTGACATCAGTAAGACCCTAATGTGTGTATGTCATGGTTTTATGACTTTTGGTGATCAGTATTCCACATCATAACATCATATAATGTACTGGGGGTTTGACT
>JAOWBP010001760.1:84750409-84760780 GCA_028571105.1 Tragopan temminckii
ATCATCTTCGTGGCCCTCCTCTGGACCCTCTCCAACAGCTCCCTGTCTTTCTTGTACTGGGGGCTCCACACTTGGACTCAGTACTCCAGATGGGGCCTCACAAGAGCAGAGTAGAGGGGGGAAACGTGATGCTTTGAAATCATGATTTAATGTTAAAGCATCATTGTTTATAGCCAGTGGATCATCTTTTGTTCATTCATGTTCTGTTTAAAATAGAAATTTAGGAAGTCTCGAAAATATTTTTTCTAGACTATTTTTTAACATCTAAAATGTATCCCTACTTGTTTTGGAAGAGAAAACGTTTGTTCTGTGAGACTTTGTCAGTGGCTGGGTTGTGGAAATTTCTGTTCAGTTGTTCTACTTAATGAAAAATGAGAAAAAATGAAGGTCTCCGCAGATAGATATCTAAGGAACTCATAGAACCAGAGAATTCTTAGAGTTGGAAGGGACCTTTAATGGTTGTCTAGTCCAAATTCCCTGCAATGAATAGGGACATGCACAGCTAGATCAGGTTGCCCAGGACCTGATCCAGTCTCACCTTGAAAGTCTCCAGGGGCAGGGCATCAACCACATCTCTGGGCAACCTGTCCCAGTGCCTCACCACCCTCACTGTAAAAGACTTTTTCCTTATATCCAACCTAAGCCTACCCTCTTTGAACTTGAAGCTATTTCCGCTTGTTCTATCACCACAGACCCTGCTAACTTCCTGGATATGTGGGAGACCCGGTGAGCTATAGCAGGAGTAAGCTGTTGGCTGTCCTCAGTACTACTTATCCAAATCTCTTTCTTTAATTAAAGATTTATTAGACCATAAAATCATCTTGTATCCCAGTGGAGTGGGTAAGTTACATAGGCTGGCAGTGAGTGGATGATGTTCCCATCCTAAAGAAAAAGATTTCTACACTTAATTAGTATTACAACCAGACTACTTGCTACTTGGAGAAGAGTAAGTGTCTTTTCGTATGTTTTACCAGAAATTCCATCCTGGACCAAAGGATCAGTTTCAATTAATCAACATTTTCCAATGAAAAATCCCCCAAAGGACTTTTAAAAACCTTGATAAGCTCTTAGAGTTAGTTATTGGCCTGTCCTAATCATTTTCAGAAGTGTTATTCAGAATATTTAATACAGATGAGAATAATTAACACATGAAGCAATAGATGAAGCTCATGTAGGATATAGATATGATATGAATTCAGTAGAAATTGTATCCAAGCTCAAAATTTGACATTACTGTTAGAATTAATTTCATGCCTTTTATAGTCTTTTATACACTTATTTTTGGATGGGATGAAAATTGCCCTTTGGAGGTGCCAGTCTTCAGTCCTGGGAGAGAGACCTTAGATGACTAACCTAGATAAGGCATGTAACTTTCAGATTAATTCCACCCTACATAATTATCTTAGAAATGCTTAAAAAGTCGTGAAAAGTAAGAGTCCTGCAAAGGGAGGCCTACAAAATGGAAACTTCATTTAAAAAAAGAACAGGTGTGGGAGCATAGAATGTCCTTGTGAAGAGTTCTTAAGGTTATATCTGAAGGATAGTTAAACTATAAGTGAAATACGTGCTTGTTACTCCTTACTCCTACATCTGTAGATACAGATTTTTGTCTGAGACACTTTCATCAGAACAATGAAATAGGCTACCTATAATAATCCTTAGCCAAAGAAAGCACGAGTAGAGGAGTTAATGGCACACAAATTGAATGTGGTCAGTACGAAGAGGACCCTGTCTTTGCAATCAGTAAGAGATCTTGAGGCTATCTGAAATCTAATAACTCCTTCCACACTGTCAAAAACGAAAATAACAGGGTCAGAGCTGGGCAGAGTATAACTCCTTCCTTCAGCGCGGGTCAGGCTGATCATAACACTTTTATTATCCTGTTGCTGTGGATGATCTAAAATGATCAGTGTGACCATCTGTTTGGTTTCAGCTATGAAAGGTCCTTAGTGGGGGGAAAAGCAGTTATCAAAGCTATCTCAAAGAAAATAGAAGTTTTAAAATGGCTTAATCATCCGACTTGGTAGAAAATGCTTTTAACAAATAGAAGTGATCAGTCATTTATATTTTTGTCAGCCAAACATATACTATTGAATACTATTATATAATCACCATTGCAGTACAACCATTGCAGGTGCTATGTAAATTATAATCATTTCTTGGTACTCTCTGTATTATTCCTACTTAAATTTGCCAAAACTTTCTAACTGTTTTAAAAAGTATTTCTTTGTGACAAGAAATAGATATTCTACTTTCCTGGGTTAAGGTGTTCACTTTCTCCTTCCACATGTATAAAAGTGTATGTATATACATGTATGATGGGGTCTTCCCTCCAGAGGTGGAGTCTGTACATCTTTGGGCCTGTCAGCAACCTGGTCTGTGCTCCTGTTGGCAGTAAGAACAAAACATTGTAAAATATTTGCATGTGTATCCTTAGTTATAGCAAATATGTACTTCTACCTATGGATGACCATCCTTGAAACTGCTGAAGTGGTTAAATAGAGGAACATCAATTCACAATTCAACAGCTAAACTTCAGGGTATCAGGGTAATGGTCAAATGACAGGAGTACATGTAAGAAAGCATTGCAAAAATCTCAGGGTGTGCTAGCTTTGTAAGGAGAACACATAGCACCCAAACTTGTGCAACTTTGCTGTAAATCAATATCTCCTCTCTGTGTGTGAGAATGGCTTACTGCACACTGGCTAACAAATCTGCCTTTCAAGACAACACTTTTGGAGAAAAAGTTTTTTTTTTATACCCATCTTCACCTCTCTTTTCCAATTTATGCCTACTGTGCTCTCATTGCATTGCAATTCTTTTATGTTTGCCTCCTAAATTCACTACCTTACCTCTTACGTAAATTAGCAGAGTATGTTTTATGGCTAGGAAGACGGAAAACACTGCTTACCTACACATAGCCCTTGCCATTTTTGTTTTTCTAATTTCTTTTAAATTTCTTTGTTTGCCTCTTCTTATAAGGTGCAAATGAACCATGTACCTTTTAAAAATGATTCTTGCTATTATTTGGAACTTTAATGACTCCATGTTAACTCAGTAACACTGTATAAAGTTCCCACCAATTACTTGCAAATTACTCTCAAGAACTCCTCACTGTAGAAGATGACTACATAGCATTACACTGCCTCAAGCTTAATTGGCATTTTTCCTCTTGTAAGTTAGAATTATGAAATTAATTGATTTTTCATACCAGTAAGAAGATACCACTACTCCAAGAACTTAGTCAGCAGTCAGCAGGAGGGAAAAACATTCATTTTAAAGATCTTCCTGAGAAGTGAAAAAAGGCATAATCACATAGCGTTCTATCTTGGTCTCACTTAAAATAGAATAATTAGCTATTGCAGTGGTGTTAATTTTATTTCTGTCAGTGTAAATGTTGTGAAAACCAAACCTCTAAAGGGTTTTACCATATGCAACATTACCCTGAGAAGTTAGTTTTATTTTCAAATGTGGAGGTACTTTATCAAAAGAGATTGATTAGGACGATCAGAGAAATGGTCTGCAAAGTAATTCAACATAATTAAGAAAGAACTCCAGAAATCGTGGCTTTAAAATGGGTAATTCCCCACATTTGAATGTTGAATCTGCTGTTTCCTACTCTGGAAATGAGAAATGCATTAATACCTTGACACTGTTTCAACACATGCCATAAGCTCACCATCACCAGTCTGACTTTCAAGGTCTGGCACACCACTTTCAGATCAATATGCAGACATTCTTCCAGACAGAATCTTTTCATGCTTATACTGAGTACTTATGCTGAGCATCACATTCATTTCTTTTCTTCGCTGTGATGATCAAAGATCTCTGTACTGATCTTTTGAATGCCCTGTAGTAGAGCAACTACATTAGCATTTTAGTTTAGAGGAAGAAGTACGTCCTGCTGAACCAACTGCTTCACATTAGGAAGCACCAAAGCACCAAAAATTGTAGAATCATAGAATCATTAAGGTTGGAAAAGACCTCTAAGATCATCTGGTCCACCTACCACCAACATTGCCCGCTACACCATTTGCCTCAGTACCACATCTCCACATTCCTTCAGCACCTTCAGGGACTTCTCCCACCTCCTGGACATCCTGTTTCAGTGTCAGACCACTGTTTTGGAGAAGTTTTTCTTAATATTCAACATGAACCTTCCTCCGTGTAACTTAAGGCCATTGCCTCTCGTCTTGTCAATGTTACCAAGGAGAACAGGCCAACCCCAGCTCACCACAGTTTTGTTTGCAATGAAAGTAACTCAAAAGATGTACAGCTAATGTTGTCCATACATTAGTGGAAGCTCAGGCAGTTACATCAGAATAGTGCTAGAGTGAGCCATCCAAAATGCCTATAATGAGGATGTCAGGGCCCCAACAGCAGCTCTTTCCCTCTGCAGATTACTTTCTTGATGCAGGGCTTTTTTCCTACTGTGAAGACAATCTAAGTGAGCTGAAGGGCTTTGTTGGGTAGCCTTGTAGAAGAGGCATAAAGGATTTTTTATTAGCATTCATCTCCAAATCTTCATCTTCCTTATATTTCTTACATATATGCTTGTTTGTTTGTTTGTTTTTTGAAGGTCCAGAATGCTGAGCATTTGTAAACTTAATGTTGTTCTATATCAATAAATTAGACAGTTCCAGGCCAGTGGCCCATAATTTCATATTCTAGATTATTAAATTTTTTCAGTGGTTACTGGTACAGTTTTGCCTTGGGTCAGGTGGTCCTCTACAAATAATTCTCCAGCATACTTTGTAAGCCAGTCTAAATCTGACTGGCTTACAAAGTGGGATCCTTTTAGAAAGGATCTAGGGACAAAGCCACATGTATGGCTAAGATTGTTAAATGTGCAGCTGTACTGTGCCAACTTGTCTCAAAACCAAGGAAGCAACTACATTGCTGGAAAGATTACTGGCGTGGATAGAGGCCAGTTTAGATGAAGTGCAGTCAGAGAGTAGAAAGGAAGCTGGAGACTTCAGCTTACTTGCTGCTGAGGTTTTCTCTCATGGATAGCTGTAGAAGAATTTTGGCAAAGGTGGGTTAGTGCAGTCCTGACTGCTCTGCAAGAGACCAAATTCACTTTCACCCCATTGTAGTAAATGAAGAAACCATTTCAATTAAAGCATCTTGCCTGGTATCTACTAGACCTCTACATAAATTAGAGGATGATCTAAACAAAACTTTCTGTCCCTTTAAGGGCTATTCAGGACCTGTAAATAATCTAACTGCTATTGAAAACTCTGTTTTTTCCCCCTCAGAAGTGCTTCTTAAATAATTTAGTTGCAGTTTTGTGTAGAAGGCAAATTAAGTTAGTTAAAGCGTGGGCAGCAGCTGACAAAATAAAATTGAAATTATTTTCAGAGTTCAGCTTTTTCTGCTCATGTCCTTCTAGCTCTACTGTCTGGAAAAGAGAGTTAGGAAAGAGATGTCGTACTGTGATTCAATGATCTACTCAGCAATTTTTTTAAGGCATCAACCCACAGATGTAATCAGTACTTTCCTTTCTATTCCCTCAGACAACAGTCCAATTCAAAGAACATTCGTGTGTTCCATACTGACCTCTTTCATTGCCTTGTTCAGCTTAGTAGGTATCAGACACTGCCATTTTCATTATGATTTAATAGAACAGATTTACATATAATTTACATGTTGTATAGTCTCTAAAATGGAAAATATGGAAGGAGCAGCCTAATTTTCTGAGCAAACAAGTTACACTGCACAGAGTTCAGTAAAGGAAATTTACAGTCCTAATGATCCTCCATCTCAGTTCCAATTATAGTCAAGATTTTTAAATGGAAGATAGAATCAGGACCAACACTAGGTTTTATTAGTTCTTTCTCCTGATGGGCATGCTTGCTAGCAACCTTTGCTTCAAAGAATGGAAGTAAGGAAAAGATGAAACCATACCCTAAAAATAATATGATTATTGTTCAATGTTATAATATTTAACAGTTCTTTGTAATCTGAATAGGATTCTGTAGACTAATTAGTTTGTTTGATGTCAATAACCTAAAAATTATAATGAGACTTTCTTTAATACTCTTATTGTGAAATCAAAATTTAACCAGGAAATTTGGGTTCTAACTCCTTCATTCCACTGTTGAGAAGTTTAATTTTTGTGAAGAATTGTTCAGGTAGGATTAATGTGAGCCAACTTTAGCCATCCAAATACCACCTACAGAATCAGTGAATAATTCAGGCTAAAAGGGGCCTCTTGAGGTCAACTTGTACAAGCTCCTGCTCAGAGCTCATATCAGGTAGTTTAGGAATTTATCCAGCTGAATCTAGAACACCCCCAATGATAAAGGTTCCCAACACCTCTGGGCAACCTGTGTCTGCTTGACCACCCTCGCTGTAATTATTTTGCTGTATATCTAATCAGAATTTCTCATGTTGTAACTTGTTGCAGTTGCCTCTCATCCTGCTGCTGTACGCCTCTGAGAAGGCTCTGTTCTCTCTATGTGCTTTGATGATGTAATTCTAAAAGGCAGCAAGGTCTTCCTTGAGCCTTCTTTCCTCCAGTCTTGGCAGACACAACTCTTTCTGATTCTTCTGGGATGCTCCAGCCCCTTGACCAGCTTGGTGATTTCCTTTGAATTTGTTTTGGGATATCAGTATCTTTCGTGTAATGACGCATGTGAAAAAAAGGATGCAGCAAATGAAATTATTGTGAGGCCATCTCCTTAGTCTTCTCTGATTCTTCTAAGACACCCTTCATCGTGATGACTTCTCCCACAATTTGATGTCAACTGTAGACAATTTGAGGTGCTCTATCATCCAGGCTGCCAACAGAGATACTTCACAGTATTGGTCTCATATTATCTAAATTAAGCATTTGGACTTTCTCTGTGTTTCAGAGAGCATTCTGTTGCTCCGAAACAGATATTCATCACAGCCTATATCGACATCTAAAAGCCCTATCAGAGGGTGGAGGCAGCTAAATTTCCACAGGGAATGACTGAGATTTTGTTTATGTAATGGTAACGTTGCTTCAGTCTGGAGTGGATGTGGATGAGGCCAGTGGAGTTAAATTGGATTCATGCTGCTTTAACTGACAGAGAAATCTTCCTTTTTAACTTCTTCTCTGTGGGAAAAGCCTTCAGGCTTTGTATGATCGATGGCCATTTTACTGGTAAAACCACTCTGAAAATTAAACTGGTGGTTTAAACAGCTCTTAACTGTTTTAACTTCAGTCCACTCAAGACATACACAAATGATTTGTAATGCTTCATTCAATTAATTAGATGTGGTAGTTAGAATATAGTAGGTAGGGCACGAGTTTTCTTGCAATCAGTATGAACAATTTATGTTACTGTGGTTACAGCTGACTCTCAACTACTCAGAAAAAAAACTTTCCTCTGAGTAAATCTCCTTCTGCATAAGTCAATCCATGTATTTGGATTGGAATTAGTGTTTCCTAAATATCAGCACAGAATGACTGTTTTAATCCATCGGTGACAGATGGCAGGCCAACCATTGGTCCACCTTGCTATCTTGTCTCTACACTTTGTTTTTAATCTGGTCAATAGCATTTGCCAGGATTGCTCTCAAATCTGCTCCCCAACCCTGACATTTTGAAGTAATCAACCTGCTTTGCAAAAGAAATGTTTTTAGACAAATTAATGAAATGGCTTTCATGAAGGAACATTTTCTGAGATTTGTTCACTTAGAAATTCAGAATGAGAAATATTATTGCTGTCAAAAACCTCAGCAGATGAACTGTTTTAAGATCCAGAATGCTGAGCAGGGATAGAAATCAGAAAGACAGGTGTTTCTTTTTTTACCTGTAGCATAGGAAGAAGAAAAGGTCACTTGCCAAAAGGACAGCTGAAATGGAATTAGCTTTCAAATTATAAGATTAAAGAGTGCTTCCTTGAAGAAAGTGTTATTATAAAGTGCATAAAGAAAGAGGAGAGATTAAAATGTATGGAAGATCTAATCAGAACAAAGATAAACTCTAGATCCTATAGGTTATAGGGGTTTCTGTAGGCTTTGTTTGCCAGTAGGGTTTCATAAACCACAAAAAACTGAAATCTTAGTTTCAAATATGAGATTCTTTCTTATGTGCAGGAGGAGCTCGCCCCTTTTTGATATCGTATATGTGAAAATGGAGCAAAGCTACTGCAGAACGAAGGAAAGAAAATTTACTTAGAGACATTTCTCAGGCATAACTTGGACATTTTTCAACACCTAGGCCAGATTCTGCTGCTGCTTCAGTTGGTGCAAATCCTCAGTATGGGTGGCTGAGTGTTCTCCTTTGCTATTTACAGAGGAGTTTGTGTGACTATTTGCATTGCTTTTTAATAAAAGAAAGTACTTACCATATGCAAATCCGGCATTTCATGGTAAACAACGTACCCTCTGAACTACAGGGCACTGCACCTCCTGCTCCATGTTGTCAAATGGCTCTCAAAACACACGGCAGGGCTTTCTCTAATATTCAGATATATTAACCCCCCAATTTCCATTTCTGAATTTTTGTTTTCTTGGTATTATTCCAGCTCTTCAATTGAGTGGCAAAAAGGAAGGGATAGATGTTAAAGTAAGGGAAGGCAAATGACTGGCTATGGTATTCTGCTATGCTGCTAAAACATGTTGTCCCCAGCTCCTCTCTGAACCTCTGCCTGCACTGTTGCACATAGTGACCCTGTCTCCAATTTGGGACATTGCATTTGCTGCTTTTGATCAGCCTGAAGTTTGCATCTCCAGCCTGCTGAGGCCCCTCTGAGCAGCTGTTTCCCTCCAGCACATCACCCTCACCCAAGTTTTGGATGGCACTTCCTGAGGCATTGCCAGTCTTATAAGTGAAGACATTAAAGAGCATCAGCCCCAGCACTGACCTCTGATTTCCATCTAAGCATTGCTGGTTTGTAAGGCTGGATGGTATGGTCCATACCCTATAAGAGCAAACACTTCTTCCTTTGTTTAGGTTTAGCTCCTCAGTCTTTTTTCTTCTTCCTCTGGGAGGGAAAAATACTTTTCTCTCTTGTTGTCTTTTGAGCCCTCCTCACCTTTAGACTTATGTCCAGCAGCTTTATGGTTTTGATCTTTCACTTCTTTTGTTTGGTGCTGGGTTTTTGATTTTTTTAAGCATTTTTTTCCTAAGCTTTCTGGTAGAGAGTCTGGGCTTTCTAAAAACCCAGATCAGCACAGGAGTATTTACATAGGTTCACATTACTTATTCTTTTTTGACCTGTTCGCCTCAGCATCCTGAGTTTTTTGTGCATGTTTTCCACTAAGTGAATTTTTTAAAGTTTTCAGCTCCACTTCTAAAATGATTTGTGACTTGAGCTTGTGTGACTGTCAGTGTAGTTGTTCACTTGTACAGAAATGAGAGATTGGCACAATTTCCAGAAATGCAGATGCACTTATTTCTCTTTTATTCCATATCTCTACCTTCCCTACCTTTCATAACTGTTGCATGTAGATGTTATGTAGTGCGGTCCCCTTCAGGGAGACAAAATATCCTTGAAATATTAGCCACTACATTTGGGCTTTCTGCAGTGCTCCTTAGTCATTTGTTAGCCAGTGAAAATTCCCATTAAAATCAAATTGATTTTTATGAGCATGTCAGTTAGACTGAGGTACTTGCATATTTCACCTATAACCCTATGACTCTTTTTCAGACTGAACAGATAACCTTAGACTCCAAGTAGTCATATTTCACCATCTTGTCTTTCAAGAAATACTGCATTGATTTCTGTGACACAAAACGATGTAGCTTGATTCCCACTTAAACAATCTTCAGGGAGATTTTCAAGATACTCATTAAACCCATTTTTCATTGAGATCTTTTCAATCTCAAGTGGTGTAGGAAGGGACTCAAGCAGTATGTGTAAGGTCTATCAGCAGAGAAGTACGGAACACATATTTAATGATCTCTGTAGACTTGAATTGACACAATGCAAGTCTGTGATATGCAGAGATAAGAAATAACAGAGCTTGAGAGTGCCTGACCCACAATTTTACAGCTGCATGCTATTTATCACCCACCATTCAGAGCACAGCAGGTGATCGCCATGGTAGTGCTCAGTGGAGGTTTCCATCTGTCTTTAAGAGGACTATGTGATTTCCTTCCCTCTCCTCTCTTCCTCTGAAACTACCTCTTTTTTAAATGCAAAATATATATATATGTATATATATATTTTAGGACAAGTTTCAGTGCAGTTGATCTGCTGTTTAGAAAAAGGAATTGCAGTTTAAGTTATAGGGCTTTTTATAGTATTATTTATTTATTGCAGTTAGGCAACCGTTCCACTGGCTGAAAGAGAATGGAAAAATTGGATTTGCCTATTCCCCAACATATGCAAAGCATTTTATGACTTGTTTTGAGAGTTTGATTTGATTTTAGAATGCGTAGAATATGTGCTA
>JAOWBP010001760.1:84760880-84774227 GCA_028571105.1 Tragopan temminckii
GTTCCACTGGCTGAAAGAGAATGGAAAAATTGGATTTGCCTATTCCCCAACATATGCAAAACATTTTATGACTTGTTTTGAGTGTTTGATTTGATTTTAGAATGCGTAGAATATGTGCTACAACAGAAATTGTTGTTTTGGCTATTAATGAGCCTTACAGCCATTCCTAACATCCAGTCTGTTCCTAATTTCTGTGATTTTGTCATGCTTTCTCACAGTATCTTCATTGCCTATTTCATCTCCCTGTTTTCCCTTCTTCCATCCAGATCTTAAAAAATGCTGTTCTCAACTTTTATTGAGCTTAGTAGATGTGATACGCATTCAGTGTCTTACATTATCAGCCCAATAAATGCAAAATGATTCACAACATCTATCTCCACTCTGTCTATTCTGCCTTTGGGCACCACATTTTTCAATTGATCCCTTGTAAGAGTAAGCATTGCTCTTCTCTGCTGCACTCTGTGCACTTCCACTGATAATATTCAAACACCAGCTCTGATTCCTTTCAGTGGAAAATGAACATTATTCAGAGACGGGTGGGGCCGGGGGGAAGCAGAGGCAAAGAAAGAAATGTGTGTGCAAGTTGATAACTCAGGGCAGAGAAGGAAGAGAGAGAGGAGGTTGGGAGACAGAAGAAAGTAAATTATTAGCAAGAACGTAGTACTGCAGAAGAGAGGCTATATTAATTTCAGACCTAAGCTGGTAATTCCATGTGATGTTGCAGTGAATCATGTAGACAGAGTGGCTTGTATTTCTTCTAGCTCAGAGATCTCTGCAGTTCATTTCATTGCAAGAGAAGTCAATATAGATGTGTTGAAGAGAGCAGGGCTTGGTTAACCTCTTAAAAATAAGGCTGAAAAGGAACATAATTGATTCTTATAAGCAAACTCAGGAGAATAAACAACAGAAAGGGAAAAAATTGTTTAAGGTAGAGGATAACTTAAATCCAAGAACAAATAGTCATGGATCACCAAATAATAAACTGAGGCGGGAAAACAAATTGTTTTCTAACCATTAGAGAAGGGGGGGTGATGCAGTAAAATGGTCAGAGGATTACTGAGGATGAAAAAAAAGAACGAATAGCTTCCTACTTCTGATTTCTCTCTTCAAAACCTGAATATTTTGAGCCAGGTTTTATTTCTTCATACAAAGAGAGATCTCTCCTGACATTATTGCAGATGCAAACAAAGGAATTAATAGTTACTTTTTATGCCTTTCCCAGTCTTTTCGGTAGGCATCTTAATGTCAGCAGGTCAACTTTTAAGAATTTGTTGTTTGTAGAGAAGAGATCATAAAGAAGGCATCTAAAAAATATAAGGCATCTAAGACAATATATAAAGAAAGTGATAAAGTACACCGAGGTGTTGTATTATAATTTTCAGTGACAAAATGGGGAGAATTTTCCCTTTTTTTCCCAAAGAAACTTAAAAATATAACTTCAAGGCTGCTAAATGATTGACATATTTAGGTCATAGTCAACAAATATTTCATCAATTCAGGGGGTAGAGGAAAGACAGGTCAACATGTTTCATGTTAGCATTTCTGTGAAAAGTTCAAATTTTCAGTCTGCTTTTTTGAAAGGGGATGTGGGATATGAGACTTCAGAGGAATAGTTGGGCCAGATACCTTCTTTCAAAGCAATAATGTTAATCTATTCTGTCAAATAGATAAAGACTGCCAGAAGGAAAAAGAGAGTAGTAGAGCAGGAGTGCATGCTGATGCTTAGCTTCAACTACGTTACATGATGAAAAATGAGCTCTATTATTTTCAGAAAATAAATAATCTAGGAGATCTTTAAATACAAGAGAATCAGTGTTCTTCTAATCCACATCTCAAATATTTTCTACACAGTTTGCTCATCACTTGAGAAGAACTCTACCCATAGACATACCTGGCTCTTATACATGGGAAAACCTTTTTTTTCATTCTTGAAAGCTTCACTGCCTGCACTTCCTGATATTGAAATACAAGAAAGAAAAAATAAAAGACAAGTCTTAAGATAAGTCAAACTTTCCACAAGCAGTGACTGCTCTCACAGCAGTGATTTGTGTCAGCAAAGATGGTAAAGTTTTAAAGCATTGATGGAGTTTGAGGACCTGCACTGCTGAGAGAACAGAAAAAAACATATTGTCTTAGACTTGGAAATGGTCTTTGTGTCTTTGTGGTTAGTAGTAATGGTATGTGGATATAGCAGCTGGGCCTCTCTCAGCTTCCGTTCTGAGACTTATCCCTTTTGTAGCATAAACAATGCTAGTGTGTCAATTTAGTCACAACAGTTTCCTGTTTTTCTTGTCATGATTGGATTTGAGTAGACTGAACAGTAGTTTGTCTTAGAGTAGGGGAAAGGAGCAGTAGAGCTTTATAAAAATTTCCTTTCATTTCCATCAGTTCTTTGCTGACTTACACTTAATTCAGGCCTTATTTTAGTCTCAGATAACTTCCTGGGTTTCTTTCTCTCTTATTTCATAGGGCTCTCTATGGCAGGTCATAATTTTGGTCATTACATTTCCCTCTGGGCAATAGTGGACACTTTATTCTATTTGTCTTATTCAACTGTAGTGAAGCTTGCCCATGGGTAGCAAGAGTTTATTACTTTTTTCCCCCAAGTGTTTTTTTTCTTTCCTTCTCTCAGCAGCAGCATGCCAGAGGGTGCTGCTAAACTATCAGAACTTCTGCTTCATTGATTTCATTTAGAAGCCTTTTGTACGTGTGTGTCTCTGCCAGAGCATCTATGATATTATTCTCAGTCCTACACTGTCTGTAAGCTTTTATATTAATGGCTCTCTATCTGTTCAGCCCTCTGCTGCTTGACCCTTGCCTTGAGCTCTGTGTATTTCTGGTAAATATTTTCCAGCATGTGATCTTAAAGCAAAAATTAGGTTAATGCTGATATTTTTTGTAGTATACAATTCCCGCTCCTCTTGTCTGTTTAATGGATTTTCCAATTAAAAGGGACCTGCCTGGCCATTTTTATGTGACCCCCTGTATTACAAGGCTAAAGAAAACTGCACAGCAATTGCATGGTGATGCAATGACAACAGCACAATCTTTTTTGTCCTTCAGCTTTGGAGAGAGGCACAGATGAGCACTGTGCAGATGTTCATAGGTACTCTCATTCTGTCACTTGAAAAATGGGGCATTCCGAATTTCAAAGACACCTGGTGGCAGGCACGTACTGAAAAGCTAATGTTTATGAACAGGATGAGGTGTGAAATGGACCATCTCTGAGTACCCACAGTTTATTTTTGTGTCCGGGCCAAGTCTTTGCAGGATGACACTTTTAGTAAAGACAGGTCTGCAGTACGTGTCCTCTTGTGCTTCTGGCACCCATGGAGCAGCTCTCAAGCCACTCATGCTAGTCCAAAAGATGGAGAAGCTGAGGAACACTAATAGGCTGGATGCTGATTTGCTTTGTGTTTCAGTAGCTATCAGTATTACTGTGTGTGGCAAGCATGCCCTAAAATGTGTCCTTTCACTGATCTTTATCTGTCTCTGAGGGTGAGGGCAGAGTTGACCACTGATGGACTTGCTTTGTCAGTGAATTTGAGATGGAAATTTCTATTCCCATCTCACATAAGGTATGTGTTCAAGCAGATATCCAGTATGATATATAATAGGTCAATTTATATGTAAATGTTAGCACATCATGCACTTGGACCTCCAGACTACTGGCAAATAGGAAACAAAGCCCGGAATGCTGCAAGGTCTGAGTCCTCTTTGTGCCAGTTGAAAAAACAATGATCTGGAACCTGTGCTGAAGCCTTGTCAAATTTGTTTGCTCAAAAACCTGAACACTACAGAACTGACTTAAAAATCTAAAGACTAAATTTTTTTTTAGTTCAGTTTTCATTTTATGATTAAATATGGAGGACAATTTTGGACATCTAACATTTGAGTCTACAAGTTTGACACTTTTCATCACTGAGTCCAGAAGTATTGTTTTAGAATAAGCACAATATTCGTGATATTCTTGATATTCTTGAGTATATATTATATCCAAGATAAACAGAAATCACTGCGTCAGTTGACAAAGTTAAAGTAAAATTCTGGAAAGAAATAAAATGAAATAAAATAATGTACTTAAGAAACCATTCATCATTATTAGTGGCTTGTGGTAGCAATGGTAGTGGGAGGACAGTTGGACTAGTTGATCTTGTAGGTCCTTTCCAACCTTGTGATTCTATGATTCTATGATTTTTAATAGAGTATGTTTGTGGAGGTGACTACAGGAAACTGCATGCTGAGGTTCAGAGAGAAAGGCATAGAATCCACAAGCCAAGGACGCATATGAGGGGAAGATATTCTTATAGAAATATATGAAATTATATTCTTTGGGCATAAAGCTGAATTACCTACAATTCACGTGAGCATCCTTTTGGATATATATCGTCTTCAGGATCATTTTCAGGAATACATATAATTTTAAGGAAGATTCAGTTTGGATGTCAGGAAAAGCTTTTTATCTGAAAGAGAAGTCAGGCAATGGAACAGACTGCCCAGGGGGGTGATTGAATCACCATCCCTGGAAATGTTTAAGAAATGTGTAAGTGTGGTACTAAGGAACGTGATTTAGTGGGTGTTATTGGTGATAGATGGACAGTTGGACTAGATGACCTTAGAGATCTTTTCCAACCTTAATGATTCTGATTCTATGACTCCACAGTGGTACGTCTTCTTGCTTACACGTTGCAAGTGCTTCTTATACTAGGGTTTGGAGGACTACGCTTCCATATGGTGGGCATTACTCTGTGTACTAACTACTTGAACATGTAACCAACATTTGAAGGCTTTGACTCTTTGGAGGGGAGACAATGCTGCAACAGGATGTCATTATGACAGCATCTGATTTGACAGGATAGTCACTGTGTGAGTGGATGTTTATACATTTTAGTACTTAGATAACCTGCAATCTGGCATGTGTTGAGAACCCTGTCGTTAGGGAAATCTCTCTGTGATTCTCATCAGGCTTGTTCCCATTTGTCCTTGCACAGGTGATGAAAAGGATTGCTTAGATTTTAAGGATGCTGTCTTGGAGAAAAAGTGGGAATTCAGTAGATTGTCATCAACAGATGGAGATCTGTCTGTAGAGGAAAGGGATATGAAAACAACAGCAAGTAGAGAGTCAGTTTCTGTCTTTCCATAAATAGAGCTACAAGTGAATGGAATGAATCAAAGCCTTTAAAAAAATTGCTGGTAAAAAAAAGGAAATATTAACTGAGACCTTAATTCTTGATGGCTTTATTTTTCACTTTATAGAGTGTTTTTGTTGTTGTTTGTTTTGTTTTTTTGAGGAGTTACTGTATTTAATCCCTTCAAAATGTGATTTTTCAAGATTCCTTAGGAGTACATTTTGCAAGTTTCTAACGTAATTGTTTCACTGCTTTTATTACTGGTTGAGAACAGCCCTTAGGACTAATGGAACTGGGCTATGGGGTGCAAGATTGCACACCGATCGTGTGTATGATGTGATGCACACTTGGAGGATGCAACAGGGTCCTCATACTGCTCGATCCATAACTATTATGTCCACATTGAAGAGAACAGTGCTTCTTTATGGTTGTAATTAAATCATTATATGCATGATCATAAATAGTATGATGCATGAAATGTGTAGGTGGGCAAACAGGGATCTTATAGATGTCTATTAAAAGTGTGCCTTGCACCTTGTACTGCATATTAAGTGGGCAGAATGGAGTGGCAATACTCACTATTACTCCTGGGCTAGAACTTTGTAAATTGGAACATATTTCTTACAGCACAGTAGCCTGCCATAATTTTTGAACAGCCAGTAGAATAATTAATTGTTTGTGAGTTATGAAGAGACTTTCAGCGAATTAAAGCCTAAGCAATAACTGCAATTCAATGAGTCTGAGGCTTATATGGTATCTGCTCTGCTTCAGGATTTCTGTGGGGTAAATGCATGAATTTGACAAACAGAGTTTAATCCTACTTGATTGTGTTTATATAGATAAAGAGAAAATGATGTTGGTATTTTGAAAAATGAAATGCTTCATATGCCTTCAAACATCAACTCTATAGCTCAGATAGTACTTGCCTTTCATAAATGTATCTTTGATATTATGTTACTTCAATTGCTTAAATAATACTTTTCCTGAGATATCATGACAAGTCATCTTCTGTGTTGATTTTTATTTTGGAGATGTTTGAAGTACATGGCTGCAAGAGAAAAGTTGCTTCTTTTGCAAGGGTATTTTTTTTCCCCTCAGCCACAAATTTTAGTAAGATTTTTTCTTTTATATTTTTTCAGTATGATATATTCTGATAAGATGTCCCATACGTTTCAGCCATTATATTTCTTCATGGGCAGTGGCAAAGTTGAAGAGAATCTATATTTCTGAGATCTTTGGAGG
This sequence comes from Tragopan temminckii, assembly GCA_028571105.1. Classification (NCBI taxonomy): domain Eukaryota; kingdom Metazoa; phylum Chordata; class Aves; order Galliformes; family Phasianidae; genus Tragopan; species Tragopan temminckii. The sequence continues at coordinate 84,767,252 of JAOWBP010001760.1, forward strand.
TCATAAGAAGGTATGATGGAAAGAATAAATGTTTCAGGACGGCGTTAGATTGATCAAGCACAGTTCACACCTGGGGTGACACCCTGCAGATTTCCTATTATTTCCTTATGTTTTTGACACTGTGCTATGAAGGGCATTAATTTTTATATTACTTATTCACCTGAATTCTATACACAGCTTTTCCATCTTTAATAATTTCAAACATAGGTGTTTTTTTGTTGTTGTTTTGTTTTTGTTTTTGTAGGAAAAAAAATAAAAAGGAAATGATAATATATACTTTATGTATTGGATTGTGCTTTTTTATAGTCTGTAATCCTTTTAGAAATTTCTGCTGGGGTGAGAGAGGTGTATTGCTTCATTGTGCTTAGGATTTGAGAATCAGAATAAGAAGAATCAGAAGAGGAACAATAATTACATATGGCTCTATTTTCTTAGTAGAGCTTTTTGAAAAGTAAAAACAAATTATGTGAATGACTGAAAAGAGAAAATCTGTAAAAAATTTATTAGGATTTTTGGAAATGTCCTAAAAATAAGAGTGAGTTACAACATTTCTAGAAAAGCAATTAGAATATGATAAATACTGCCAGCCTAAGAATTACTGGCAGCTTCAGATGAATCCTGGCTTTTGCACAGAAACTATCTGAAATCATCTTTTTATTTTGTTCTTAAACATCTCTTTAGAAAGCCAAACTGTCATTATGGACTTACATGGAATGGCAAGTACTGTTGCCCCAGATGAATTTACTGGAGAATTGTTCATTCCTGCCCATGGTGGTAGGATAACGTTAAAAATAAAGGTGTTTTCTACAGGAGAATCCCCAGGCCAACTATGAGAAAATTCAGACTACTACTGGAGGTGTGTAACTATGCCAATGTGGAATGCAGTCTGAGATGTCGGGGGAACAACCCAGACTGAGCATAGTCCAAGAATGGAACTGAACTGCTGCAAGACAGGTGCATGCCTCTGATTCACTTATAGGGTTGAAAAAGACTTTCCATGCAGTAATTTGTCTTCCCTAGAACAGAAACCTATACGAGGTCAGATATATTGAGCTCTGGAAAAGCTAATTCTCCTTATTGATCGTAAAAAGCCAACTTACATGATTTAGACTGAGATTTTCATTTTGCAGAAGCTGTTTAAATCCTACACTGCCTGTATTGAACATATCACCTGCAACACCCGAGCTAGCTTGAGTTTCTCTGTTAGAAAAAGGAGCCTTATTCTTGGTATAACTGAGAAATAGACCGTTGAGTAGACCTGAAAACCCCAATTAGGTTTTCAGCTTTTCCGTTCCTCTCTACAGAGAGCAACTCTGTTGTAATCACATTTATGATTGAATAGGCACTTCACAGTCTTATGAATTAAATTATTTACCTTTTTAAAAATATCAGCAGAGAAATCTCGAGTTTTAAATGTTGACACTTCTCTTGGGAAGCAGGAAGGAAGAGATCAGGAGGATATCACAGTGCCAGTTAATGAGGCCAAGTCTTCAAGAAGAACATTCATTAGGTTATATATGGTAGTCTCTGCAAGCTGTTCAGAAACATAGACCAAAGCCTATTTAACTGTAGAGCAATACTTTCCAAAACTTTGAGAATGGCTGGAGGAAAAGGAAAATTAAGTGATAGAAACGAAGCACTTTCAAACAGCCTCCCCCTTTCTCTTTGTAGAATAATAGAGAGTCTGAAGCTAGCACAGTAGCTTTAAGGTCAGGATGAGCTTTGACCTCTGTTAAGTTTCCCACATTATTAGCAGGAAAACAGGGATGGACAGAAAAGGTGCTAATAAAGGGGTGTCCTTTTGTTACATTGTTTCCACTATTACAAACAGATGACTAATAACCCGATTTTGCCCTCTGTTTAGCATATTTAAAAGAAAAGAACAAGTTAAATAAATGATGGAAAGGGAGAGTACGAGAAAGATGTACGAAAACAGTGATGGAAAGAAATGAGTACTATTGTCTGAATTCTGCATTTGGGGAAAATATTCCTGTCATTGAATTGGAAAAACATGGACTGTAGGAAGGATTTGCTTTAGAAAGTTCTTGAGTTCTTGGTGTTTCAGGTTAAGGAAGTATTTCATTATATCTTACAGGGAATTTAAAGCTGTATGGAACAGAACATGAAATATGTCCCTATACTGAACTCAGTAACCTCAGTTATAAGCTAAAGTGTTTAATCCTCAGCAGACATAAATATGGATGTACCACAGGTAGAGATCAGGTGAAACTGAAATGCCAACAATGCCAGAGGCCAATGCAATGGCAGGGAATCTATAGGACAGAATATATCCAGACGAGATTAAAAGGCATGTGGTGTCTTATACTACTGTTTCCCAACCAACCACACTTATGAGAAATTCCTTGCTGACTCTGTATTTGGAGTTGTTTCATCCTGAGCATATGAGCAAGAGACATAACTCAAGCAACGAGGAAAAAAAATTCTTCACTTCATCCTGTTTGTGAACTGATCTACCCAATCAGTGTGTCATTTCTATCTGTCAAACATTTCTGAGGGGAAAATTGTGTATATATGTACATATACATATATATTCATGCTTATATGCACATATATGTGTGTATACATATAAATATACAATCCAGACTGTATAAATGCCAACTTTGTCTGTATGTGGTGCAAAAGAAAAGAGACCTACCAGTCTCATACCACACAACCCTCATTGTAGTGAGGGTCCTGAGGTCTGTTGAGTTCATTCAGTATGAGGACAGTGATACAATCCTCTCTTATCAGTAAGCAACAGATGAAGGGAATTATTCACTGATTCCAACTCAGAATTCATTCACTAACTTCTACCTTTTGTTGCACATGTGATGCCAGCACTGTAGGAGGGAGAAGGAAGAGTGTTGGATTAAGCAAGAAAAGTGGTAAAACTTTCTTTGACATCATTGTGTGAGGGTGTAGAGCCCAGTGTCTGTATGAAGCTATAGGGATGGCAGTGTGGATGCCACTAGTGTTGACTGGCTGGAAAAATACGGCTCTCTTTAAGTTGTGGCAGCCAGTTCTTACCAGTTGTGCATTGTGGTAAAAGTTAATTACTTTTCAGAATTTTCTGTCCACTCAAAAGTATAGCTTGTTTTCTTGGGAGGAGAAGAAGGTCCTACTGCACCAACACAGAGCTTGTGCTTTCAGAGGGGCTACCTCAACTTGGGCTACCCTAACCTTGTGCCTCATACAGAGAAAGACCTGTGCCTGAGCTGGGTCCACCGCTGTCCAGATAGGGAACGATGCCTTTCCCAAAATTTGCTGGAAAGAAAATAATCTCCAAATGATTTCCTATTGCTTTAGCCAGATCTCAGTAGTCTATCCGAGTACTCCCAACCTTCCGCAGCAGTCACCCCAGCAAATGCAGTACTAAGGGGAGGGTGAGTATATGGCTTTGCTGGGAGAAGAAGTTGTGTATTAAGGTAGTACGAATTCACAGCGTGGGGTTAATGCTTCAAGCCATTAATGAATTTATTAACTTTTTAAAAAATCTGCTTTATCAATTGCTGCTACAAGCCAATATTATTAATTTATTGTGAACTTGTTGAATTATGACTCCCTTAACTTGTGAAACAAGAAAAGAGAAATATCTTATCTCTGGGGAACAATTCCCCTCTTTCTTTAAACCTGCTTCCTGGTCAGTCTAACAGATTCTCTTTGATATTTTATCTGCCTGAGACTTATTTATTAATCCTTCATTGCCCAGGGGGAAGCTTTTTATGAATGTTTTAATAAAATACATTCAGTAGAGTGGTTGGTGTCCATGTGCATCTCAGTATTCTGTAGGGGATGGAATACAAATAAAAGATGATCTGATAGTAATAATTAAGTATCACCCTTCCAGGTCTTACTTGGCTTCCTTACAACATTTTGTGTGACTGCCTCCAATTTTTCAGCATTCTTCTTTGGCTTTATAGAAACCTTCTATCAATATTGTATTTTCTGAAAATGTGAATTATTGACAGAATTCCTTGTAAAAATATAAATGATTATATAATTGGTACGTAAAAAGAAACAGACCCACCTTCTAGATAGATTCAGTAGACAGGAAGCATCATTCCTGACTATTGCTGTAGTAACACCAGCCAAAAAGGGACAAGGGGGAATAGTTTTAAACTAAAAGAGGGGAGATTCAGATTAGATGTTAGGTGGAAATTTTTCACTGGAAGGGTGGTGAGGCACTGACACAGGCTGCCCAGAGAAGCTGTGTTTGCCCCAGCCTTGGCCAGCTTGGATGAATTTCTGGGCAGCCTGATCTGATGTCTGATTTACGGGCTGGCAATCCTACCTGTGGTAGGGGAGTTGGAACTAGATGATCTTAGAGGTCTCTTGCAATTCAAGCCTTTCTATGATTCTATGAAAAACAGAGCTCACTCTTACTGTCCCTAAATATGAAACTTGGAGGTTTTTACACTTAAGGACTTTGTCTAAAATTGTTTTCCTATCAGTTTGGGATAAAGAAGATATTGACATTCTTTCTCAGGTTGAAAGAAACACAAAATATCAAAGCAAAACCTAACTGGCACGGATAAAAGTCCTTTTGTGCAGAAACTAAACACAACTTCTTGTATTTTACCTGATTTGTTCAAAATTCTGACTGTTTCCTTTTCTGACATCTGGAAGTGACTCACATCTCAGTCCAAGCTTCTGAAAAGCCTCATGAACCTTAACGAACCTATCAGTAAACATATCCTCAGCTTAGGGTTTGTAGCAAAGGCAATTTTATGCATGGCTACTTCTGAAATATGACAGAAAAATAAAATACTCTGACCTTTGCTTTATTTATTAAAAAGATCAATCATTTTTCTAATTTTTTAATAGCGTGTGCAGAGAAAAACTTTCCTAACCAGATTCTAGGTCAGATAAGAATAGATGTACTTTCTATGCTGAATATGAGAATCTGCTCATTCCCCTCCAGTTCAGCTGCAGAGATTTCCAGGTAGCTACATGAGAATGTCAGCCTACAAGTAATGCTTCATTCACTTGGGCTTACGGAATTTTTATTTATCACATGCTGCACATGTATTTATTCATTTGTTTACATTTCCCAAAACAGAATGTTGCTTAAAATAGATAACATGACCAGTATGGAAGACAGTGAGATGTGCATCTTTGATGTTTGTCTAGCTATTGTGTTTCATCATGGTGATAGCTGCAATGGCTGACTTAGGTTAATAATTATTAAGCACTTGGGAATCCTTCAACATAAAAGCATTAAAGTAAAAAATGCAAAAAGGTATAATTGCTGATAATATGGCCTTCCTGAATACTTTCTCCACATTAGTAATAATATATTGGGGAAAAAAATGGTGTTCTGGAATTTGGCATAAAGCATGAATTAATTAGCTTTCAAAATAAGTTTCTGGCCAAGGAGAACACTTGGGGGTTCCAGGCTGGACTGCTCACTAGAAGCAAAGAAGCTTCCTATATGCTTAATTAGAAACACTTTGCCAACTCATCGCTGTTTGCTTACTACGCTCAGGTTGAAAAAGCAGAGCAAGAAAGCTGTCAAAACAAAAACACTTTCATATTTGAGCCAGTCACTTTATTTTAAAGTGAGGCTAGTCAGGGGGAAAGAGTTCATGATCCCACAATAAAAAATCACTAGCAGGATCCTGCCTAATTGTTTGTTTTCTCCTACTTCCAGTACCGAGTCTCAGTCAGGATTTCACTTTGGAGAATATTCTATCTTAAAAAATAAAAAATAAAAATCAAAGGACGGAGTTTTTTTATAGTATGAAGGTCATTGGGTTTTTCGTTGTTTTTAATTTTCCCCACTCAAGCTGTAGAATAATCTGTGGTCTGGTCTATTCACAGTTGGCATTTGTTTGAATTATTAGGAAAATCAGGGGATGCAGGAGACTGCTCTTGATATGCTGCACTGGAGAGTTGACTTAGGCAATTTCCATTAATGTTAATGCAGATTATGTTCATAAATCAGCCACACATCAGTGGAAAAATAGATACTTCAGTCTACCAAATGCTTAATGTTCCAGTATCACAAGCTCAAATGTGATCTTTTAATATTTGAAGAGTTACTCCTTCTTAGATGCAGAGAACATGAATGGTTTGTTCATTAATCCTCACTTTAATGTAGTTTTTGCTAGGAGACTTTTTGTTTGTTTATTTTTGTTTGGCTTTGTTGTTTCAGTTTTGCTTTCTTTAGTGAAAGATGACTGGACTACATTGGAATCTCTCAAAGACTCTGGCTGCAGCTGACTTAGTAAAGGAAGAGGTGCTAGTGAGCCTTTCCATATACAGCAGTTCAATTGTGCATGTTGTTTGATTGCTGGGAAGATTTCTGGCATGCTGGAAGCCTCTTCCAACAACTTCTACTAATTTGTTTAGGAGAGGGCATGAGCTGAGGGCTGTGCTCAGTTGCAACCATTTTTTTTGTGAAGGACAGGAGAGTTTAATAATATTGACTCAAGCTACTCCTTGACAGCTGAACAATCTGGAGAACATTTAACTTTAGTAGCATAGACTTAGTCTCTTTATCTGTTGTGATGTATAGACTATGTAGTTACTTAGATTTGCAAGGCTGATGTATCTTATTGCCATTAATTGCGTGTCTTCCTCTGAGAACCTTTCACAGAGTCTGAAACACATTTCTAGAATAAATGTAAGTGGGAATAAAGCAATAGTTCTTACAGGCTCTTGATGGTGCTGAATATCCTTCCTCAACCTTAAAATGATCAATTAGTGATAAATGTGATGAATGAATGAAGTGGGTACTTTTGTACTAGGCAAAGAACTGAGCAAAGCAATTAGTTTCAGTCCTGTTCCTTAGAGGCACAGAAGAAAAGAATTCTGTATAACTGATAAAGATAGTCAACCATTCCCTTAATTAAGTTTCTGGAATTTGTGCTCAGGGTGGACCATAAGGATGGTATTTATTATTTTTTGTACACTGATAGCTGTGGTTATTTTCAAATTCTTGACCAAGAAGTAAACAGTTCTACGTTGCCCCTCC
>JAOWBP010001760.1:84774327-84799658 GCA_028571105.1 Tragopan temminckii
CGTTGCCCCGCCCCCCCCCCCCCCCATAGTCATTAATTCTTCATACAGGCTCTTTTTTCAAACCCACATGCAGCCTCCTGTCTCATTCCCAACTTCCCTTTGAATCATTTGAAAAACTGACTATCGGTGGTGGTCTGGGCAGTTGTGGTTGCTGCTGGTGTGTTTGTTAATGCTTTGCTCCCAACAATGACCAAATATTTAAAGTTTGCACCCTGCTCTATCTCTATCAGCTTGAGGCTTTTAATTTTAACACACTTTTTTTTACATATACTGCAGCAAAAGAAACTGCACTTCAAAATAGTGTTTTTTTTTTCCCCTCTCCTTTTTTCCCCTCTGTGGTTCTTCGAAAGGTTAGGTTTGACAATAGGAATGTAGTCACAGATACTCTAGGCAACAAATGAGAAATGTTCTTTTGTGACCTTAATGTTGGCAAGTGATAATAACCAGTGAACCATGAAATACTGCTGCAATATTGCTCATGACTTTTCTGTTTTCTGAGATTAATTTTATGTTCTGAAATGAAGTGACAATCATTTATTATTCTGTTTTACATAGCTTCCACCAGGAAGCAAATATGAAAAGCTTAATTTTCTAGCCCACTTGCAGCAGCGTTTCTCGTGAAGAATCAGATATATGTTTAAATATTCCTTCTTTAATGTATGCAATATAATCCCTTTGTTTGGGCATAGTCAGAAGTCTCTGGTTTAGCACAGTTCTGGCTAATGTTTAAAAGTAGGAATTCCTTTACTCTTTAAGGGGTTAAATAATTATGGTACTAATTATTTAATATACTATGGGCATGAACTTTACAAGAATATTTAATATTATCTCCAAACTCTGGTCTGTTTAAATTGCTACCATAAGGATTTAGCAACCAAAGGCTTCATGATACCAACAGTTTCTACTCCACAAGTAGATTAGAATAGAATTTTCATTAGAGGAAAAATAAATCAACTTAGTTCACCTTTCCATGTACACTGTTATCTTCATAGGCTGTTGGTAAGCAAATAATTTTAAGGCTTGATAGTGCAAGTCTTACTCATCTTGAGTAGCGCTTACCCTTATCAGTGTTTCTGTTGACTTCAGTAATATTGCTGCTCTGAAATATAGCAGGTGAGTAAAAGCAGGAAAAGAAAAGCTAGGAAAGTCAGGAAAATTTCAAGGTCACTTGGATGGGGGAAATTAGATAACATTTTTAAAGTCAGAGTTTTTGTGTTGTTTTTTTTCTTCTTTTTTTTTCTTTTTTTTTCTTTTATTTTCTTTTATTTTCTTTTTTCTTTTCTATTTTTTTTCTTTTTTTCCTTTTCTGTGATTAAGTATCAGGGTATAATTGCATAACTAATTAAGGACTTGATTCTCAGAGGAACTGAATAACTATCACTTTCATGAGCATTACATTTCTCATTAAGGTTGTTCAAGAAGCTAAGCAATGGCCAGGGATTGTTTACCTGGAATGGGGCTCATTCAGAATGCAGTGGGTACCCTTTCTTTTGGAAAACTAAACAGTTTCCCAGTCTGGGTGCATTAAATTACATGTTAGATCTTTTGTTTAGCCAAATCAATTAAAGTAATCTGGTTTCAAGAGGGGATGAATTGATTCAAAGGGAGATTTAAATTTTGAACATCAGACCAGAGCTAGTATCTACCTGCAGATCAGGCAACTGGCATTAACAGTCACAAACAGAAAGAGACCGATCCACATACACTGTGAGTTAGGGGCAAAAGACATGGGATTGTTCACACATTTGGAGCGCTACAATCCCTAGTACTGACTAGCATTAACTAGTAGATCAAAGTCACTGGTAATTCTGGAATTTTGAATTGAACAAATTAAAAAACACACACATACACACATGCAAAAAAAGAAAAAAATACACCATCCCTCTGTGTTGGTATTCTGATAAGTACCTGAAAATCCCAGGTGATGTTTCATAGCATGACTCAGTTTTGTTCAGCTGTTCATGCATTACTGGCTGTTGTTTCCTGATTCAACAATAATCCCCTTTCTGGTGTTCTGATTAGATAACTGTTAAAAGCAAGCGTAAAATGTTAGGTTCACTACTATTAGTTACCAAAGCCTCAGCTGTCAGGAATTAGATATGGTGCCACTGCCACTAGATGTGCAATAAGCAGTGTTTGTGTTAAAAGTCAGAGATTACTTTCGTTTGAGAGTGCTCTGCTCATTATAACTCTACTTGAGGAGCCTTCTTGAAGATTCACAGCAAAGCTCAAGCTAAGACTAAATATAAAGCTAGCATCCTGGTGGGATTTAAAACAAATAGAAGATAAAGAACCCTTCTTTTATCTACTGAAATGGCCACAACTTGAAGTGGATAATTTACTGAATTGCATTTCATTTCCTTGTAATATAGTACATGACATACAAGCAAGATTAGGTGCTAGGATTCAGAAGCAATGAAACAGAAGTCCGTGGGTGCTCAGTGGGTATTTATACTTTTTTCTTTTAAAGACGTTTTATCCGAGGAAATTCAAAAGAAGACTATATGTTGTTATTCAAACACCAGTTTTATGGAAAGATCATGAATTATGCAATCACAACATGAAGTTGTTACATCTAAACTACTCAATTTTCACTATGTAAGCCACTAAATCTTCTGTAGCCTAGGTGTACATAACAGTGACTAGTAAATGTTCAAATGGAGAATACAGAACTTTGCTTTAAATTTTTTAAATTTGACAGATAGAAATTCTGTGCACTGGACTGTTTTGAGGCAGCCAATAAGATACTAATGAAAAAGAAGGGAAGCTTTGACTTACCTACCTAAATTTTTCAATGCCTTGTAACTATGCTAATATTCTTCCCTTTTTTTTTTTTTTTTTTTTTTTCTGTACTCTACAGGAATTTATGCTTTCATGTGTTTCTTTTCCACTTGAAAGTTATTATAAAAAGCTGGAATATATTGATCACAGACAACATGGGTTCACAAGGGGAAGTCCTATTTAAAGATCTTAATCTGCTTTTATGCTGAGGTTACCAACCCAGTTGACCAAAGGAAGCCAGGTGTTATCTTCTTGGATTTCAGAAAGCTTTGGATACTGTTTCTCATGATATCCTTCTGAACAAAATGTCCAGCATACAGCCAGGCAAAAACATGATGTGATGAGTGAAAAATTGGCTAATGAGTCACATTCCATGGGATTCCATCAGGCTGGTAGCCATTCACTGGTGGGGTTCTGCAGGGCTTCTTTTTAGGGCCAGTTCTCTCCTATGTTTTTATAAATGATTTGGATGCAGAACTCAAAGATATACTAAGTAAGCTTGCAGATGGACACGTGTTTTCAAATGCCTCTTGTCCATTAAAGCTCTTTTCTGGGCTCTATATCCTTCTTCGAGGGGTGGGTCTAGCTCTTAAGCTCCTGGATCATTGGGATGCATTGAAATTTATATCCTAAAGCGTTGTGTAACAGCCACACACATCCATTATTCTGACTCATTCGGATTTCAACAGGAATTCTGGATGTGCAATCATGTGTAATAACAATCTTCGATTGTAGGATATTTTCAAAATGCACAGATATCATTTGAGCTCTCATGGACAGCAGATAACAGGATCCTGCATAAGTGTATCAAAGAAAAAGATAGTACTTTTATTTATTTGAAAATCCATTTCTTTGTTATTGGTTGTAACTCTCTGTATGAAAACTCTGACCCCCAGCAAACAAGAGATGAAGCTTAATTGAAAGATTGATTTCCTGCTCCAATTTTAATTATTCCTATAGATTTTTCTTGCATATGAAGAAGTTGCACCTAGACCTGAGCAAAAAGTGAAGTAAACTCAGGAAATTATTGTATTTCCTCAGCTGGAGATCATTTTTTCTTTCTCCTAGGAAGCAAGATGTTATATTTTGCCAGAAATAAACAGATTTATCTGAGTGGCAAATGAAACTTGTTTGTCACAGTGGAGGGCAGAGCTGAAGGTCAGAGCAGAAACTCCACTTGCTGTGACACATTTCCATGAGCTGGATCATCCCTCTGTGATTGACAAAGCTGACACTCGCCAGGAAGGGAGTGAGGGTGAAGGGACAGCAGATATCCTCGTGATTCTGGGGAGAGTTGGGAAGCTGTAAAAGCTCTGATACTAGGGCCCTATAAGCACAAATTAAACATCACTAAGACACAGAACTCGCTAAGCAGCAGAGCAGAAGTCTGAGCCCTGGGAGGGTCAGGAAGAGGAACAGTGGATTTTAATCAGTTGCTGCTCTAGGGATTTCCTCCACCACCTGCAAAGGTTGGGAGCTTTGTGTTTTGTTTTTGTTTGTTTGTTTGTTTGTTCTGTTTTTTTTTTTAAATTATTTTTTAATGATAATGAAGAGAAATAAAGAGCTGCAAGTTACATGAGAATGAAAGAGAGATGAAAGAGGAGACTTTTGCTTGTTGAAATAAATATATTAAGAAGATAAGTTAGATTCAGGTTCAATATAAAGCAAAACAATCCAGACTAAAATTCAGCAGCAGAGTGAAATCTTAAAATCATTGAACACTGACCTGAAATATCAGTTTCTTTGTGTTTCTTTTATTTCACAGCAAGGCTTTCATTTCTCCTTTTGTTGATACATCTACCTGCCATAAACTTCTCTCCATGTTCTATCAATCACTTCTATAGTGGGCAGAGGAGAATTAATAGTCAACTTATGTTTCCACATCACTGTTTGGACATTTTTTACACCCCAATTGCAAATGCAAGCTGGAGAAATATGGTCTAAACTAAAAACTTGATGTCATGCTGGTTGGAAAACTGTAATAAGAGCAAGAGTTGGTTCTCAAGGTCTGCACATATGAAGGTAGATCCCATGCTTTAGGGTAGAACTCAGGACAAGATTATTTGACAGTCCTCCCAGCTGCATTCTTCAGGATTAACTTCCAGTTCTTCCTTTCCACGACCTCATCTGTTGCCACTCAGCAGTTACAGCCTCTCTTACTATGGGCATCAACTCCTAAACATGAAACCTTACCTAGCATCATTACTCTTCTCTGAGGTTGGAGAGCTGCATCATCTCCCAGGTCTTCTGGTTCCATTACTGTACTAATTATTTCTCACTATGGTTTCTATGAGCAATCTTAGTCTCTGCCAGCTCTGCAGTGTTGCAGGAGGAGGTGGCTGTTGATTTTTTTTCCCTGACAACTTTTTTCTACAGTCATTATCGCTTGGATTAATTTTCCTACCGTACCTTAAGTTCTGTATGTGTAATTCACTGGAGGAGAGGTGATTAGTGTCATTTATGGTTGGGGAGGGTTTCTGGCTGTTTTTTGAGGTCCATATATCAGAATTGGGAGTGGAGACCAAAATGTTTTACATCTACACGGGTCCCACGCTGCCAATGGACTTCAAAGCCTCTCATATGTTTTCTGCTGCTATTGCTGGGTGTAGACCTTGTTGAACTCAGTCCATTCATCTCTTTGACTTCAGTAAGGTTTGTATCAGACTAATGGACTTTTCAGTTTGATTTCTTTCTAGATAGTTCTCTAGTTTTTCTTGTTATTCTCAGCTCATGTTTTGTCACTGTTATTTATCATTATTTATGAGCCCTAAGAAACAGCAATTTCAGCAAAATAAGACTAACTTCTACGTCTGGGAGCTAGCTGTCTTGTGCAAATTCAGTTGGGAAATAAGCTTCTACTGCTGTTCACCAGTCTCAAACTCATCCTGTAAATCTTAATAAGTCCTCAAATCTGGCAAGAAGGGATACCCTTGGGAAAGTTTTAATGATTTGACAGTACTAAACATGGATAGAGGACAAGCAGATGCTTTGTCTCTAGACTTGTAAATTGTAAACTACTACTATCCTGTCAAATTACAGATTTTACATACTATAAATAAGGATAATGGGCAGTGAAAGCAAAGGTGGAGAATCTGAAAATTCTGCATCATTAAGACAAATACTGCTTTGTAACATTGTTCCAAAATTTCACGGAACGACACGAGAACAGGGTATATACAAGTCAGAGGACTGCAGTAAGGAGATGAAAGGTCAGGACTTCTTTGTCATATTTACTTACATTTTGATTTTGCAAGGACAAGGATCATTTTATGCACCATGAAAGAGTTTTAAATTTGCTCATATATCAGAGATTGTGTTTCTTTTTCCACTTTTTTTTCAAACACACATGACAACATAATCTGAGTGCTTTCTGGTGAATCATACCTTTTTATTATAACTTTTTCTTTTTGAATGATTTGATAAGGACCTTGTTTTGTCATCATTTAGTCTTTTCATCAAGATAGAGTTCTGCATGTTGCTCATACAGTTTCACTTTACAACTCTGCTTCCTCGTTGCAGTTTTGATAGCCATAAAATAGAATTTTCTAAAATTGGAGAACAAGCTGATATGCTTCATCCAGCAGAGCTGCAGGCTATTTTTCATGATTGCACATATATTGTGTTGATTATGATGAAGCCAAAAGTTTTTTAATAGTAAAAAAAAAAAAAACAAAAAAAAAAAAAAGAAAAAAAAAAACAATAGTCTCTTGCTTTCTGCAGCCTGACAGAAGCTCCTGGAAGACATTAAAGTTGAAGGTGTCTTACAGAATTGTTACTTTTCTGAGTTATGCTGAGGTGGATGTGTATTTTTCCTCTTTTATGGTGCAATTGATTTGATATTTTTTCATTCTTTAAAAATGTTGAAAATATCTCCCTATCACAAAGCATATAGCGTTTAGATGTGTGTGACTGTTTTTCTATATTCAAATCATGTATTAAATAAAATTACTGCACTGTAACTACAGCTACAGTAGCTTGTTAAACAGCACGTGCCATTCAGATCTCTCCTGTTATACTGACTCACTATGACAGGAACATATCTGCCACTGCACATAGGGAGAAACTGTAGAAAAGATAGATGTATAAAAGATGTGTATTAAGCAAACTAGGATTAAAACGAACAAAAGCATAGAGATCTTCTGGCTTTCAAGAGAATGTCATTTCAGTTTGTCAGAGAGATAGTTTGCCTTAGTCCTTCTTTTCCTTTGGCATTAACATTACAAGTGATTTACACAGATCTCACAGGCACCTGTGGAATACCAGTTCCTCACGGTCTTTGTGGTTCCTCTAGGTTGTAGAGATTTGTGTTTACAAGATTGTCTCCAGGCTACAGGAGAACTCCAGCAGTAACTATGCATCCTTATTTCCTGGGATTCAGAGAAGTATGTAATTCCAGAACAGAATCTGACTGCCATATCTTATTCCAACAAATAACTTGATTTCTCCAGCTTCCATTTGTTAGAATTATCATACAGCAAATTACCTTTGGTCTTCCAAGAAGATTTGGGGAAGTCTGAATCTATTTTTTCTGTTTTTAAAGTGGACCTTATTTATGAGGGATAACCCCTAACATTAGTAAGAATCAGCTTTTAAAGTGATTCCATTAAACTTCACTAAGGTCCAGAGCTGACATCCTTTTTGAGAATAAAAATATATGTTTGGAATAGTTCCCTGCCAAAAGTGAAATAAAATAAATAGAAACAAGTCCACAAGTCCTTGTTCTTTCTAGAAGTGTTCACAAATACACTTCAGTTAATCCACTTTCAAGTCACACTTTTTGTTAAGTCAGGCTCATTTTCCTGATTGCCCCTATTTAGACAGGTCTTTGGAAATCGGCTCCAGCTGAAAAGCTCAGGTTAGGATGTGAATGTAAATGAGTGAACTCTAAGCCTACTGTTGGGACCCTGCCTGGGTCAGGCCAACATAGCTTTGCCCAGTTAACCTCTTTTACCCTTAAGCAGCAGTGCCTTTAACATCATTTTACTGTTATTAATGCTGCCCCTTTCTGTAACTTTTCAGACAAATAGACATTGGGCTCTTCTGAGGTAAATAAAGCCCAGCAGTGGCTAATAGCAGGGCTAGTGGCATTGCTGCTGAGGAAAATAGCAGTGACAGCAAGAAACACAGATAAAATTGACACTGAGCCTCTGACATGGTAAAGATCAGTTTCCAGTGAAAATTACTCCCCCGTGTAAGCCAGCAGCAAGACCACTGGGGGGATCCTGCCATCAGCATCCCCCTCATGGAAAGAGACACCAGGCACTTTTATTCACTTGTTCTTGTTCTTTTTCTTTTTTTGAGAAAGTGAAGCTGATACTCTGCCTCCCTCTTCTACAGCTTCAAATCTGGCATTTTAAATCCTTATTTTCATTGCACCCGTCACTTCCAGCAAATTCACATCACCAGTGGCAGAAGCACCACACAAATATACACTCCAGAAGCCCCTGATTGAGTCTTTGGGCCAAGATGCTTCTACAGGTGGACTCAGATCCAGCTCGATCTTTTTTCCTGGTGTGCTTTGTGCAGAATTAAGGGCAGGGTTTTCGGGTTTTCCAAAAGTAGAAAAGACTTTGATGCACTCCTAGAGGAAAGAAGTCCTGCAACACATATGAAATAGGCAGTCTGAGGGTTGTACAAGGAATCGCACTGGGATGAGGATGGGCAAGAAATAGTGGTTCCTTGGATTACAAGAGGAGAAAGATGTATGGTGTCAGGGGATTTTGTATCTTCCTTGAGGAACAGAGTAAGAAATGCTAATACTGTGGGTCTGAGAAAGACCTAGATTTTTGCTAAAAATGTTTGGAATCAGCTCAGTCAGTTTGAAAAAGGGAATTTCAAAGAGCTGAGACTGTTCTTTCCAGGGTTAACGTGGGCTGAGCTTAGAAGCTGAGATCTTTTGCAGTCCTAAGTACTGCTTCAGTGCAACCAGTTCCTCTGACCAAATGCAAACTTATCAAAAAGATCAGTTTGATCACATTCTAAAAATGATCATTTCTCCTCCTTCAAATATAAAAGGGATTTAGGATGACTAGCTCATATCTAGGGACTGACACTACAGGCAGATGACTCAGTGTCTAGAATTAACTCTGGAGACTTGGCAAGACCTAATCAACTCCTGAACTTACTCTGAGCACAGGAATAGCAGTGGTGACTTCTGTGATAGAATCAGAGGTAATACATGGAGGTGTCTCAGGGGAGGCTCAGATGGGTATGAGGAAAAGGTTCTTCACCAGAGGGTGTTGGGCATGGAACAGACTCTTCAAGGCAGTGGGCACAGTCCCAAGCTGCCAGAGTTCAAGGTACTTTTGGACAATGCTCTCAGATACAGAGTTTGAATTTTGTGTGGTCCTGTGTGGAGCCAGAAATTGGACTTGATGATCCGCATAGGTTCTTTCCAACTAGAGATATTCTATGATTCAGTGTGTGACCACACACATGTATAAAGTTACATGAGTATGGGGTTATTCGCTTGCATGACTGCAGCTCTGTGTGTTAAAATGGTGGGAGAATCCATGTGACATATCCATGTGATGTATTACATGCTGTGAACAAACTGTCGAGTTCCACTGTTGTTGTTTGAGCTCTATTTGGTGACAGATATAAGCCAGACTTGTGATGTCAGAGGGTCAGAAAATCATGGAATCATTTAGATTGGAAAATTCATCTAAGCCATATTCCTTAGTGACATGTCCATAAGTCTCTGAAATACCTCTATGGATGGAGACTTCACTTCCCCAGACAGCCTATTCAAATGCTTGACCATACTTTCTCTGAAGTGTCACCACAATCACTCCTGTGTTTCATTTCCATTAACATTATTTTAGACCAGTGCCAAATGTTCTTCCCCAGTGTACC
Source organism: Tragopan temminckii (assembly GCA_028571105.1). Taxonomy (NCBI): domain Eukaryota; kingdom Metazoa; phylum Chordata; class Aves; order Galliformes; family Phasianidae; genus Tragopan; species Tragopan temminckii. The sequence goes on from JAOWBP010001760.1 coordinate 84,783,964, forward strand.
CAGCTCATGTTTGTAAGTCTGAAAAAACAACGTGGAAGAGCATGAAATATGAGATTATTATGAACTGAATGTGAGAAGTCTGGGGCAGTGTTAAAAGTCTGAACGATTTATAATCAGTAATTAGTTCCTGTTCTGATGATATAGAAGCTGACTCTTTTAAAAATAAATCAGCATGATGTAGCAGATATATTTTGATGCTATTATTAAATGTCATTGTGGCTTAAAATGCAAAACACAATAGGATTCTAGAAACCTGTCCAAATAGCTTTGTATTACAGTAATATACATAACTATTTTCAAGTGGAGAATGAGTATGCTTTAGTCTCTGGAGCCTACAGCATGGCCTTGTCAAGTTGAATGAGATACATAAATAGTACAGATAGATAAATGCAAGCATGGATATAGATGCATTACCTATTTGTTCTCAGGGATAAGGTAACTGGGTTTTGACACTGATCTTTAAAAAATATTTTCTCAGGCAATAGTCTAATTACATGCATTTTATTCAGCTCATTGGTGGATTTACTATTAAATTTCATATTCCTTTCATATAGTCTCAGAATTTCAGCTTATCTCACTAGCTGTTATATAATGACAGGAAGTCAAGTTGACTTTTGCTGTTAGTGTTTGCTTAACTGGATTTAGCCCTCACAATTTCATACTGAGATTTACAGAAATTATGGGAGAAGAAGCTGTTTTGAAATGTGGACATTAACACGCTGATAAAAGGGAGATGTAACACAAAGCTAAAGGAAATCCTAAGAGCCTTTTTTTTTTAAGCTAAAATGATGTAAACTAAGGTGGAAATCGCATCATAGATAGATCTGTAAGAAAACCATTGAGTTTCTTCTTGCACTGGGAAACAACAAAGAAATTTCCTGATATTTCATACTTACTTACAGTGGTTGAACTTTGACAGATCTGAAAGCAAGATTTGGTAGAAGGGCAGGTTATTTTTTTTTTTTTAATAAGTTCTGAAACTGAGGATAGTCTTGTGCCTTAGTTATTAAATCATCAGTGCTCAGTATAACTTCTATTCCAGCTCTGTCATATATTTCCTCCACAGGAGTCATTTAATATCTTCCTCCTTCTGTTTCTCATTTTTAGGACAAAGACAAAACGTTTCATTTCTTACCCCTCTTTGAAAGTCTCATTTATCTACGTTATAAACTCTTCAAGGAAGGAGTGTCTTTGACTATCAGTTTTATAATGCACAACAGGTAGGTACCAGTGGTAGAGCATAGACATGCTTCCACAGTAATAAAAATAGTAATAGAAAAAACAAGAGAGAACTTCACTAACCTGAGAGTTTTCTGGTGCAACAGCGTATGGAGTCTCATGATTTAATCTCTGTGTATGATGTCAACATGAAGGTTTAATTATTTAGTGAGCGCTTGCATACAAGTGAATTAGTATCTATATGAAAGGTGCCTGAGTATGTACATGCAAATTTCCATTTCTTACGGAGAAAATCTGAGAAGAGTCTCTGTTATCCCTAGGGACTCAATATATCAGCATAAATTTGGACTTATTCTCCAAACACAATTTTCAAGGTCTTAGAAATATAAAGCGCATCCTGTTTGCTGAGCCAGTGTATCAGTTCAGAGTTTAACCTCTTTCTTATTTCACCAGTTGCAACCAAAGCTATCTTCTCTTTGTTAGCTAACTCAGGGAAGAAGTGTAGGATACATAAAGTATAATGAATGGGATCTTTCTTTTCATTTCTCCCTCCAAAAAGATTTATAGATTTATATGGAAAAGGTTCTGTCAAAATTAACGTATGTACATATGTGTACATACATGTGATTGGTGTAAAACAAATTACCAGCTTTTCACATCAGCTATGATACTAATGGGATGCAGGCGTTAATCTGGTTACTGTTTCTTTGCCTTTTTACATTTATCTGTAAGAACAAACATGATGGTAGGTAGTGAGAAAGATGCCCCTTTCTCACTCAGTGATCTAATGCCTCAGAAAACACTTGTTCATGGAACTGTTTACAGAACTGCCTGGAAGCGATGATATCTTAAAACAACGCATCACTAGAGACATGATTTCCTGTGTGTAGAAAATCTGTAAGTAAACAAAACAATGTAGTTGAAATGTAGGAAAAATTAAGGATAAACAAAGATAATTTTACTATTTTACTATTTTACCATTTACATGGCTGCAATGTGCAGAACTGCTCTTCTTGCAGTGTCTGTGATAAAGAAGGGGTGCAGATATGAAAAGCTGACTGCAAAATCTCAGGCTGAGGTAGGGAAGGTAAGGGTATCTTGCAATTGGTAGTTCTCGTATCCAGGCTTTAAGCCTTGGGGAAATAAAATCTCACATGTATTTCCTACCAAAAAGGAAAACCATTTCAGAAGAAGGCCTTTTTCTCTCCTCAAATCCCTTTTCTTAGGACAGGATCACAGATCTCAATTACCCATTAAGTGTTTCCTATTCCTTAACTTGTCACTTAATAAAAATATCATTTTTTAAAGCTTTTCACTCTAGCTTTAGAAATGCTGATGTCTCTTTGACAAAACAAAAAATATTCATTTCACAGCCAGGAAATGAAAGCCTTCACTGAATATGAATGCAAATTTTAAGTGGGGAGTTAATATTCAGCTACTAAGAAATCATTTACCTATTGTGAGTGAAGGACTCTATGAGGAGTCGCACAGGGCATAGTTCAGACCTTGGTACATAACCTTCTATACACTGAAAATACATGTTTCATACAAATAGACACTCTGGGAATCCATCTTTAAGCTCTCTCACTATGAGAACAATATGTGAACCTCACTCTTGATGGAAAATAGGCACAATGACATCCAATTAACTTAAGGGTGATGGTAGTTTTGGCTTGCTGGGATTGAGGGACAGCGTGATAAAAATACAAGAATAAAATCTCTGTGAATGATTCTCAGAGGAGCTATTGGCTCATAATTTTGAGGATTTGAGCTCAGAGAAAAGGAAAATACACACTGCTAGCCATGACCATTATTCAATATCAATATCAGCATAGGAATTCCCTTTCGCTCATTTTGAAATATTTCTCATTCTTCTTTAAAACTAGTTTCATATAAAAAAAAAAAAAAAAGGTGATCCATGTATTGATCTCTACAAAGATGTGCATATAATTCCAGGAATTAAAAGGGCAACCATTTGAGCACTTACCATAGGCATGGCGATTAGTCACACTGTCATCATTGTTAACTGCATCTGAAATTACAAAAAATGTCAGCACCCAGCTGCCCTACACATACAGACAGGACGTTTTATATCTGTATACATACATAAGAGAGCAACCACAGAATCTATAGTATTAATATCTGTAGTGTATGTTTGCTTTACCTGGGTGAGTGATTCAGACTTCCTGTTTCACCTTTAGGACTTTATGGTTGTAATAGTAACAGGATTTGTGTCTTAAGTCACTTTCATATATCTAGGAAACATAAACAAAGTCTTTCCCAAGAGAGGCAAAGATCAGCCTGTGTATAAAGCTGTCTGTCTGATCAGCTGTCCTCTTGCCATCATCTTTTTTTTTTTTTTTGCCTTTTCTGTCATAGCTCTTTGATTTTTCAAATTCGATCAGGTATTCTTGAACAAGCTAATGTTTTTTTCTTCCCAGATATTTCACGTTCTTGTATAGCAGGCCTTTATTGAAAAAGTAAAGCTGAACTTGAGTGACACAGGTTTCCATCTAACAAAGTTTCTCAAAAAAGTTACACAAGCATTGAGATCATTTGCACAGACTATGGATTTTCTCCCTGAATTTATATAACTGTATACTAGTCCATTCCAATAACTCAGATGTGTGAACACTAAGTTGTGAAATAGACAATTGCGATCTCATAGAGGCAAAAATGAGAATCCCTAACAGTGTTCCTGAGGTGTTAAAAAGAGATTTTCGTCGATGGCATACATGTTGTTCCACAGACAAAGTGCTGATGTCTCTTCACTTGTCCTTAGAGCTTATAGTTTTAATCCCCTGTCCTTCTTGTCCGAAAGTCAGGCTTTGTAGCAAATTCAACTGAAAAATAAAAAATAAAAATAAAAAAAAAGATCAGATTCACAGTCTTAAGCACTACAGTCAAAGATTATCATGTGGTGAATATTTACACATAAATATCCAAAGTTGAATGTCTGCGTGCCATTCCAGTAGCTGCAAAATTGTGAGCCTATGGTCTCCATTTGTCATTGCAAGATGTATTCTGGAACCACAAATAAGTAGGAACTGGAAACTGGTTTCATGAATAGAACTGAAGAACAGTACTTACTCATCAATGAAGGACAAAAGAAATGGAGTAGAATTTTCAACTGAGGTCCCATTTATTTCAGGGTTCCAACATGATCCTTGTTGTCATGTAATTCCTCCTGATAGTCATTGAAAAGCTACAAGAAGTTTCAAGTAATTCATTTTACAAGTGAAACTACCTAACATTCCTGTCTATTTTTGTATCACTACTAGATATCTTCACATTTTCCCAAAGTCTTCTCTGAGTGCCTCTAGATATGCCTGTTACTGACAGCTGTTTCAGTGGTCCTTTCACAGAGATCACTGGGCCTAATTTGAAAGTTCAGAGCATCCCACTGATAACATTCTTCCATGTGTAAAATCACTCCTTCCATTCAGTTTGTTTTCTGTGACTTTGCCATTTTCTAAAAATATTGCACACTCTAGCTGCTTGGAGCAAATCCTAGTCCCAGTGGAGTCAATTTTTGGCTGTTTTAATAGGCTGTTGTAGGAGACTGTATCAAAGACTTCCAGGAGGTCCCAATAAACTATTTTAACTAGCTCTCCTTTATTCACTCTTTTGTTATTGCAATAAAAGAATTCTAGCATATCTAGGACAAAATTTCCTTTTCTCTGAATTGAATTGCTTAATCCCTGCTAGCTGCTGTTCATGTGTGCAGTTTGGTTCCTCTCTCTTTAATTAGTATTGCAGCTATTTTACCTGGTACTGAAGCAAATCTATTCTGACTGCTCTTCCTAGAATCTATTCCTTTTTTGGACTAGGTACATCATTTACTACTTCCCAGTCTTCTGCAAAATAGCTGATCTTAATGAGCAGCTGCTGGTGGTTAGTGTCTCAAAAGACAATGCTTTGTGTTTATTTCAGCTATTTCTTACCCCCTGGAGAGACCTAATCTTCACTTACATCTAAATGAGGATAAATGTGACTGATTAAATTGACAATTAGTGTTGTTTATAGAAATTATTTTTCAAGTTTTTGCAGTTCTTAACCCAGACTTCAGTTCTTCCTTCAGATGCCAAAGGTCTCTGGGGTAAGACATTGTGGTCTAGTGTCTAAATCCATACTCAAACCTGGATGCTCAGGTGGACTCTATTTCCAACCCCTGTAAGCACTTTCTGTACGATATTTAGAAAATCATTTTATCTTATCATGTCTTCATTTCCTTATAAATAGCATAATAATTACCTGATTGAGCAATACACTTTTTGATCCTCTGATTAGAAGTGCTGATACGGTTTGTCTGTCTGGATGGCTTATTGGTGCTCAGAGCTGGTGTTCTAGCAATAGGAGAGAGTTCGAACAATAACATATCTCATTTAGACTGGTATTTTATGAGTTGGGTCCAAACCTAATCTACACTTTCACATTGGTTTAAACATGGAGTCATTACTTTCTAGACAGTGGAGATGAACAGACTTTTCAGTTGTGTAACTCATATGAAAAATTTCCTTTCAACATTGTTTCATAATATATTGATTCTGATTCAGGTTTCTGCAAGAAACATTTCCTTTTTAAATGAAGCAAGTCTTGTAGGTCCTATAAATCCCAAATTGACAGAAACAGGAACCTCCCCTTGCAGTAATGAAAGAAATCACTGACACTATTTCAAATTCATAGTTTCTTCTAAAGGTTTAAAGAAGATGAAAACAACAAAGGTAAGTGTTTTGGCTGTGAGATTTTTTTTTCAAGAGGTCACAGAGGGAAGTGACAGCAATTTATACTTATAAAGACTGTAGAACGATCTGAACAACAAAAAGTAAATTTAGAAAGAGCTCTAAAGACAAAGAGCTAGCCCTACTGAGTCTACCTTTACTACCTACCATCTAACATTTTACGTACTCCAGAGTGGAGATTTAACGAGAGTGTTAACAACCTGTATAAATACTCCTCCAAACTCTCCTTTTTATATAAAGCACCTTTCCATGCTTATAGCATAAAAGGGATTTTACATACATACCTTCTGCACTCAGTTTACTAAAAATTTGCTTGTGTTTTATTCAAACGTTAAGTGTGTTTGTTCCAGTCTTTTCCCCCATGAATTCTAATGATTTTTATTTTCTCAGTACAACACATGTAATACTGTTTTGGTCTAATGAAAGCAGCAAAGGGTTGAGTTACTGAAATATCTGTATTTTAGCTCTAACCACAGTTTGCTCTGGAAGGTCATTTTTGTAATGTAATTGTGGATCACCAGATGGCACTCTTGCAGGCAGTATATCAAGTCAGAAACCCTATTTATAAAAAGGGAAAAGAATATATAAGTCTCTTTACACTTCTGCTTTGGGTAATCTGACTAGGTCACACCATTCTATTGCCATCTTTGTGATACTGTGGTACAAACTTATTTTCCAGCTTCTGGTCCTGCTCCCTGTTCAAATCCAGTATATATTTTACATATTTGTCTACATCTATGGCTTTCATGTCACCTCCTAACTCTCTTTCCATTAGATGAGACTTAACACTGTCTACGTTGGAATGCACAAAAGAAAGTTCGTGTCTGCCTCAGCTCATAATGCCATCATGTTCACTTCTCACATTTTATATCAGTATTAAAGTTAGACTAATTTCCTTTCCTTCCCTCATTTCTAGTTGTTCCCAGTTCTTCTCTGGACCAATACAAAAGCTCACATCAGGCTGAATTTTGAGTAGCACACACTTTTCAGTGAGTCTTCTAAAGCAAAATGGAGTGCATTAGCAATGTTGTGTGACGGGCTGATGGCAGAGGGCAGGTCATGACAGAGTTAACAAGTGCACTTTGCTAAGGCTCACCTTGGAACTGCACTTTCTTGTTTAGCAAGAGGTAATATTCAGCTACAAGTACTGTCTGGTCAGTCCTACTACATATTCTCCCTCCTTCCTCACACTGCTAGCAGTGGTTCTTGTTTGGTGTTCTCTCTTGATGCCCATATCTCCCCGCAAATATCCCTGTGTTGTTCTTCCATACTGTCCTCCATTTGTGGAACAGGCTTTGGTTGGTCCCTTCTCACTTCCCTGTCAAGCAGTCTGTCAGTCCTCATCTCTGCTTTGACAGGTCCTCTCTGCAGTGATAAATTTCCCCCATTAACAGTTACTGCAGAGCCTGCAATTCCATATAATAGTATGCAAACAACACACTGCCTTATACAGCATTCCCTGAGCCATTTCTCTTTCAACGGCTATTTCCTTACATTTTCAGAGCAGTGCATGTAATTTAGCCCGTGTGACTCCTATCAGCTACAAAGAGCTAAATCCTCACCTAAATCTTTGAAAATTTAGGGGTACCTTACCAAGTCTTAGATTATATATCACTTTAATCAGCCTTATAAATCTGATTACGCATCTTTCAAATAAATAATGATGGCTTTTGCCTGAAGCTTTTACTGTTTCTCAATCTGTATCTATCAACTGAGATTTTATGTGCACTCAACAATTGTTCTGTTGTTAGAAATTCTGTTATTGCTGACTGCAATGACGTTCATTCAAATGATATGGATGGAAAATATTCTCCTCTCACAGAGCAGTTAAATCGTAAGGCAGCATTAGTTAAAAACTAGCGTCACTATTATGTGAAGTTGTGTATCTGATTTTCCTCATTCTTATTCTGAACAGGTTCTGGGAACATTTTAGGTCTAAGTTAAAGTAACATTTCCAAAATTGATGAGACTATGGAAAAGAGTTTCACTATCCTCACTGAAAAGTTACATTTTCCACCGGAAAATAGAAGTCAGCTAAGTCAGAAAATGACTTGAGAGCATTATTTTTTCTGGTTTTTTTTTTTTGTTTGTTTGTTTGTTTGTTTCAAAATACCAAGGTTCTGTTCATTCTGCTCTACCTGTAACTGTTATGCATGTCCAGAGCTGAGGATATGCGAAATAACCTGTAAATATCTGAACATGGCTATACATATACCTGCCTATTAAATCATGAGCAGAATCACATTTGTAATGCTTTTTTTACATTCACACAGAAGAATATCTAACTTTCTGGTATTATTACTAAAATACTTTGCTACAACAGTAATGTCAATTTTTTTTGGTAAAGACATTTGTCTGCTTTATATTACAGTTTTCTTGTGTGTTTTTGGCAATGAGCCAGCAGGTTGCCCTTGGGGCCAAGAAGGCCAGTGGTATCCTGGTGTGCATCAAAAAGAGCATCACCAGCAGGTCAAGGGAAGTGATTCTCTGCCTCTGTTCTGCCCTGGTGAAGCAACATTTAGATCACTATGTCTGGTTCTGGGCTTTCCAGTTCAAAAAAGACAGGGATCTCTTAGAAAGAGTCCAGTGGAGGGCCACAGAGATGATAAAGGGCCTTGAGCATCTACCATATGAGAAAAGGATGAGTGACCTGGGTCTGTTCAGCCTGGGGAAAAGAAGACTGACGGGGGATCTGATTAATGTTTTTAAATATCTAAAGGGAGGTGAGAGACAAATGGATGAGGCCAGGCTGTACTTCTTAGTACGTAGTGGTCAGACAAGGAGCAGTGGCCTAAAACTTGAACACAGGAAATTCTGTACTAACATACAGAAGAACTTGTTTACAGTAAGGATAATAGAGCACTGGAACAGGTTGCCCAGAGAGGTTGTGGTGTCTTATTCAATGGAGATATTCAAGACCTGTCTGGATGTCTGCCTGTTTGACCTATGGTAGAGAACTTGCTTTAGCAGGGGGTTGGACTCAATCTTTTGAGGTTGCTTCTATCCCCTGCAATTCTGTGATTCAATGTTTCATAAGTGAAACAGAGTTAATCCCTTGACAGTTTGCAGCTTGACTCCAAAATACAAGGAGTCCTTAGACTTCTCAGTACTGCAGATATTTCTGCAAAATTTGACTAACTGGGCATGGGACTGGAAGGAGAATGGGGAATGCCATTACCATGAAGAGCAACGTGAAAACAAGATAGAAGCATCATCAGAATGGCTTGTGACAGACACAAAGAAACAAATTTGAAATATAGGCTGTTTTAATTTTGTACCCTGACATGGTAATCCTGGGAAGTCTTTGGGTCTCTGATTCTTTGTCTTCTCCAACTGGTATCATCAGTTTCTTAGAGAAAAGCTGCTGTTTGCTAGGTGTATTGTCAGACTCTAGATAACTGAGAACAGTTACTAGCAGCACACAAAGAATTCCCCATGAGATGCAGAGCTAGTGACAGTCTCAGACAGGGTCTTTATGTGTTATAAATATTATGAATGCTATTATGAAAGGTGAGGTCAGTGATAATCTCCATATTTACAAGGAGAAATCACAATAGTGATTGCAGATTTGCAAAACAGCATGCTGCTACTGCAGTTAGGGGGAAGCAGGCACTGAATCAATGGGGCAGCATTGTTCCGTAGTGCATGATATTGTTGGAAGCATAAAACTCTTACATAAAATATAAACCAGGTGCCTGGAGACTTGTTATTAATAAAGACCAGCAGCCATTTCTCTGAGATATCAGAGGCATTGACTCTAGCAGTCTGGGTAAAATCCAAACTGGCAAATACTTATCAGAGGCATACAAAGCATTCCTAATGAAATGCAAAGCTGGTAGCAATTCAATTTTTGGGGTATTTTATTACAGACATCAATATGAGCTTATCTGAAAGGAGTAAGTACACATACTTTCAAGTAAAATTAGACATCATATCCCAAGAAAGTGGAAGAAACATCACGTCTATTTGCCTTGCTGAGTGAAAGTGATCCCATTTTATAGATAAGTCTTTTATACTGAAAGGATGTAAAAATTCACGTCCGTATAGATGTTTTGATTGGAGGGATGTATTTTCCCTGAAATGCTTAAAAAGAAAAATATGCAAATTTGGGCAAGATAGGGAAGGTATTGGGGAAAAGCACAATTAAAAAATAGGACAATATCTCTTTTGATACTTAATTAGATTTCACACATCTTTAAAAGTTACAATATTCTCCATACAACATCCCTTTACGTAATATAATTTCTCTAAATTCTTCCAATACTTTCAGGGAAAACTATGTATTGTGGCAACTACAATGAATTTAGATGTCCCGATAAGTCTCAACCAGGGCTATTTCTCCAGCAACCTAAACATGGTCACTTGCATATGCTTGGAAATAAACTAAATAACAGCTAGACAAAAAGTCCCTCCCCATCTTTTCTTTAGGCCCCTTCAGATACTGGAAGGCTGCTATAATGTCTCCTCAGAGCCTCCTACTCTCCAGGCTGAAGATCCCCAGCTTACTCTGCCTGTCCTCATAAGGGAGGTGCTCTAGCCCTCCAGTCATCTTTGTGGCCCTCCAATGGACTCGCTTCAACAACTCCATGTCCTTCTTGTGTTGGAGGGCTCCAGAGCTGGACACAATACTCCAAGTGGGAGTAGAGAGCAGAGTAGAGGGGCAGAATCACCTCCTTCCATTTGCTGGTTGACAGGGACCCACACAATTTTTTTTCTGAAAACAGTCCTAACCTCAGCAGATAAGGATCCTGCACTGCATTATATGCAAAATTTGTGGAATCAGGGTGTCTGTAGGTGAGGAAGACCCTAACTGTGCAATCCCATGAGAAGATGAACCCACAGAGCCTCACTCACAATAAAAGAAAATCTTTCCTTTTTATTTCAGTTCTTTTATCTCTGATAAATATTACTCAGCCCTTCTCTGACCTTCATCAGAGATTTAATTTGTTAACATTTATAGCAAGGCAGATGGGTCTGCCCGTCTTTCATAGAAACTTTGTCATTCTGCATTTTGCAAGGGCTGAAAGGCTTTTGGAAATTAGAAATGTCACCTACAACGTCAAGCTGAGTTAAATGTCCTTTCATGTTCATTCGCACTTACCCACTTAGCCTTCGAGCTTTTACTGTCAGCTGCCCTTCTGCAGCTGCACTGGTGCTCACGTTGACGGGGAGAAGTGACATGATGTACAGGCATGGATGCCAGTGAGGCTCTGAAGGCAAGCAGAAGATCAACATTTGAAAAGACGGCAGTAAGAGCTTTGAAATAATCTGGTTAACTGAAAGCTTTGCAGGAGGAACATCTATGTGCTCAGGAAGTATGCTGGAATGGTTGTGGTGCTGAAAATCTGAATGATTCAGGGAAGTAAATGAAATTTATGAGTCACTGAGTATCCCAAGTGAGGCCTGGTGATTTGCTGAACAACAAAGCTGTTCGTATTTGGGTGCTCTAGGCACAGCACTCCCACTCAATGTCAGCACTGTCTTCCTAGTATCTCTCTGATTCCTCTTAAGGTTAACAAATTCATAACTAGGGATGTGGTTGGAAACGCAACTGCAGTCCTCAGAGAATGAATGAAGTCAGGACTCTGGGAATGCATTAGTAAGAGCATTAGTGATAAATCTAAACAAAGGAAGGCAGACAAAGAAGCATTTTTATTTGCATTTTATTAATGAGATATTGAGATAAAATAGTAAGTCTAGGTCTACACTATGTTTTAAAAGCAGAGCTCTTGCAGGCTACTGTTTTGAATCTCAAGATAACCATGACTGGACAATAAGTAAAGTCCACAGTGAGGGAACACAAAGAGCTTCGCCTTGTACTGTCCTTCAGGCCAAGCCAAAAGGTGAGCCTTCCTCCAGTGTACAGCAGTCACGTATGTCAGAATTACTTCTGTTGTCATTGTATGCAGTGGATTCTGAAGAGGTTAGGAATCACTCAAAATAGCTTGTCATTTTAAAGTATGATACTGTGTCTGGTCTCAGTCAAGAACCAGGAATATGAAGTCCACAGAACCAATAGGCTATTTAGATATTTATTTAATATCTATATTTTAATGTATAAACCAATACAGATTTTAGGGCTGGTGAAAGATTAATGACCTACTGGGAAACACTGACATCCTCCTTTTTAGTGGCTATTGTCTCTTACATTTCCTTGAAAAAAGAACCAAATACTAAGCCAAATGCAAAAGAGATGGCATACAGTAACAAAAAGCCCACCTAGAGAAGGGAAATACCATCTATTCTATATAAAATGATGGCAAGAGAATATCCTGTTCAGGAAACAAAAGCCAAAAAGACTTTTTTTGGGGAAAAAAAGACAGTTTTCTCCTTTTTTTTTATAAATGAGAGATAGTGCAGGTAAAGTATGATATTCCTCAGCTTTGGATACCATGAACAGAACTCATTCAAACTAACTATGGGGTTTATTCACTTAATTAAGCATAAGCCTCTGTGTTCAGAAAGGTGCCCTAATGTATCCAAGTTATTTGTCTGTGGCTTCCAGACTGGGCACAGAGCCTACAGAAGGCTGTTACCCTTCCAGGCCAGTAGCTGGAGATAAGGGATGAAAGCCACAAGGCATGTTTCCAGAATGGAATCCCTGCTCTCATATGTCTCCTGTGCAAACACTTACCTCCAAATTTATTCAAAGATCCCAAGATGTCAATGACCCATTTAAGCACTTAATTATCACACTAAAATAGAAAGAATTGCATTATAGATGTGCATCTATCTCCTGGCTGACCTAAAAGGGAGACTCATGCTATAATTTTAGATACAGAGATGATATTCAACTGACATATTTAGACAAGCAAATTTAGGAATCTATGTGTGGACACATAGTTCAAAACTGAAATACCAAAACATAGGTATCTCTTCGTGGTTAACTATTGGCATATGGTAGGGGAGGATACACTCCTGTTAGATTCTATAGAAATCAATCATTACAGTCAGTGGAACTTAGTGGGAAGCTCAGTTCACTCTAAAATAAAAAAATTCAACTCCTCAATTCCCACTGCAGTGCCTGTTGCTTGCAAGGAATAATTTATATTATGCAGTCCCTGTGTTGCATGTGTCAGCTGCATAAAGATGTCTCAGATAGCACTTCGTATCCAACTGAGCTCTGCCCCCAGTGGCTGGGGAACCAAAATCTGTTGAGCAGATGTCCAAAAACTGCAATGGGGGATGAGACCCCAAGCGCGCCTGCAGGCACCTGCATTATGATGTCCTTAATGTTGAACTGAACCCTTGCTCTACACTTGCCCAGCTGAATCCCATCATGGGAGCTTGTCCCTAGAACTTTGCCCTCAAGTCTTGATTTCACAAAAAGCAGTCAAGAATTCTTGTAATACTTCAGCAGAGCTGAAAACCTATAAAGTTATCTGAGTTCTTGTTTTAGGGTCATGAGCTTCAGAGCCAGGCAAGTTTCTGTGAACACACAGATAACCCCTCACTGCCGGATGTGCTGACCTGGATCTCAGGCAAAGGTGTGGCCATTTAAATAGGATTTTGCACTTCAAGAAGGTGAGTAGGCAGAGTCAAAAAAGATAGAAAAATGCTCATAAAGTTTACAGTTGCATTATGGCAGGAAACTGGACATTTATTTCTGATTCTTCCTATGAGTGAAGCTACCAATACACATGGAGCTTTCCTTCATTAAAAGGATTTTTCAATGGCAGAGACCTGATTGTTCTGTAACAAACCTGTGTGCCCTAGGATTGAGCCCCCAGAAACCAAAACAGTCAGAAAAATCACCTGCTATTCATCAAAGAGCTACTGAATCCATGAAGTTTTGGGATGACATTCTCTTCACTATTAGGTGTTTTTCTGTTACTTCTCAGTGGAAAAAATAAATCTCAGTGAATTTTCAGTTTTCAAGAGGATAAAGACATTCTCTTATTAAGAAAATTTCTCTTTTAGAACATATTAGGAAAGCTACTGTGCTACTGCTACTTCGTCTGTATCTGTTGTATGTTCTGTACTGTACATCCTTACTCCAAATTTGCTTAGAAATATATACAAACATAAGTAATGTAGAAAAAGGCAGCAATATGACTGAAGGCTGGAGCACAGACAATTGATTTCACTGCATCTTTGTTAAGGTACATTAATCTTGCAAAAGTAAAATATTATTAATGGTAATTAGAAAGAAAGAAGTATGTTACTTTTAAGCTGATTTATTTCTCTGGGCAACATAACTTTATTTTAGTGCATTCAAAGTTCAAGGACAATAATATATGCACTTGCTGGCAACCCAGGTGGTCAGCCATTCATCCAGACTTGATAGGCAAATGTTCACTTACAATTAATTTTATCTTCACAATAGTTCCTTTGTATTTTCAACATCTGTTGACAGAGCCCTAAACATGTGAGTTATGCTAAATTTTTGCTCTGGCTGCTCTACTTCTGTGATATGATCTATTGCAAAAATATCAAGCTGAAATTGGATCAGAAAAGCAGACTTGCAATTGTGAGCTATCAAAACGATGTAGTGTTGTTATACAGTATAGTTTCAGAAAATATAGTGGCAAAAAAGATTGCTGTGGCTATTTTTAAGTTGTGAGAATATAAAACTAGATACTTGCAAGGCTTTTTTTTCCCAATATTGCAATTTCAGATTTTAGGTTGACTGGGGAAAATATATGTATTGAGTATGGAAAGCTAAGGGCTTTTTTTAGGAGAATAATGTATAAGAATGGTTATTTAAAAAAAGAATATCAATATTTGAAGTTATTTTACTTTAGAGGCAAAGATCTTGAAAGAGGTAGTAAATATTTTGCCAGTGTTCAGCACAGTAATGCAGTCATTAAAGTCAGTCACTGCATTTGCTTCACCAAATACCCATATAAATGATTGTGCTAACATCTAGTCTATCAACTTAATAACATTCATTACGAAACTGTTGGTTGCAGCTCCATTTCAAATAAAAAGACCTGGTGTCGGTGATTAGTGGTGCTCCATGCTAGCAGATCCCACAGCAGGATTGGTGACTTTAACTGAGGGGGGGTCAGAATATCACTAGAGCAGAACTTGGCCAGTAATATGTGTTTCTTGATGTATGATTGACTAGTTCAAAGACATTATTTGTTTATTTGGACATTCAGCTACTTTATTTTCCAATGGTACAAACCCATAGTCACAGTGAGGGTTCACAAAGACTTACTTCATTCTCCTCAACAATTTTTCTTTGTACTTAAATAAAAATATGATGCTGTACGAACCTAAAAATTCAGTTTAAATATAGTTAAAGCTACAATAGAAATCATGAAAAAAAAATGTGAAGTTCCCCCTAGAGTCACTCCTAAGGTAAAAATCATACTAAATTTTAGTTATAACTTACACTGCTAATAAACCAGAATGTCATTCCATTTCACTGTAGAACAGGTCAAATGGACAGTTTTTAGTCCAGTTTGCATTTGAAAGAACATGTGCTACATCCACTCTTCAATCTTGATCCATTCTCACACAAAATTCTCACCAACCTGTTATAACAGTTAACTCTGAAAGTACTGCCTCCTATTTATTTCCAAACTACAACAGATACAAAGAACACATTAACACTGTTTGATAGGGGAAATTCTCAGCTACAAAACGCTATTTTTCAACATAGTCACTGCCATTAGCTATATATTTTCACCAGCGATGAACTGCATGGGTTGAGATGACCCACTGTTTCACGGTTGCTATGACAGAATCACACAGAATCACAGAATCACAGAATGGCCAGGGTTGGAAGGGACCTCAAGGATCATGAATCTCCAAACCCCCTGCCAC
>JAOWBP010001760.1:84799758-84829020 GCA_028571105.1 Tragopan temminckii
CAACTTAAAACCATTTCCCCTTGTCCTGTTGTTATCAACCCTTTCAAAGAGTTGATTCCCCTCCTCTATGTAGGCTGATGCATTGTTGCTAGGAAAATGTTGCCCACACAGCCCATTTTACAATGACCCAAACAGATGGAAGTCAGAAGGAACCAAATCCAGAATATATGGTGAGTATGGTAGGAGAGTCCAGACAAGACTGGCAATGTGCTCTATGGTCTTCAAACTGTTGTGGGGCCTGGTATTATCACGTGACGGGAGAAAGGTTATCTTCTACGTTTTGATTCTGAAAGTTTCAGCCTTCAGCTGAAAGCATTGCTATGTAGTGGTAAGAGCTGATGGTTTGTCCAAGTTCCAGGAAATCCAGAAGGATCACCCCTCTCCTACCCCAAAAGACAGTGCACACTGCGTTAGCTGTTGAGGGCAACATCTTGAGCTTGTTTTCTATGGGGAATTCAGACATCACCACTGCATGGATTGCCATTTGGACTGGCTCATAGTGGTTACACACTGTCTTGTCACTAGTAATAATGTGATGCACGGAATGGTTTTAAATTAAGACAGGGGAGGTTAAGGTTAGATATTAGGAGGAAGTTTGTCGTGCAGAGAGTGGTGATGCACTGGAACAGATTGCCCAAGGAGGTTGTGGATGCCCAATCTCTGGAGGCATTCAAGGCCAGGCTGGATGTGGCTCTGGGCACCCTGGTCTGGTGACTGGCGACCCTGCACATAGCAGGGGGGTTGAAATGAGATGAGCATTGTGGTCCTTTTCAACCCAGGCCATTCTATGATTCTATGATATTTGTTCAATAAGAAGTCCTGACAAACTTTCATTTGGTATTTTTTCTGTTCCTGTGTGAGCACTTGTGGGACCAACTAGGTGCAAGATTTGTGATATTCCAATATTGTCACCATTGTTTTCAACTCATTGAAGTGAATGTTAAGCTCTGTACACAGTTCTCTGGTTGTAATCCATGAATTTGTGAGGATGAGCTGATCAAGACATTCTTCATTTGATGATGCGACAGCTGTTCAACCTCTACTGCCATACCATCAACATCTGCTTCTAATGTTGTGGGCCAACATAATAAAATTGGTAGCATTTTTTCAGAGCAGCTCTCATAGATTGTCTCAGAACCACATTCTTGGTTTTACTTTGACTAACCACCGGATCTTGGTGAAGTCCAGTTGGGATCTTCCATTTTTGAATCTATCCAAATCTTCCTTGGAGAAGTAGGGATTTCATGAAAGGTTTCACCAGTTCAGTTTTTTGGCTTTTAAAATAACCCTTCATCCTACTTGCTTACTCTCACATTTGGATATCCTCCGTTAAAGTGATTCTGCAATAGTCTCTCCTCAGACAATGTAGCTGAAAAGCTGAAAATGCAGCAAAGGGATGAAATTGTAATTATAGTCATCTGGCTTGGTGTGAATATATTTCCTGGACAATATCATGATCTTGCTTTAGATTAGATAAGATTAGATAAATTTTGCTTATGACATAAAATGAAGTTGCTGAGTTAAAAACAGTGTTTAATGTATAACTCAAAGGAATTTGTAATTTGACGGAGAAGTACTTCGCTGCTATATTTCTTCCTGTATTTTTCTTCCTTTCATCAGGGATTTTGCAACATATGCTCTGAATGTTGTTTCAAAGTTTCTGGATGTTGGACACTGAAGTATTAAAATTATTGATAACAGAATAGTCATTTAATTATCCTACCACACGTATTCAGGGACATGATCTTGAAAGAAAGATAGGACGACATATAGGCTCTCTCTGAAGAGTCTCTTCCATAGTAGCTTCATTAAATGCAAATAGGACTTCAGGGAGGATGCTAATCAGTGTAAGGAAAGTTATGACAATATGGTCTGAAAGCAATTGTGCAAAAGTATGTTGCAGCAGTTAAAGAAGAATGGGAGCTAAGACCTTACAAAATCTAAGTACTATTAGCTTTCTGTTTCTTGGTTTTCCTTGACCATTTATTAACATGAACGTATTTGTTAATAGCTACAGAAGCTATGCTTTTTTAAAAAAGAGTAATAAAACAACCACCTCAGTTTCAGTAATTCCCCTGTTTATCAGCAGGATTTCTGCAGACATGCATATTTCCTCCTCTATTTGCAATACTAACTGAGTGGGGAAAGGAGGCAGTAACCTGGTTTGTCCTGGAAACAGCAGGTAGTTTGATCTATTTTTACTGCAGATCATTTCCCAGGACACTGCGATTCTTATATTTTTAATCAAATGTGTGAATCGAAAACTGTGGTGTGACCTTTGGAAAAGACACTGCAGGACATCAGCTGAAGCTGTGAATAGTTTAAGCACAAACAGGAAGTTGACTGGGTTGTTCTGTAACAAAAGGCTGCTGTAATTTGTGGAGTAGGAGTTGCAGTTTCAAAACATTTTTAATTGCTACATTTGATCTGCTATGCAGCATTGTGTGACAACAGCAAAGAATGAAATGTCAGTGCCCATGTTCCAGCATAAATTTATACAGTGTGAAAGCCAAGAACCCCGTTGATTCCTGCTTTTCTTTTTCTAAGTAAGCGTTTCAGATTTGCCTGAATTACTTTCAGGTTAAAGAAGGAGTGCAGAGACCCTCAGTTCTGCAAAGCATTTAAGAAGATGCATAACTTTGTTCTTAATAGGTCTGCTTATGATGAAAGGAAGTTTTGATATATGGAGGAAGTGAAATAGGAAGGGATTTCACAGTGCCTTGTGAACCTGGGATAACTCACTTTCATAAACGGGTCGCTGTCAGGATGTAAATGTATTAATACCCACTCTCTATGCTTTTAGTTTATTATTATGGTAACTTATCCCCACAATAAATAAATAAATAAATAAATAAATAAATAAATAAATAAATAAAAATCCCAAAGTTTCTTTTATAAGAGGAAATTTACAAAGCTGTTTAGGAGCAAAGTCCTGTATTTTTTTGTAACTTGAAAATAAAAATCCTTCTTGTCATATTTTATAATGAATTCTTTTCAAAACTGCAGTACTACAGTTTTGGGCTCAAAGTGCCATGAAATATTTATGGAAGACAGACTGATTTCCACTGCATGGCTTTCAAAATCTCTTACCCATTTACTTCCTCAGAGGACAATAAAACACACTGGGAGCTGCCTGTTGCTTCTTGTTTAGATCTGCGCTGTATGCTCCTGGCATCCAAGTCTTCCCATAGACTGTGAGAATGAAATGTAAATCCTCTGTGAGCAAATCCCAAAGTGACCCACTGATCTTTACTGAGACCAAGAATATGTGATAGAGTTGGCCATTTTTATGCAGACAATGAAAGAATATGCTATTAGTAAAGAAGAATTGAATCTGTCCTGAAATATGGCATTACGGTTCTCATAAACAAGAAGTATATATTTAAGATAATGTTCATTAACTGTAGGGAAACAAAATTCATTTTTTGTGTTCATATAAATATTTTTTCTTCTTTTGACAACCAGGAGCTCCATTTTGAAAGGATCATCAGAAATCGTTTTGAAACCTTAAATATGTGGAAATTTGTACCCTTATGCACAATTGCTTGTCACCCTCAAATCCCTCAGAAGATTTCTTGAACCAAAACTGAGCCTTTCCTTAATTTTCCTGATGTATTTTTAAAAATGTGCCTTTTGCAGTTGCTTTTTTTTTGCTTTATTGTATATCTTACTATCAGTGACTAAACAAAGAAAGCCTAGACTAGAAGATTTGCATGGGAATCTTTGTAATACAACACTGCAGTTAGAACTAGATGGTTTATCACCATGCAGAAATTGCTTAGCTTTCAATGGGTAACATTTACTCAGAATGCATTGTGCGGAATTAGAGAGTTTTCTTCATAGATACTCAGCTAACATTTAAATTAAGGAGTTCAAGTTTGTTTTTTGATTTGTTTTTACTTTTCGTACTATTCTTTAAAACCCATTATAAATGTACACTTTTAGCTGTCGATATTGTGCAACTAATAAAAATTGAAAGATCTGTCTTCTCATTATGGCCTACTCTGCTCTATTGTCTCTATAATTAAAACATCTATTTTCAGGAACACCTGTCTAAAATTTTTCTAAGTGAGCTAATAACACCATAAGTTATTTGCTTACAGTGGTGCTAGCATGAATCATGGTTTAGGGCATCTTTCATGTGAAATTCTGCAGTGATGAATTTGTGTTAACACTTTGATATATTTTTCAAGCTTGGAAAAAGGATTTTACTCTGTTTCTTCCATTCCTTTTTTTTTTTTTTTTTTAATTGACAGAACAGGAAACCATATTGAATGCATTCACTTTTTGCAAAGGAGAAAAAGACAGTGAAGAAAAGTGACAGTTGTTGGAAGAATGAGATGATGAACTACTTAGTAATTTACATCTGTAAAATAACTGTCATGATGCAGATCAATAAGTACAAAACAATGTCATCTGCATTTTTTCCCCTGAAAAATTTCACAGTAATAATTGTGTGTGTTGTCAATATCCAGGATTCTCATCCTCAAATTCCTGACTGCAGTAAGAATTATACTGTAAGAAGAAAAATAAAGAAATATTTAAAAAAATGAAAAATAAAGAAAGAAATTCAGAAAAGACACAAGCCTTTGACCATCCCCTTCTCTTAAAGGTATCCCTGCCAATGCAGGCTTATTGCTTTCTTTGCTGTGCTGCTGCTAAATTGTGACTCATGGCTTTAGACTGCTTCTTGAAAACTGTGTGGAAATATAGAAATGATAGTTTGTAGAGCAAGCAGTCATAAACCCAGAACTACTCCTGTAAGAGCCACTGGCAAAATATACATTGAGTGCGATGGGGCATAGTCAGTCACCATCATAGTGAGTGGTTTTATTTGTTGTTCTGTCTCAGCTTGAAGGGTTCAAAGTCAAGAGGCTGAGGGTTTAATTCAAGTATTGGACCTTGGGAAGAATACTAATCTTCCATCAAAGATTTCCAGAATAATTTTGAAATGCCTTCGTTACAGAAGCCCCTGCTGTTATAGTCAGATTGTTAAAACTCATATCCAAGTACTTCATAACCTTGCTTATTCATTCCTTTGCTTTTTCCTTCATTTCTCCTTGGTCTTCTTCTGCCCTAAGTTCCTTGTCCTTTAGGTAAAGGACCCCAAGGAACTTGGCAAACAGTCAGAATTGCTCAATCAGAATAAAAACTCAATTCAGAAAAGCTACCTACCCTTGCATCATTTAATGCTGATTTAGTTTTTATTGGAAAATAAGGTAAGGTCTGCCTAAGTGCAAAGACCTTTTTGTTGGCTACAGAATTACTTTAGACTCAACTCTATATATCTGGAATCAAGGTTAAATTCCTAAATCATAAAAAAAATAATAAATACTAAAACCCAGAAATATGACAAACAGAGTGTCTGGTTATTTTCTCATTGAAAAGAATTTCTAGTTTCTTTGTTTTCAGAGAACTCCTTTGTCAAAGGCAAAAAGATCCAGCTTAGCTCCTGTTGAACACAGGACTTCAGAATCCACTTCTGTGGAGAGGATCATCAAACTGAGAGCAACTGGAACAGTCCAGAGCTTCCCCTCAGCATCCAGCAGAGACAAGAACTTTCTAGCCTCAGATTTCTTTACTCAAGCAGATGTTCCCAAGTTGCTCTCTTGATTCTACAGTAGCAGTCTCTGGAGTCCGAAGTGCCTGTATTTGATGTGTGAATTTCCTTTAGCTTGAATGTTCCCTGACTCTGAAATATGAATCTTTAACTTGCCAAAAGCTCTTACAATGTATGAAGACCCAGTCAGCATTTTTAAAATGAGATAGACTGGATATACTTGAAAAGCACAAGTTCAAAGTTGATTTTATGAGCAAAACCAATGAATCCTTTCTTTTTTTCTTTCTTTTTTTCTTTTTTTTTTTTTTTTAATTTAAAGAAGGAAAAATATATTTCTAAAGGCAACTATATATTATTCATTTTTCGTTATAACATGGGATACATTTAAAAAAAAAAAACTGAAATGCCAAAGGAATTAGGCTCTTTATGAATAATAGTGTGTGACTAAGACAGAGCTACTTCTGTGTGTAGTCAGATCTACCACATTAAGTCATCAAGCACCTCCCATCACAGCTGGATACTACTGATTTGTTAGGCACTACACAATTTGAAAAGATGACTTTAAGGTACCTTGCTAAAACTGCCAGGGCTATCTAGTCCCTCAGTGAAATACCTTTTCAAAAAATATTCCATCTCTATCTCATCTACTGTTTCTAAATGTGTTGTTTATATTAGGAAATTCATAATACTGACATTTAGCATTTGGCAGTGAAATATAATGTTTTTAGGTTAATTATCCTTCCTACATGCAATAGCAAGTACTTTAAGATACAGTATATAGAACAGCTGGGACATTTTTGTGTGGGATTTCAATAACATAAATCTACTGTGAGTAATGTGAACAACACTTAGTGTGGGAAATGCCTTATGACAATATAGAATGATGTCTTTAATTAAGTGCTGTATATGTACAGTATATATCCCCTCATCCCCATTACAGCCTGTTCTCATTACTGTCTCTGCTTAGTATGTAAGGAGAAATTCAACATTTGCAAAACAACTTCAAATGGTCAGTGCCTTATGGAAGAGATCCAGCTCCATTGGAATGACTTCCATTGATTTCAACAGGACTTGGATCATGGCCTTCAGCCAGTAATTTAAGTTCAGCAATCCTGCACAGATTGAAAAGAAGTTGTTGAGGCATGTTAAAGTCCAAACAGCTGCTGATTTGTTAAGAAAGTTTTCTGAGTGACTCTGTGTAAGAATGGAGCCTGAATGTATGATCCTTTCCTGGACAAAATCCCCAAATTAAGTCACATAGGGATGACAACTAAAGAAAGAAAAGAAAGATAAATATTGAAATAGACAGTGGAACAAGTAATGTTGCTAACTTTAGTTTTGTCTTGCTTTTTTACCTAACACATGGTTTCTAAATTTGGGGAGAAAAAAAAGAGTGTAGAAATTGTTAGCACCTACTGAAGGATGATTATCTTTACTGTTTGGTTTTAGAAACAGGAATGACAAGAACAAAAACTCCATCACTGAAGACAGAAATGAGAGAAACAGTCACAGTTCATATCTCCTGGGGATCTTACAAAGGTTTTTTTTTTCCTCTGCAGACCATCCCTTTCTCAAATTAATCCTTGTTTCTTTTTACTTCTTTCTTTCTACAAGCTGATTCTCAGACTGATAATCCAGGTAAACTAGAAATTACTGTCTGAGAGGAACTTCAGCTCAGGTCTTTTCTTTTTTTAATTCTTAAAGATACAAAAGTATGTTTGACTCACTGTCTTTACAGACTTTTTCTTCTAAAGTGTGTAGCTTGCTCCAAAAGTAATGCCTCCTATTTATTTCTCTGAAAACTACAGCAGATACAGAGAGCACTATAATACCATTTGATAGAGAAAATTCTCAGCCACAAAACAGTGTTTGTCAACATAGTAACCACCACTTGTTATGCAATTTCATCATCGATGAACAAGAGTGGTGCCCATAAAAATCTGCAACACTGCTGAAACACACCACTTCTGTGTTCACATTTACTGTTTGGACTTCATATATGTTCAGAAAGCATCAGTAAATGTCGGTGAGTGCCATTTTTTCCTCACGGAGGAATGTAATAACACGCCTTTGCTGCATATTCACTTCCATGTGAATTTTGTCAGATTGCCCCTCTGCTGCCATCTGTCCCACAGCAACAAAATGTAATGGAATATTGGTGAGAAGGCTCACCTTCTCCTGTGACACCACCAACATCTGCCTCTGACCTCATAGGCCAGCATAATAAAATAGGAGGCATTACTTCCAGAGCATCCCTCATCTATACTAGGGTAAAGTTAAGCAGTGCCCAAATTTATATCAGCCATTTGTGGCAACATGAAATTGTTTTCAGTAGCAGAAAATATTCAAAAGTGAAGTGCTACAGCATCCAGACACACCCCTGGAACGGCTTTCCTGGCTTCACTTCACTTCTTTCATTGTCAAGCAGGCCTATAAAAGAGAGAAAACAACTCTTAAATGTCCTAAGAAAAGCAGGCTACTTTTGTATGTCTAAAATCTCATTTTGAATCATGAGTGCTCTGTTTTGAACAAGAAAGAGCAAGAAGAGTAATGATATTACAAGTCTTACTAGACAGAAATACCTAAATGAGATAGAGCAATAGTCCTATATTTAATCACTGTAGTGTACTAAGTCTAATTCTATAAAAACTAGGATAAATATTCAGCACTTGAAGTTCTTGACTGGAAAACTTCAGCAAATATACAATGGTTGGCATAGAGGTGGAAATATATTTTTAAATGTAATATCTTACATAGAATATGCTTTTTGTTGTATTGGAGGAAAGAAAGAAAATTACAGTCATTTGAATCTTCTGACAAGATTGTTTCTGAGAAAAGATGGACTGCACTTCCGCACCGAGTATCGAAAATATGAAAGACTCTGAGATCATTGGACACTAGGTGATGGCTATTGGAGGTCTACTGAGAAGAATGAGATCTGCTTTCACCACGAGGTACTTCCCTAGAAGTCAGCCATGACAGTCCAAAAGGTATCCGAGATGACAAATGCTATCTTTGAGGTAAGCAGACAAAGAGTGACAAAGCGTTTCATAAATCCCACATACTAACTTCTCTGGAACTTGTCAACTGATGCTCTGCACAGAGTTGTCCAATCTTCTCTCTGAGATTTATGTGCCTGATTTTGTCTGAAACTGATTATTTTTACTTACCCTATCCCTGTTGTTATTTTATCATTGTGGATGTCATTAGTGCTGTACTTTAGAACAGAGTTTAGACCCCCATGATTTTTGTGGCACTTCGCCATATTTTCCTTTTGCAAAAATACATTCTCCAAATATACAAATTAAACTCAGCCAAATAATCCCTTAATCTCTGCTTCAGGATGACATAAATCAGGAGAGAGACTGTCTTGTGACTCCTATTGTAGATATTGTCCTCTTCCCACTCCTTGTTATTCCTATCAACTTTTTTCATACCACTTGCCATAGGCAAAGTGAAGATAGGTGCCTGGTATAAAATGCAGTGCAGTTCTTTATCTATCTACTTTTTCTTGGCTAATGTGACTCTGGAGCCAGATCTTACTTCCATGTTTTAGGTTCTTACTTATCTGGAGTGGGACTTTCCATCTTGTTGAGACTACCACCCTGCCCTAAGTTTAGCTGAAAATGTTCCTTTTCTGTTTAAGACAGGACCCAAATGGGTTGCTGTGAGAGCAGAAGGATATGAGATATAATAATGAAGATATGGACAATAAATCAAGAAAATAGCCTTGCTGTAACATACAGAAATACTTTGCTGGTGCTGAATGTAAAAATAACTTCTTTTTCTCAAACACGTGACATTTGCCTCTCAGAGATGAACTGAGATGCACAAAGCCAATTCGCAGCTACCACCCAAGTGTGTCCTGCCCTTCATTTCTGCTGAGGTCAGCATGCTTTATGTGCAAGAACAACCACAGGAGTCAACCCAAACTGCTTGTAGAGAGGTCCTGGCCCTGGCAGTCCTAGCACAGTCCATATAGGTGTGAGTCAAATATCAAATACAACTACTTGATTTTTCTTGACAGCTTCTTGTATGTGAAATAAGCATGAAGTGCTCTAGAGGTTTCTCCCAATGGCACTGCTATGGGGAGAATGCATGAAGTATTGCCCAATGTGATTGGGATGGGAGGTTGACCTTAGGTGTACCTTAGCAGGGCTGCATGGTCAGTGCATTGGAACTGATCTTTCACTCAAGCTGCAGAACAGAAATCTGCATCATTCAAGGCAGTAAAAGACCAACAATCTGTAAATAATGAAGTCCAAAAAAAAAAAAAAAAAGGCTTTCTCATACCCTGCAAGGCGATACTGAACAAACATGAGAAAGCAACAGAACAACAGCATGTCAGAAATTAACAGATGAATAAAAAGATGAGAAGAAGGGATATTATGCCAGTTGCCGTTCTTGGCAATAGTTTGATGGTACTGTCTGTAGGACAACAAAACAGAAAGGATTATCAGCTTTAATTCAGCTGCCAGGTCCACCCTATTTTACGACCTCACAGTTTTCAGTGATACCCTTTACTTTGTTCATTCTTACACCGAGAAATAGGAGAAGCAGATTTGGACTGAGCAGACAAGACAGAAAACACAACAGCTTCTTCTCTACCAGCCTTGGCTGATTTCTGTATGCTAATTATGAGAGGAGTCTTGTTCCCTTGGTGTAACTCTCAGCCTTGTCCTTCCTCATCTTTGTCTTTTCTCCCCGCTGTCTTTTCTGCTTAAATAGAATCTGGCTTAGCTTGGCCAAGTCTTTCCTTTTTTTTCCCTCTTTTTTTTCTTGTTTGTTAACCCCATTACCAGAAAGGCAGCTAATAGTAATGTCTGAAACAGCGTGACACTCGTTCAAAGTTGTCACGTGTTGGAGTGGATGATAAGTGCTGTACTTGCCTTCCTCCAGCAGCAAGGTTACAAATCAGAGTCAACAGCACAAACAGAAGCTATTTTATTTTTTTCTCTTGGCTGTCTTCCTCATTCCTTTTGTGTGTACTTGTCCTGTTTTATTTTTGAGGGAACAGGCCCAGATTCCAATAAAGAGACAAAAAATAAGCTCCAGCTACTTTTATTTTCTTTTTCTCTCCCAAAGGGGGAGTTAATGTCATCTTAATACTGCATAAAAAGACACTATCAGCCAGGGAATTTTCCTCATAAAAATGTTCTGCAGCTAAAAGAAAGGGGAATAAAAAGGTACTGTTAAAATGAAAGTCTCCTTGAGTACTTTACATAACAAACACTTTGTCTACTTGTCTTCTATATCTTTCATAAAAGATTTAAAAGATTTTAATAGTGATCATTTGCTGTAAGACTTAGTGGACCATGTACCCTCACACCCATCCCTGAATGATGTTTAGCTGTTCTCAGTGCTATCAGGAGAGGGTTCTCTGAGCACTTTTACCTCTGAGCTCTTGTGCTCCGAAATAAAAGTAATTCATAAAATATATGCAATCCTCCCCTCCATCTAAGGTGTTCTCTGGATTGCAATGCAGCAGATACTTACTGCATATGTGTAATTTTTGCAGTCTTGACAGGCGCATTCCCATTAGATCCAAGGAGAATCACACAGCCCCTTCAGCTCCTTAGCTAGGGAAGGTGTTACGGTTTGACACTGTTCTCTGAAGAACTGATAATCTCCTCTTTACAAGGGCTGGTGTGGTTGAGTGGGTCCCATTGTGCGGCAGCAATTCATTGGCTGGAGAGGTTGTCATGTGTCACTGGGGTCAACGATGTTTTGATTCAAAGCTTCACATTATCTCTAATCATCCCAGAGTTCTGAGGGTATTAGCTGATATAGTTGCCGTATCTGAAAAGTCGTGGCAATCTGGTGAAGTCCCTCGTGACTGGAAAAAAGGCAACATCACACCCATATTTAAAAAGGATAAAAAGAATGACTCCTGGAATTACTGACCTGTCATGGTACAGATCCTCCTAGAAGCTACACTAAGGCACACGGAAGGCATGGAAGTGATATGGGAGAAGAAGCATGGCTTCACCAAGGGCAAATCCTGCTTGACCAACTCACTGGCCTTCTATGATGGTGTGACTGCATCAATTAACAGGGGAAGAGCTACTGATGTCATCTATCTCAACATCAGTAAGGCCTTTGACACGGTCCCTCACAACATCCTTCTCTCCAGACTGAAAAAACATGGATTTGATGGGTGTTCTGTTCGATGAATGAAGAACTGGATGCAGGATCAAGTACACAGAATGGTGATCAATGGCTCCAGTCTGGATAGAGATCAGTGATGAGTGGTGTCCCCCAGGGGTCAGTGCTAGGGGTGATACTCTTTAATATCTTCATCAGTGATGTTGACAGTAGGGTTGAGTGCACCCTCAGCAAGTTTGCTGATGAAACCAAACAGTAGACACACCAGAGGGATGAGATTCCATCCAGAGGGACCCGGATGGCTTGAGCAATGTGCCTCATGAGGTTCAACAAATCCAAATGCAAGATCTTGCTCCTGGGTCAAGGCAACTGATCTGTGCTGAAGGCCTCACCTGCAATACTGCATCCAGATGTGGAGTCCTTGGTACAATAGAGACACAGGCCTGTTGTCCAGAGTGTGTCCAGAGGAGGGCCACAAAATCATTGATGGAATGGAACATCCCCCCTTTCGAGGTCAGGCTGAGAGAGCTGGGACTGTTCAGCCTGGAGAACAGAAGGCTGCGAGGTGACCTGATAGTGGCCTTTCATATGTAAAGGGGAGCTACAGGAAAGAAGGAGACAGACTCTTTAGCAGGGTCTGTGGTGATAGAATAAGGGGAAATGGCTTTGAACTAAAAGAGGGGAGATGTAGGTTGGATATAAGGAAAAAATCTTTTATACTGAGGGTGGTGAGACACTGGAACAGGTTGCTCAGAGATGTGGTGGATGCCCTATCCCTGGAGACTTCCAAGGCGAGGCTGGATCAGGACCTGGGCAACCTGATCTAGCTGTGCATGTCCCTGTTCATTACAGGAGAATTGGACTAGATGGCATCCAGAGGTCTGTTCCAACTCTAATGATTCCATGCTATGATTTGATGTTGGCATGTTTGTCTAAAAATGAGTAAAAATGTCTTTATTAAGTCAAGTAAAACTCAGTGGTCAAAGCTAAATACCGAGTGTAATATATGATGTACACAGACAGGCACACACGTATATGTATGCATGCAACATCTGTGATATTTTCCACATCTGGCATCCCGCTTGGGTGATTTATCTGCGGCTCAAGGCCTTTCACAACCAGAGTGATATTTTTTCACTGATGACAATACCAGTTATTAGACATGAATGACATTATCAAGAGAGGCAGGAGGCAATGCTGATGTATCGTATGTGAAAATCAGAAACACAAATAAGAGAAATTATAATAAAGTCATAATACAGTTGTGTGAGTGTATTTGCAGGGCAGTTTTTAATGATACCTGTAGACAGACTATGCCACCCATCAGTGTAGGAAACAGCAAATATCCGGCTGATGGTGTGTATGCTAACAGGCTCTCCTGAACTGTGTTTTTCTGTTATTCTGTACTGGAGAGGAAGATGGAATATCATGTGACTAAGAAATGTCTAGAAGCAGATGCCAAGAAGAGTTCATTTTTTATATGCTGCTCCCTTGGCCTTTTTAAATTGCAAAGGGATCCCAGAGGTACCCAGCCATGTAATCTGCAGCAGAGAAATTGCTATGAGCCCCAAGACAAAGCTTAAAGCATAAGATGTGAAGATGAGCTCATTTCTTTCCATACTTGCGGGGCCATTTCTGAGTCAAGCTGCACTTTTATGGACAGGAGCTGTAAAGGATTCAAGGCACATGGAATGCTACCTCAACTGTTTGCAGCAACAGTCAGGATTTTGGGAACAGGATGCTAGTTTATGCAGGGTTCTAGTCTCTGCAGTATGTTAGTGCAGCACTGCCTCCCTGCTCATCATCACAGTTCTTGAGAGCGCCAACAGCATGAAGATTATTGCAGGCCAAGGAGTAATGCTAGAATATACAAACTTGATTTTTGTTCTCAGTTATTCCTAGTATTTTCCTTTTTAGAGCTGAAGCCACGCACATAATCATTTTAAAATGTGATATAATTAAAATACAGAATTACATTCATTCAGCCTTTTCAAAAATGTGCATTCTCTGTGTTCCGGTTTAATTGCTTTTCAAAATGTGAATTAAATAATGGGTTTCAGATGATGATTTAAACTGATAACAAAGCACTGAAGTTCTATTTTACTGTGGTCAGTTCTTCTGTACAACTTCTATTTTAAAGAACAAGAAGACTGCTCAGATTTTATTGAAGGCTCCAGTCTATCTTTTCATACAGACACACAGAAATCTTCCCCTGTGCAAATCTGTCAAACTTGTCAAGGTTGTCTGTCTCCACTGCTCTGATCTTTTCTCTTCAAACAAGCCAACAGGAAAACATGGAATTAATAATCTTACTTTCATGAATAATTTCATTGTAAATTTAGTGCTGACAATAAGCAAAATATAGGTTTGAAGATGGTATCACACATGGAATCTGAGAATTGACAGTTTAAACCTACAAAGGTACAAATCCTTCTAAATCTGACCATGAAAAACCCTCTGCATGATGGGTCTCTCCCGTGTTCTTGTGTTCTTGTACCAGAAGCGTACTATATATTAAGGAAGTTGATGTGATATACACCTTATTTGCTACAAAATAGGCAGCGAAGAAAACATTTGATTTATTTAGATTGCTAAACAAATGTAACAGTCCATATTTGGACTGTTAAAAATATTTGCAATAGTATTTTTATTTTGAGCCACTTTGTTCTTGCCTTCTTTTTTAAAATCCAGTAGAAAACAGACTAATCGAACTTTTTAAGGGCATCTGGGGCAAAATTGGGAATGGAAAAGATGCAAGATGGTGTACAATATATTAATGCCTTATTTTTAATGTTTGTTATACATTATTATTATTAATTTTTTCAATTTTTCTCTTCCTGGCCTCTCCTTCCCACTCTCCACCATTTAATACCTGAAAAACTGGAGGGAAAAGCACAAAAAAGTGGTGGCACTGAGAAAATGCAGTAAAAATCACTTTTTTTTTTTTTTTTTTAACCACTGGAAAAAAAGGAAAAATGAAATGGAAAGAGTTTTCAACCTCAGAAAATGGTAATTTCTTAATATAAATATCCAGCCAACAATTCACTAACTCCAGAAATAGATCCATCCATATCTATATTATTACTGAATTTTACTCAGTTGTTACCATGCTAAAATTGCTGCCCAGTTCTACAGTTTCAGGAAGTCAGGGAATGGAAGGAAGAGAGGAGGGCAAAAGAGAGTGAAAAGCACTTAAATAGACACCTTGAAAAAGGACATCATAATAAAAAATTCTAATTTTAATAGATAAATAAAAAGAAAAATGGAGAAATTGGAAAAAATTGCCCAGTTACCTTTTAAAACTTGTGATGTTATTATTTCATCAAAAGATGAAAAATAATAAGCTGCTGTATTAGCAGCAGAGATATGTATTCACACTTGGCTACATATTTAAACATTCTCCTCACATTTCACCCATGGCTAAGGACAATGTACTTTAGAAACATCCATCTGCTATAAAAAATTACTTTGCTTGCTTTCAAAATCTGAAATGAGTAGCATACTATTTTTTTCTGATTCCATTCCTAGTCTCTTCTTTACAGCACTCTTCGGCACAGTATGTGTTCACCTAAAGGAAATAGCTATTAGCTAAAATAAATATTTTAGAATTGCATTATCATAATGCATGCATAAAGCTACCAGAGGAATTGAGTTCTAGAGCAGCTTCCAAAAAGGGAAGAAAAAACTCCCTAAAATATCTTTTTTTTTTTTTTAAGAAGAACCTTGCTGTAATATTGCTGCTTTGTTCTTTGGCATAGAAGTATAGGACCAAGAACACAATAAATAGTAAGATTTTCTTTATTTTTATACTGCATTCAAATATTCCTATTCATTTTAAAGCTTTTTGGAACAGAAATCATACTTCAAATATTTATTTCTTACTTCACAACGGTAAAGACTATGCTAGTTCTGAAATTTTAAAATATTTTAACTGATAAAGCAAGTAATGTACACTGGTGATACATACCATCATATCTGTGAGCATCTCACTTCTCCCATGTGCATATCTCGTTTGTAATGAACAACAAGATCCTATCTCTTTCTTTGATTATCTTTTGGGAGCATGTGTTTGTTGTATGTTTGCACAGTATCTATAATAACGTAACTTTGGTGTCCCAAGCATTACCAAACTGCAAAACAAACAAACAAACAAACAAACAAATAATGCTCCTTGTTACAAATATCAGCAGAGAAACAAAACAAAACAAAACAAAACAAAACATGTTTATATGATATAATGCAAAGTTTACATTTGTCCCTTAAAATAATGATCTGAGAGTAAAAACCCCTACCACGTTCAGTGATTAAGAGAATTGGATTGTAACATTTTTTCAGTGATTCCGAGCTGAAGATAAAATAAATAATGTAAGTGCACACCATCCATTGATTTATACATTTTAAAAGCATGTTTTACTGAAAACAAACAAACAAATAAAAAATCAGCAAAAAAAAAAAAAAAAATCCACATGCACACACACACAAAAAGAAAAAATAACTTGAAAGATAGCAACATTTTTGAACAGGAAGTGTTTCCTTAAAAATTAATTGGTGTTGATTTCATCAAGCACAAACTCACATGGAATTTTCAGATAGATCTTGCTAAAGATGGGAAAAATGTACAGGTCTCAGAGAGCTGATTCTATGTTCCTGTATGGAATCCTGTATGTTACACTCGTAATCTGGAGCGGGGAAAAAGAAAAGACACTCTTATACAAAAGAAGTATAAAAATTTGTTGATTGTATAAAATAAATTTTAACAGTCTACCCTCAGAACCAGTCTTAGAATCACAGAATTGCTCAGGACCTTCAAGATCATCGAGTCCAACCGCAAAAGTCTTCATCCAGATCTAATTATTATATAAAAAGCAAGTGTACTTTTTATGCCAAAAAAGACCCAACAATAACAGTAAAGTTAATATTGCTGCACAAATGCTTCTCATTTTCTAGCTCCTTGTCCTGGAACTCACTTTCCCACTCCTCACTGGGTCCTTACCTCTATGGATAGGATGTGTTTGGTGACATTTTTGTGTTTGCCAATACCCTTGTACAAGTTGTTCTTCCTTCATCAGACCACAGCTCCACGTAGGAACTGAATTTACTATATATGGTAACTTTTATGTAAGATAGGTAGTGTTTTTCTTTTTGTTCCCTTTCTTACCCTTGAGACCAGTGTGGTCCACCTCCAGGTCTACACTTCCTTAACTGATGATTGGTGAGCTGTTTATAGCAGTGGGATTCTGTGGATGCTCCATCCCTGGATCTCTGTTCATTTCAGGGGAGTTGGACCAGATGACCTTTGAAGGTTCCTTCCAACACAAACCATTCTATGATACTACGATTTCTAGGAACAAACCCATGCCAAACCTTACTGCCACAGTACTCTTCTACACCATACACTACGACTCCACTACTTCAGATCTCTGCTTTCCTTACAAGACTACATTCCTCTACGCTGTGTTCTCAGAATCAGAATTAAATTCTGTGCAGAATAACTACTTGTTACTCATAGCTGCACAAAAATATGATTGTACCATACAATAATGACCCAAGCAAAATAAATTAGTGATAGTCACTTGGTCAAAAGAAAACTGCTGCTGCAGTGATGTTAACACAAAGTAGCCTGACAAGTCCTGAGACTTTGCAATCTCAGTAGAAAGCCTGTGGCCTGACAATAGTAGAGGCAATATTGGCTTTCTGGGCTATATGTTTTAAGACTGTCCAGCACTCAGTCTGTTTACCTCCCTGCTCTTGGTTCATTCTGCCTTTAACAAATCCCATGATGAAACATTTTGTAAGCCATGTTACTTTTAAAGGTTGAACACAAAGTTTTGAAAATTGAAATGGGATGTGACGCATTTTATCTGAGTATTTTTTCAGTTAAACTGTATTTCTACACAAAATGAACTGAGAATTTCTCTGACACCATGTATCCTAAGACTGAACAATTAGCTATTCATTTCTAATCTATACTTTTCTTCTTTATTTTAACACTGCCTTAAATTTGACATGAAAGATTTTAATGAAGGTGTGAAATACTTGGCAGTTAAATGTAGCATATGCTATAGCACCTGTTAATTTCAACTGTTCATTTTAAGCTGTTAACTTTATTCTTGGCATTTAGTCCAATTCACACTGTGATTCTTAGTTTGAAAGAAAAAAATTCCAAGCTGCTTATATATTCCCTTCTACAGCAACTTTTACTTAATATTTTGCATTTCTGCCATTTTGTTCACATTGTGCATTTATGAGGAAAGAGTGTTAAAAATTAGGACTGTAACCTTATGCCACAAAAGATTAACTACAAGATGCGAAAACATTGAAGTTAATGATTCAGGATTTATCTTGAATTTTCCTAGGAAAGTTTGAATAAGCTCGAACCCTTGGAGACTCCCAGCAGTCTCCGTCCATTTAAATTTGATTTAAAGATAGATTTCATTTTAATGCTTAGATATTGCTAATGCAGATATATGTCTTTCTGCAGTACATTTATATTTTTAACAATGGAAGTGATTGCATTAAAATAAAAAGCTTTATGTTAAGATGATAGTGAGCATTGTGCTCAGTGAGCAGTTTTAAACCTGGTGGTAGCCAATAGCATCTGCATTGCTTGTTTTAAGAATTCCAGGAGTGTTCCAATCAAAATCAGCAAATGTTTCAAATAAGGTAGTGATCCAATAGTCGAAGCTGATTCATAAAATGCTTCAAGTGCATTTTACTGAGTAGCCTAAATATGTCTCTCTTTTCTGTGTATATCAAGTGCTTCCATTACTCTGTGAGTATAATGCTAAAAGATGTACCACTCTTAAAACAGTTTCTATAGTTAATTTTCTGTCTGCAAGGTGATTGTGAACTGGGCTAGTATACCCTAAATACATAATCAAATCCTACTCTAGCTTGCTCTCACTTCTGAGATTCTACAACTTCAACATCTGGAGATTACTGATCTGAAATTCCAGGTGTTTCTTTCCATTACTTTGACTACAGAGACATTAAGAAAGGAAGTTTTCAGCTGCTTGATTAAAGGAATTGGTCCATACCAGATGTTGAGACTAAAACCTAGAATAGCAACATGGGGGTATGTTATAAAATCATAGTAAAATAGGATTTGAAAAGGCGTCATGTTTTAATCCCCTCACACCTAGACAAGAGCAGCAACTGTAATTTTAGAATACATTGAAGATTTGGAAACAATATGTACCCAAAGAAAGTCACCCAGAAAATATTTGTGTTGAATGGACAAGAGCCATTGCTTTTTCAAGAAAAAAAATAGGTTTTCTTGATGTATTCACTATCTCTTCTTGTCAATAAGTGGCATATTGCATCTCAGGAACATTTTCTTCTTGTGATTTAGTTGGTTATTTTTTGCTTTGTAGATGGTTAATTTATGTATGATTATGCACATATGTATCTTAAATTCTCAGCTCTAGAAATATTTGCTGCACTAGAATAACTGTCTATATAGCTAGCTCTGGCCTAGCATTTTTTTAAAGTTCATGGTAAGAAATTTAAAGTTGCAAAATCAATATTACACTTTGGAAACAAAAGAAACACTTAAATTTTGAATGTTAGTTTTATTTGAATCAGTGCTCTACACTGAGACATGAGCTCTTTGAAAACTGTGATAGTGGATGTTGATTCACTCGGAAGACAAAACAGAGTCTAGTATAAGAACCCCAGTATGCAGATTAAATTCCACGAATGTCCCAAACTATCACAACAACTTTTGTTTTTGAATAGCCACAATTCCAATCCAATGATAGCTTTCACAAATCATAGTTCTCACATTTCATTTCTAATGAAATTTGTCGTTTAGGTTTGGCAGCTGTGATTGCCACGCAAATGTGAGCCACTAATTAGATTGATTGTCTATTTGATGCCTGCTGATTAGCTTATGAAAACCCTCTGTATTCCTGACTTCATGATAAAATGTTCCTGACTTCATGATTGCTGATCAGAAAATCCGATTACTGTCTTAAACACAAGTAATGGCTCTGTCAACTTTCCAAGGATATAGATATTTGCCTGACAAGGATAATAGGGTAGGGTCTTACATTTAGCATTAATATTACATGTTTAAAGACTTTTAATTAGAATGTTCATAAAATCTGTCTGATCTATAGAAAGCAGACATTTAGACATGGATCTCAGATTCCACAGGGTAACTGTCAGGCATCTACTTTCTGACCTTGACCCTAGAGCAAGTCCAAGAGACTCAGGAAATATAACAGGCAAATTCTCTGATTTGCAATTACAGAGAAAGAACTGGTGCCATATCACTCAGCAATCAGATTAGTGGCAGAGAGCAGCATGATCCCTGAGTTTTTCAGACTGCAGTTTTTCTGCCGTGTATTTAAAGAAATGATGAGCTTAAAAGACCTTAAAATTCTTGGCTTGGCCCATTATACCCCCCACATATTTACTTCTGCATGATATTTACATCTTACACTAGTCTGTGAAAGAGAATAGATGACTCTTGAACATACATTTTGCATGTTTCTTATCACAGAATTGTAGGGGTTGGAAGGGACTTCTGGAAATCATCTAGTTCAAGCCCCCTGTTGAACAGTAGGCTGGTAGTTGCACAGCTGGGCTTTGATTAGCTCCAGAGAAGGAGACTCCACAACCAATCTGGGCATATTGTTCCAATGTTCTGTGACCTTCACAGTAAAGCAGTTTTTTCTCTGTTCATACAGAACTTCCTGTGTTCCAGTTTGTACCCATTGTCCCTTGTTCTGTAATTGCACATCACTGTGCACATGAATAGAGATTGGCTCCATCCACTTGACTCCTGCACTTCAGATATTTCTAAACAGTGATGAGATTATCTCTCAACCTTCTCTTCTCCAGTCCCAGCTCTGTCAGCCTTTTCTCATACAGGAGATACTCCAGACCCTGATCATCCTTCTGGCCATCCACTTGACTGTCTCTAGAACTTCCCTTTCTTTTTTGTACTAGGGAGACCAGAACTGGACACAGTGCTCCAGATGTGGCCTCCTCAGAGTAGAGTAGAGATGGACAATCACCTCATTTGATCTGCTGGCCACACTTATTTTAATGCACACCAGGTTATCATTGGCCTTCTTGGCCACAAGGGCACACTGCTGGCTCGTGGTCAACCTGTTTTTAACCAGAACAACTGATATGCAAACTGGTAATGATAATCTAAAAGTTTAAAGTGCATAAAACACACAATTCCTCTTCAGGAAGTAAGGGAGCTAATGGCTTTGAATTTTTACAAGACTGATCTTGATATATTTGGCAGAAGCAGCACTAACTGCCAACCAGATCCTATCCCAGTCATTTTCTAATCTATAGAGCAGGTATCCTAAAGGTATTGCACAGAGAGGGTGATAAGACTGAAGAGATGAGGATGCAGAGACACATAACTGTACAAGATTGTCCTGGAAATGATTCAGACATTGATTCAGTAAGTATACTTGAGTAAATCATTTAAACTTTAGCATCTTCATTTCCCATTTCCCATAGATTAAGCTGGATATCCTCGGTGAAGCACCAAAAATGAAAGTTGCCATGCTAGTTGCCACCAACAAAATCCTGGAGGGCTATGGTATATTGTGAAAACCAGTGTTTTGTTAAAAGACAGTTCCATGGTGCTTATATGGCTCGTAGTGTCAGTGGCTTCTGAAGTATATTGAACAGCGTATTTAGTTGATATTAGTGACATTTGCTTTGACTTTATTGGTTTTATTTAAAACCTATCAACTTAAAATGAATAAAGTAGCAAGGCTATATTATGCCTTACAGTAATATATAAACAATGATATGCAAATTAATAAACATACGAAAGATCATGAAGTTGAAGTGCTGCAACCTTTGGAATAAATCAGTTGCAATAATTTTGTTGATAGCAAAACACATTTCAAGTCCTTGCTGGCCTTTTAACACTTTATTGTATATCTGCTAGTCCTACTGAATGAGAAAAAAGTTGATATTTTGATTTTATCGCAACAGATCAATCAGTTATGTTTAAACCCAAGGTACTTTAAAAAAGACTGATTGCATGCATTGATTGGTGATTGGCTTCAAAATCGTTTTCCTTTCCTAGATGAGAAAAGTGATGGTGTTGACCCTGCTCATTCAATCAAAATGTTAATGCAACATAAAACATGGCTACCTGCAGATTAAACAAGCCAGGAGAGAATCTTAATTATGCACCATTTTTTCTCTAATGTATGTTTATGAGTAACATTGATTGTCATCCATTCCCATCCCCTCTGTCAGTGCTGAAACCCAAATAACATGTTTGTTGTGTTACAAAAGTCAAACATGATAGTTGGAACTGGTTTTAGTATTTAGTCATTTATTGGAACTGGAATCATTTCTACTCTATAATACATTATTTTCTGCAAAAAGGTTAGGTAGAATAACTGTATATGATTGGAACACCTTCTAAATACAACAAAAGAATGCATTACTCAAAATATACCTGCTTAACTTTCTACATTATGAACATAAGTTACTCAGAGAATTTTCTGGTCTTTTTTTATATCAGCCCATTCTTTGCCATTTTCACTGCTGCTCCTTAGAAACAAGTTAGTGTACATTCCATCCTTCCAGGAACAGAAGTTTTCAACCTTCTGAATGAAACATCTCTGAAGATGTTTTTAATCAAGACAGGAAACAGTGTAAAGAAGTTAGGAATGATTAAGAGTATAATAAAGAAGTCTTATATACTAAATTTTAGCTGCTGACAGATTTTTAGCTTCCTACCAGAGCTGAAGGATGCATCAGTCATTGTCAAGTTGTATTTGATGTTATTATTTTCTGTACTTAGCCACAATTTGCATGCCTTTCCCAGTAGACAACTTTTGGCTTTTATTTCTGGGCCCCACAGGAGACCATGAAATCCAATTACTGAACTGTTACAAAGAAATTCTCACTGCCCAAGCTGCAGATTTTCTTGAGGGAATTTCAGTACTGGGTGCTTTGACATTATCTTTTTTCATAATCATTAAATGTATCTTTTAAAAGTCCATTAAATACACCTAAATAAATTATTTAATCATCCTAGCATTCTCAGGGAAACGGAACAGCAAACTAACTCTAAGTGCCCATGGGCCACCAGTAGTCACACAATGAGATGTGCACCAGAGTCTCCATGTGGCCAAGATGGTATATGCGATATATATGTACTCAGAGCTCAAGGAAAGCATAAGTATGTGAGAGGAGAGATGGCAATAACTGTCAAGCCCATTTTAGTGTGGCTGGGCTAGATAGACAGCTGGCTACAAACTACAGCTCCTACAGCTCCTTTCAACCCAAAACGTACACAGAAATCACTGGCATGACTATAACACATCACTGATCATCAGAAATAGCCCCACCTTGAAACGACAAGGAAACCACATGTAGCATAAATCAGTTCAACTCTCCACACACGTTTTAGAGAAAGTTATTTCAGTTCAGCTTGAATTACTCCACAAATACTGAACATGCAGACATACAGATCTACAGGAGAAAAATGCCATATTCAGCAAAGTCTGCTGATGAGAGCTGATCATGATTTTTCCAGTGAAAGAGGTTGCCAGAAGATAATTCGCATTTAACAATACTGAAATGTTTTACAGTAATGTACCAATTTTGTTTAAAATCTTGATGGGAAAATGACCAAAATGAAACATTTTGATAAGGTCAAAACATTTCATTTTGACATTTAGTTTGTATTATCAGTTAATGCACAGTAAGAGTAAAAAAAGATTAGACAATTTTTCAAACTTTTCCAGAACAGTAGATTTCTACCTTATCAAAATGTAATGCTACAGAGCAGTTGAAACAAAGTTTTTTAGAACGTTGTGCCTTACAGGAAAACCTTAGATTTTGACTTTTGTTCCCCTTTAGAAATGAAGACACATTTAATGTCTGAATTTTGTAGTCAAAGAAGTTCCATTTGGAAGACAGTTCTAACATAGCGTTCACCTTTTGATCTAGTAATGTTTTATTTCTGAATACTATGAACTATTGAACAGTTCCTAAGAGTAGATGATGAGGTTATATCAGATCTAAAGGATGGAATTTGGTTTTGATTAAGATCCCTAGATGTATAAGTTGTCATCTCAGAATGAGTTCCCCCAAAACATGTTGAATTAAAATAAAAATACCGTAAATGAGTAACAAGATTATTAGACTAAAAGACTCTTCAAAAGACTTAATACTAGCATTATATGTACTAGTAATATCATGGTGATGTGGTTAAACAGCTCTGAAAACTTGGTCTTTTATTATTTCCTTGTTTGCACGGGGGTAATCTTGAATGCATATCTCTGCTGTGAATTCTGTATAAACCTATAAATCTTCAAATTTCTCAAACTCATACAACAGCCCTTATTTCAAAAGCAGGAATTTATTTTCTTCCCTATTGCAAGATATGGGTTTGGAAAGTTGTTATCTTCTGCAGGTATGTGAGAAAAGGGAAGGCATGAGATATCCTTTTTCTAATTTTGTTTCTTTTTCTGAATTGTGAGTTAGAGGAACACTGCTAGGTACACAGTGCATCCACAGCATCAAGGATCAAGTAGCTCTGTTGAGGGCTATGGATATAGCAGATGTAAGGCTCTGTTTCCTCAGAAGTGTAAGTATCCAATGAACAATCCCAGTACCTATCTCAGCTCAAATAGTCTCCCAGGGGATCACGGGAGACTATTTCATGTAATACAAAACACTGCATGATTCAGTGCATGTTTTCATTTCAAATGGAAGGAAAGGTGCATCCAACTTTCTCAGAAAATCGTCTCCTCAAGTGCAGGTAGTGGCAAATAAAAACATTTTATTTTGCTTCTGTCAAGTTCTGTCTTCATGGTTTGTTTTGTGCCACCTAAATCTGTGTGGTTTCTACTGCAGGCAGCAGAACTAGGGTAGCACATCATGCAAGATCATATGGTGTTGTTTATGATATCCAGTCACACCTCATTACACAGTACACATTGTGTACAGCGCACTTAGGAGGAGGAGATACTGTATGGTAAATTATGTATCTATATCATTATATATATACAAGTTAATAGATACTGTTGTGGTATTCATCTGATGCATGTTACTGAAAAAAACAGCTGTTTGGAGAAACAATTTATCCCTCTAATAAGAGAAAACTAAATAGAGTGGAAAATGAAACAAAACAACAGAACAAACAAAATAAGAAGCAATTCATACTACTCCTCAGCTGAGGAGTTAACCAAGAGATAGGAGTGCACTATGTTCTTCACTCAAAACCACATGGAATGAATATAAAACATCGTGGAAAAAAAAAAAAAAAAAGAAAGAAAGGTAAACTGGTTTAAGTCAGTGATTCTCATGAACATTCGACTGTGGAGTGTCAGTTTGTGGTAGTTTTCTTACAGAAGGATCAGTGAAATGGAAATCCACATTGTCAAAACAACAAAAAATAAATGATGTATCTGAGGCGTTTGCTTTATTTGTAGTTCATTTTACGTTATTTCATTGTAATTAATTACTTTATATTTTAAAAAGAAAACTATTATGCTATTCATGGTGAGTCATTTATTAAGAGCCAAGAGTGCTAAGACAGGACTCAAAGATTCTAAAACTCTGTTGCACATTAATGGTCTCATAAAATGGTTCCAGTATATTTGGAGTTCTGAGAAGGCAGTATGTTCTGACCACTTTGCACAAGTA
Organism: Tragopan temminckii; assembly: GCA_028571105.1. Lineage (NCBI taxonomy): Eukaryota > Metazoa > Chordata > Aves > Galliformes > Phasianidae > Tragopan > Tragopan temminckii. The sequence continues at coordinate 84,825,074 of JAOWBP010001760.1, forward strand.
CAGATTGCTGTTACTTTAATAAGAGGGGATCTCTGAACCCTAGAGAGTAGAACACTAACAAAACTCTTTTTGTTATAGCCTTAGACAGTCACTGAATGTTTAAGGACTCAGATCAAATTATTGTTATCTGTCATTTTTGTTACAAACAAACAAATGAACAAACAAAAAAACTTACCGCAAATTGAATTAAAAATTTCCTTACTCTTTAACATTTCCTATTTCTGTTCTTTTAAGCTCAGGGTATCCCTACTTGACATAGCTAAAGACTACATTCCCATCATTGCACAGCTTCTGTTCAATTACTGCTTCTAATTTCTTGCTATTGACACACTAACTTCTTCCACATGAGCTCCTTGATAGATCAGTCCAGGCTGACTGGCTAGGCTGGGTTCAGTTCTCTCTTGAGCTGACTTACTGCCAAGAAGACAACACACAGGCCTGATAACTCCCAGCAGGACAGATGGGATCTTTCACCATTAATTGGGAAAGAATGCTAGATGACATCTGTATTAGCAGACCTCAGGCTGCTAATACTACTGACTCCAAGTCAGTGAGTGCCCATGTTTATGTCCTTGCTGCACCACAATGACATCAGTGCATCAGTCTTGTTCATACCAGATTTTCACACTTTCTGGTTTCCACAAAAATGAAACCTACGTATGTGCTATTGATATGAACCAAGATTTGCTCCAAAGTCAAGATAAGACTAAGATATTGAAGATGCATCCCAGTATACTCCAGGAATGAAAGATAAATTCATTCACAAAGTATTCTCAATGTACAGTTGATAGACAGAATATGTCCCCAGAATACTATAGGACTGAAAAAAATAAGGCAGCACTAGTGAAACCATTTGAGTATGGTCTTACAGTATAGACACTTATCTCAAAGCCATTCATCTCTGGAATGAACACATATAGTTAAAAGGATTCAGAGGTCGCATTTGCAGTCTGTTTTATTGTTTTCTCCTTGAAGGGTGAAGAAAAAGAGAGTTTAGGGCAACTTGAGATCTTGCAGTTGAAGTCTGATCCTATCTCCCAGTCCCCAGTTAGATAAAGCAAAATAAATAATCATAAACAGGGAGAAGAAAGAATAATAGAAATATAAGAAGGAAAGCCAGTCTCTGAGGCTGATTTTAATTTGTGACTTTGCTGTGGGATAAGCAGACCATTCACATCAATGTCTGACTTTATCTGGGTTGCTAGGCTGTCTAAGCAGCTGCTTTTTCCTGATTTGATCACAGGTTAGTAGTACTGGAAGTGGTGAACTTGATTCTAAGAAAGCAAAGAATATTAATAAAGGGATAGATAAGTAGTGATACACAGCTGAAGGAAAACTGTGCAAAAGGAAGAGTTTTGTGTTACAGATCATGCTCTGTGTCAGCACAGTCAGTGGGGCTGCTGAAGCATTTAGTTCCCTTCTGGCTTTTTCCAGCCTGGATGCATCTCATGAACTGCCTGATGAGGTCAGAGCATTGCTGTGGAAGATCCCAGAGATGTGGGAGATGAGCAAAGCAACAATGATAATAGAAGTTGATTCTTCAACTTGATTCACCCCGAGTAATTCACAAAAATGGTCCAAAGCAGGATACCAGTCTCACCTTATTAAAGTCAAAAGAATTTCAATAATTCCAGCTACAAACATTTCCTCCCAGTTATACAATCTTTCAGCTCATTATTGTGCCAGCTCTGACATTACCAGGGGCTTGCATGACCTCTGATGACAGTTTTCTTCCTCTGACTGACCAGTTTGTTTGGATTACTTTTATAAATAGTCTTTCTCCACACACCCTATGGGCTAATCTAGATTTCCATGCCTTTAGGTAGCTCAAGGCTTTATCATGAGTGAAAAACGTTAGCTCAGAATGATATGTCCAGACAGTCTCATAAGCAACACAGGATGTGTGATCAGTAGTCTGAATTACTGGTGGAGGACTTGCAATGACACAGAGGCTGTCTCCTGTGTGCAGCACATTCTGAGTCAGTGTTGTATTTGATCTCACTGTGGCACTGCACTCAAAGAAGGGCTGCTTTCAATAAGGATGAGCTTTGAGAAAACCCAAGTTTCAGTTCCAGCTAGATATGTACTCAGGAAAGCTTTCTAGTCCTCAGTTTTTGTGTTGGTGCTAGGAAAAGAGGAAGAGAAGCATCATTTTAGCAGAGTCCATAAAGGTCAGCTCCAATGCACAGCAGTTGCAGCAAGCAGAACTCTTCAGGAATAACAGGAGGTTTTGCTGTCAGAGCAGGGAAATTATCATCCACTTCAAAAATGGGATTTTGAGCCTTCTTCAGACTTGAGTTTCAGACTGAGAAGCTTTTACAACTGCAAATGAGTGTATGATCATTTCAGCCAAGGATTTAAGGTGAATGGGTTCTATCACTGTTCAACCTTCTCCCTTGAATGACACCAGCTATTACAGATGCTGTGCTTGAAATACCCTGTTCGCCACCCAGGGGGACTGTCTGGTGACTTACATGTCGGGGTCATGGCAGCATTAGGATCAAGTAGGTTGATACTAAAATCAAGAGCTAAGTATGGCAGAACAGATCTCTGACCCAATAGGAGAAAGAAAGGAGCAAGAAGTCAAAACATGATATGTTCAGAAAAGGGGAAGAAAATGGGAAGAATGGATTAAGTCAATACATGACCTGTAAAGAGATACTGTATATCAGAGATACTAATATAGGAGCAGAAATACTTCATGGCAGGAGCCAGTAGAAGCTGTTCATGGGTACAAAATAAAGCATGATGTTTTGTCAGGCCAAAAGCAACTTCTTCTTATGAACTGACATGCTGGGTTTTTTGTTTTTTTTTTTTGTGCATACATGTTTACAAGGGCTTTGTAAGAAAGGGCTTTCTTTATCATCTGTAGAGAAAATGTGATATGATTCGCGTCAACCGGCAATCAAAAAAAAAAAAAAAAAAAAAAAGATGCTACATTGGCCGTCCTGATTTTTATTCAAGCTAACTTTAAAAATGCATGAGTCCTATTAAAAGTAGAAGGAAGCTAAGGTGAATTTGAATCTAGCATATGGTTCATTGTTTGCCCATCCAAATGAAGTTGGAGTGGAGCTTCAACTTGTCAGATTATGTTATAGAGGACATCCAAGATTGTATTATATTCTTATTAACTGTCCAGAACCTAATGAGCTCAATAGAGATAGATTGCTTAATAAGGCCCCTCAAAGTGTGTTTTTTTTTCTTTTTTTCTGTCAGGAGATCAGGAACTAATTTGACCCATCTTGCTGTCCAGAAGTTCAATTTTTTAATCACCCAGATGTATGAAAAAAAAAAAAAAAACTTCCTCAAGAACATCTACAAGAGTCAGATTTTTCTCCAGTTATATCATTTATATACTTTCAGTAATTACACTCCATTTACTGGGTCATGGGAACTGACATTTAACTTTGAAGTGAAATGAATAACAATGAATTCACCTCTACTAGTTTCCCGGTTACTCTGACCTTGCAAAATCACACTGCAATTTATTTCCTGTTGTGTGAATTTGCCTATTGTCTTACTAAATAGCCATGTGGGCCTGAGTGCAAAATAAAAGATCAGATATAAATAATTAAAGTGTTATTTCTGTTCTACACAGATCACTAATACGACCTTTTTAAAAGACTTGTTTTAGGGCACTTCATTTTATCAACACATGATACAGAGGATTACGTACCCAAGCTAACTCAGTAGGCCTTTTCTGAAGCTTGTCAAACTGACCAAATTTGCATTTGTGGGCAAATCCATATGGATTGTGCTTCAGAGTGAATTATGACATCGGGAAACCACATCCAAATTTGAGTGTACATTTCTCATCCCACGTCAGGAAATAAATGTACATTTCCGGAATCCAAGACTCTGTAGATACATAGGAAGGAAGGAAGGAAGGAAGGAAGGAAGGAAGGAAGGAAGGAAGGAAGGAAGAAAGGAAGGAAGGAAGGAAGGAA
>JAOWBP010001760.1:84834483-84854161 GCA_028571105.1 Tragopan temminckii
GAAAAAAAAACCCAACAATAAAAGCTGGTAATCATTCACACAATTATTTTTAAAATTCAGTAAGGACTGCAAGAATGTTATGAGAAGTATTTATACACAATTATAGTGCCAAAGTATGCCCCACAAATTAGTAATAGTTAGAAGATTCATGTTAGTGTACAAAATATGTCTCCTTAACATATACATGTATTACTACCGTATGTATATATATGTATGGTAATCTAAGAAACTGAAATGCAGGTTGGCTTCTGCCTGTCTTTCCTAAAATTTATAGTAAATACAACATACAACATCGGTATGTGTTACATAGATCAACCTTAACTGACTACAGACACACATGTGCAGGTTCCAGGGCCAAAGGAACAGTTCTGACTTGACCTGAAGAGGCAGTATATATGTTGGTGTCAGAGAAATGATGTCACTGTCACATCCATGCTAGAGCATCCATACCAACTATAGCATCTGTACTAGAGCACCTATACTTGCTTGTTCTGGGTGATCTTATTGGCACTCTGAAGACCCAAATGAAGGTCTATTTGTCATTTCCGCTTTTATAGTCAACAAAAATTCACTGAATCAAAAAATTGTAGGATGGCTTATGTCAGAAGTGACCTTATAGACCATCTAATTCAAACCACCTGCTGTGGTCATGGTTGTCAGCCAGTAAGTCAGGCACCAGCTCAGGCTTCCTAGGCTGCAGCTATCTTGACCTTGAACGCCTCCAGGAAGGGGGGCATCCACAGCTTCTCTGGACAGCCTGTGCCAGTGCCTCCCCCCCTCTGAGTAGAAAACTTCTCCTCGCCATCTGATCTAAAACTCCTCTATTTTAATTTTATACTGTTCCACCTTGTCCTATCCCTATCTACCCCTTCAAAAAAAGTTGATTTCACTCTTGTTTATAAGCTCCCTTTAAATACTGGAAAGCTGCAATGAGGTCACTCTAGATCCTTATCTCCAGGCTGAACACACCCAGCTCACTCAGCCTGTCCTCATAGGAGAGGTGCTCCAGCCCTCTGAGCATCTTTGTGGCCTTCCTCTGGACCCATTCCAAGAGCTCCACGTCTTCCTTGTGCTTTTTTTTTTTTTTTTTTTTTTTTTTTAAACACAGAATGGATGAAAAATGCTACAGATATTCTGAGGAAATGGGGAGAAGGCTGACAAAAAAAAAAAAAAAGCAAACAACCCACCAAATAATTAATCTAGAAGCTTAATGATTGTCTTTAAGACAAGGCCTTGCATTCTTCACATTTATGTTGTTAGATGATTTCTGGAGCAAATAATTATTTTCTCAAGTCCAGAAAAACACTGAATTTATGCATAAAAATGCATCTTCTTCTTCTTTTTTTCTTTCACTTTTTTTCTTTTTTTTTCCCCCATTCTTTTGCAGCTTGGCCCAAACAAATGCTGTAACATATGTAAATCATGACATGCCTTTGTATACAGACAATGAATTACATTTGTTACCTGGGGTTTAAATCAAAGAAAAACTTAAAAAAAACCCACCTACATTCCTGAGGATATTCTACTAATAAATTATTCTCATATAATATCAAAACAAAGAGTTTTATAGTTCTCAAAACTTGATTTCATAGCTATGAATTTTACTTACTGTTAAGCAGCAATTATATTATGCATTTACTGTAGGAAGCATATTTTCTTACAATAAAAGTAGAATCTTTCAGAAAATCTGCTCTTCCTGAAAGCTACTTGAAAGAGTAAATTCTTCTAGCTGGGCTCAAAAGCTTACAGAGTTAAAGATCTAAATTATTTGCTTTTAGTGTTTTCCCTGGTAGTTACACTGGCAAAAGAATCCCTTTCATTTTGTAAAGGGCTTGCTCAGTTGATCCAAACAATCAACTCAGTATCCTAAGGGAGAATGCTAATTATATAGTGATGTAAATATGCTGTTTCAACAAATAGGAAGAGCACAGGACTCCTACCACTCACATAAAACTCCAAATAAATTTCAGCTTGCTCTCTCTGTCCCTAAATCAGATAATATTTAACTATTTTACTTGCTCAAGGTCTTTCTAAGTTTTTAGTGTCGTTTTCATATTACTGAAAATATTTTATCATTCATTTGAATCTTGGCTTCCCCAAAGCAGAGATTTTACATTAAAGATTTCACATAACCAGTTTCTAATAGCTAATTCACCTGGGGATCCTATGGCCTAAAGTTTATTTTAATTTAAATACAGTAATACAACTGAGATTAGAAACAATTTACAAAAGGAACATTAAAACTGCATACCTTATACATATATGCATGTATATGCATGTCTATATAGACCCCACACACATATAAATGTCTATATGTGCTTCTATGTTTTTAAAAGGAATTCAAGTTTGTCCTTCAGTACCAAAGGACAGATAATAAACTACACCTATCTAATGTCTTATTAAGTAAATCTTTAACATTCTCTGGATGTGAGCTTAACATCGTGTTCTCATGCTTTGTCAGACACCTTGTTAGAAGTGCAGTTAATTTTTACTACAATTTGAAATAAATTTTCTGAACGTTGCACCAACATTAAGCATATTGGGATAATCACCTCCCTGATTCGTTAGCTATGCTGTGTTTAATGCACCCCAAAATGCCATTTACCATTTTGGCTGCTGGAGCACACTGCTGGCTCATTAAGCCTGCTGTCAACCAAGCATGTTGGTGAATTCAGAGCGTCAGAGAAGGAAAACTGCACAGCAAGTGGAACCAATATGAATCTCTTCTAGCTTTTCTCCCTTTGAAATGGTTAGGCAAATTTCAATTTGCCTTTTCCAATTCTTACAATCAGATAGTATGGTCAGAGTGACTTCAAAATATGATCAAGTTGAAATTTCGCAATATTTCTTAAGAACAAAATCAGTGTCCTTCCCCAAAGGCAAAGGAAACTGGACAAACTATCATTGTTTTGGACTTTTGGAGCAGTCATTATAGCGAGAGAATGCCAAGAACAAGGCAGGGACAGTGCTAGTGACATTTATGCCCAAGACATCTGGGCATAACTGACCATCCAAATTTTCTACTTTCCAGGAGAAAACCAACACACTGATTTCAGAATTGACCCTTTTACTCTTTTTATCTGTGGATTTTTACTTTACCAAGACTATTCATCTTTTAGAAGTCTCCTTTAGCACACCAAATTGTCTTTTTTTTCTGCCCAAGGCTGTATCCCATCATATAGATTTCTTTCTGTATGCACTCTTGTTTTCCAGAAAATAGGAACTATACATTTTCTGAATGAGATGAAAAGGAGAGGAGGAAAGATTTAAAGCAGAAGGAAAAGAAAAAAAGTAAATGAGATTATGATAGACATGAAGTAGTTTTACAGACCTCCTTTTCCCATTCCACTCTTGAAGAACAGACTACATGAAAAAGAAAGGTATTACTGAGTACACCTTTCAAAGTGAACAGTGAAGTCACCAAACATTTTGCAACATATTTACAGCACTTTTCAAAGGAAATATCTGATTACCCAGAAAAGCTTTTTTGTATGGCCCACTTCACCTCTGAATACTCAGACAGCTGTGAAGATGTTGACATTTTTGAAATATTTGAAGCTGCATTACTTTAATTTATGATTCTAATAGAGGGAAGCAGAAAAACAAACTGAAGATAAAAACAGTTTTCTCTCGATTACTCATTATAAGGCTCATAAGTCACATAAGCATTTCCTTGCAGCCAAGTATGGCCTAAGACCTTCATTGCATTTCTAATGATATTTTTGCTTAGCTTGAATATTAATGAATGATGTATTGAAATTTTCCTTACAATACGCAACAAGGAAATTTTCAAGGATAAATTTCTCTGGTCCTTTATTCTCATGTCTTTTTCCTGTTGACGTCTGTTAGTGTATCACGTTATAGAGCACTCTTACAAATCTGTTAAATTGCTTAGTGATATCTGTTCTTAATAAACTCTCTTGAGTTATCCTGAAGCATTCTAGAAAGAATATGACAAAAATGTACAGGGACTGCTCCAAAAGTAATGCCTCTTATTTTATTATATGGCTCACAGTCAGAGAAGGATGCTGGTGGTAGGGCATTAGAGGTTAATATCTTCCTGCCAATATCCTGTTACATTTTTTTTGCCACGTGACAGATGGCAGCAGAGGAAAAGTCTGACAAAGAGATTTTTGACATGGAAGTGCAAATGAAGCCAAGGTATAGAACTGAATTCCTCCACAAGGAAAATCTCACTGACCAGATATTTTGGGAAGATCTTGAAGTTCTGCTAGATATTGTAGAGCTCACAGAAGTCAAACAGAATGCCTATGTTTAAAGAGAGAGATATAGAGGAATTGTAGAAACACAGATCAATCAGCTTTATTAATTTCCTGGAAAAGTAGAATAATGAAATGATCATAAAGTTAATATGTAGCTAGAAAATAGTGAATAGCACTAAGTGTGGATTTATCTACTGCAAATTGTATCGAACAATTCTTGTTTCTTCTTGTAGCTTGGTAGCAAATCTTAGGGAAAAAGGGCAACAGTCACATTGCATCTGTTTTCATATGTTCCATTACCTATATATCTTTCCTTTTTTAGAATTCTTTATTTAGCCTCATGTGGCATTCTCAAAAGCATGTTATGGAAACATCATTTACATAATATGTCCACAGCATAGGTTCTAAAGTATTGGAAAACTGGGTATAAAAGACAGTTTTCAACTGTTCATATTTGATATACAGAGATATACTAAACTAGACACTGCCAAGGTCTATCTAGTGTGGCACTAGTCAGTGAGAATGATAACCTAGTGTAAAAATAGAAAGAAGAGATCTGACTAAAATAACATTGCTACAAAATTGATTTAGGGACTATAGTGTATCACCAACTGAATTTTATTTAAAAAGTTATAAAGAAATCACATCTTATAGCAGGGATCTGAAAGTATAAATAACATCTCCAGAAATCCCAAATAAAACTTTCCACTTTTCTCAGCAGAGAGGAAAATTCCATCAAGCTTCTCTAACTGATACCATTTTTCTGTGACAGTACTTATTAGAGTCCTTTCAGAAGAATTAAGAGTAATTTTTATTGTCAAATAACGTATTTTTACTATTCCTCAATGTTATTATAAAAGCTTTCATGATGTTATTTCTGTTGCAACAGTTTTCTTATGTACTCCTTTTTTTTTTTTTTTCATAAGATGGTGTAAGTATATAATATATTTTCTGTTGAACTAATTTTGTCTGCAGTGACCTAGCACTAGCTTTAGATATGGTTTTGTCTCAGAGTCAGTATTCACATGAAGTTAATTTTCAGTGTTCTGTTCTCTCTTTCAGTCTCTTGGTGTTAGTATACATGGTTGGAAACACATAGTTGTCAAAAAAGAAGTTCTTAGAGTTTTGTTCATGAATTTGTCTCAAAGAAGAATTAAAACTTACAAACTGCTTGAAGAATAAACTTTATATTCATGTTATGGAGAAAATCTGTCTGTATATCCATAAAAATATTTTCTCATGATATATAAATACCATTGTACTGCTCTTCCGGGCTTCAGGAAATCAAAGTAACTTAATGGCTTTTTATTTCCACAGTTAACAATATGTAAAAAAGATTTATTAAATGTTCCCAGACCATATACTGAGACACTGTTCCATTGTCTCCTAAGCATTTGGATTTTCTAATGCCAGAACAGATGGAGTTCACTCTCTGAGGAGCCATGTAACGCTTTTAAGACTGGCTTTGAGTTTTCCCAGATATATATGCTCTGCCTCTTGCTACTTGTACAATTGCTTGAGTGCCTTCTTTAGAGAGTTTGCTATTAAATCCTTGTCTGGGTTTGATCAGATTCAAGCCCTCTATTCATAATGCATATATATACTTCATAACACATTTCTTGTCTTTCTGAAATAATTGGAGGATTGATGTCAAGAAGGGATGACATTCTGTATCTCTTTAGCCATCAGAATCCCTTGGAAACTTATATTACCAACTTCTCTAACAAGAAGGTCTTCTGTGGTCTAGATCTAACAGGGTGAACAGTCTTTGATAAAAAATTATATCTGTAGATGCTGTTCTCATTGCTGATGATTTTGCAGGAGTGAGAACAGTGGGAGGATAAATAGAGAATATTATTGCTTGAAACTACGTTTATTTTAATTGCCAAGCAGTGCCAAGGATTTGCCTTTCTGGCAAAACTGCAGCACATTAATTTCACTAATCTCTCTTAGCCTTTACAACAGGGTGGTCACATGCAAAATACCTAATGAAAACAATTCCTGGCCCAGGCTATCTTCTCCAGTATATTTATTTGAAAGCGTTAGTTGGCCCAGGCTAAAATCATTCCAGCATTTATCATTTACAGATTGTGTTCCAGCATGTGGACTTGTACTCATGCACTGTTCAGTTTGCTCTTCTGAGGGATTTTGATAGATGGAAATTTTGCTACTTGGCTGGATATGTGACTAGTTCCTTTGACACTGAAGATGATACTTATACGTTTAGTTAGTGAGTTCTTCTAACATGTTGGTTTCCTGGTTTGGAATGTGTTTATTTTGAGATGATACGTGACGGCTGGGCTGTTTTCACACCACAGGTTTTGCTAAGATACTTTAAGATCCCATAAATAGAATAAAATATTCTAGCACTTTGTGAACTGTATGACCGTATATAGATTTAAATGAATATGTAAATTTGATGGTTTGAGTTGAATTATGAAGGACACTTTTAAACACCAATTCCTTGTCACTTCATCCAAGATAAATCTTTAACATCTGCTGCTCATTTTCTCTGCCAGGCCAAGGGCTTTGTGATATGAAATGAGTAATAAAGTGCTTCCTTTCTATTACTGTCATCCCAGATTTCTACCTTTATGAATTCCTATTTTTCAGGTAACAATCTTACTGTGATAATTAGAAATAACTAAACAAAAGTAAAAGGTGTTAGACCTGCCTGAACATAAACCCACTATCATCTGAGACATTCAACACTGCGGTGTGCTTCTATCTTCTTTTCCAAAACACACTGAATTGCAAGCTTTTGCCCTACTTTTATAATGCTATTATTTGCTAGCCATAGATTGCAGTTTTAGGAATATTCTCTAACAGAATTCACAACATACCCAAACTACTTTTAACATTGTTGTCTTTTACCTTCAAAAGGCCAATCCTTCAATGGCATTTTAACATAGCTAATATGTTTTAGTTAAAGGGTAAAATGCTAAGAAAATCGCTTTTACTTTTATTCAATAGAAATGCACTTCCAGGAACTTCTATTGACAAAGGGCCAGCTAAGTTTTGCATTCTGTTTCTATAGTAAATTCTATAGCTATACAGTTCGGCTTGTACTTGCCCTACTCTCTAAACACACTTTTTTTTCCCACAAGCTTGGAGATACTGCTGTTGTGTCTTCTAAACCCTAGAAAATGAAAAGGTGAATGGCTTCCTCTTTTTTGTTGGGAAATGTAATAATTCTTATAACTTCTGAGAAGTATCGCACTGCTCGGATTTCTTGTGAGCCTTCAGTATCAACTACACTGAAAAAAGGTATGCCACTGTTCTTACTTTTCCGTCTAGAGTAAGCTTTCCATCCAAACTATAACTCCAAAGCTTTATAAGTAGTAGACATAGATGAAGGCGAAATATCGTTTAAACAGCCTCTATAAGTATAAATCAGTGGGCAGATGCTATTATCTGCTACCAAAAAAAACAGACATGGGAACTCACTGGGACTTCTTTTTCAGAGTTCTTTGTCCCTTGAAACTGCAGCTCAAATTGCTACATGTCTCCTGATATTTGCAGTATTTTTCTAGACTTTGTGTAGATCTGAGACATTTCCTCTCACCATCCCCACTCCTCTCTTCCTCACTTACATTTAATTGAAGCATTTTGATTTAAACCTGGTGAACCATAGCCAGATTACTTCACATTTTTCTGGTGTACTTCACATATGTGAAGTTAAGCTGAGTGTGTTTTATCCTTGAAAAGATATGTTTCTTCTGTTCTTTTCTGCAGTATGCACACACAGCTATTCAACTTCATTTCACACTTTCAGAGTGGAGAAATCTGATTACTTTTCTCTTTGCCATTGACGTGAAAACATTCCATCAGACAGATATCTTCCCAACAACCTGGTGCAACACCTTTGCGTTCTACCTACTTGAAGAGTGAGTCAACACTCAAATATACGATTTGTTATTGTCTTATACATATACACATTTCCTGAGCACTGCTCAGCTACATCTTTTATCAGAGTGCCTGCAGCAGTCTTTTTTTTCTTTTTTAAAGGACAACAGAAAGGCAAAATTCTAACTTTTGTGGCCCATCAAGTAGTGAGATCAAGTGGGTAAAGAAACCACCTTCTGGTTCATCCTCTCTGTTGTACAGTTTTAATTTAGAAAACTTTTCCACTAAAGGTCAGAAATGGCTGGTCCTTCTGGACCCATGAATTTTGTACTTTTAGACTTCATTTAACAAGTGAGGTGAAACTTTTAATTACCCAGAACAGTGGATAGCTTTAACACTGCCCCAAGAATGTCTGGCTCAGCTCGTTTCCCAGTTCCTAGGCAAGTGTTCCAGTCATCCACGTAATGCTTTGAGATTATATTCCAGCATGACCAAGTCCAGCAGCTTTTAAGAGAAGTGCTCTCTTTGCATATAATGACAGGAAAATGCATTAGAGAGTTTCAGATTTGGAATCTTCTTTTACAGATGTGTGTGGGGAAGAAATTCAGCTTCTGGCCACCTATAAATTAGTCACTGAGACTAAGGAACTCATCAGACTTCCCTTTATAGTGAGCAAAGACAGTTAAGTACTTTCAGAACTCAGTCCATTCTTCCTCAGAATAGGAATTTAAAGTAGATGGAATGAATGATCTACTGTAAATTTTTATTTCTCTCCAAGATATAACCTAGACAATTAACTTTAATTGTACAACTGGCCTTCAGACACTTGAGGTTAAGAAAGATGGGCTTCACTTTTACAGGGACTGAATGGATAACATGAATGTGTACTTCGCTGGGTACCAATGGGCTGGGGTTATGCACAATTAAATCCTCTAAGAGGTTTCCAAAATGTAAAGGTTTTTTTCTCCTTTATTTTCTTCTTTTCTTACATTTTTAAGACATAGCATAATCTAGAGCTGCTGAAGTGTATGGCCACTTAGAGGCCATTGCAGACTACAAGAGTCTACTATCATGATTTCAATTTTTTTCATCTTAATTGGTGATCAAGGGATTTCCTGAATAATAATAATTTGTTTTCTTCATAGTGGCTAACTACATATGTACATAATTGGCAGAAGGGTGCTTGTGTTCTGCCTTTCAAACAAGTGAGTCTACTGGGATCTCAGTTCTCTCTGTTGAGTTTGTGGTTTTTATCATTTATTAGTCTTACAATATGTTTTAATTGTGATCTTGCAATGGAGTTACTGTGCTGACTTAACAGTCCAGATGTTTCAGTTTACAAAACCTGTGATTTTAATCTGCAGTGTTGCATTATCAGCGTTTCCAACGTAGCTCCATGCAATCTAATAAGAAATCATTTAAAAGGATGCTTGTCTTCCGTACCATTACAATCTTTATGTTATACACTCCAAGTCACAAGACAATATGTAAACAATTCCAGCTCTCTAAGCCTTTACTCATAGGAGGGATGCTCCAATTCCTCCACCATTTTATGGCCCTTCTTTTGACTGTCTCTAAGCTGCACAGCTTAGGTTACTAACATAGATATGCCCAAGGGTTAACTTCTGTTACTCACAAATAGTTGTTTATTGCTATCTGAGATGACATAGGAAGCTCTGGCATAATCACCAGTGCCTCTCAAAAACATATGGATCTTACTTAGTTTCTCATTGTATCTGTGAGAATCTGTAGATGTTTCAAATACCTTAGCATGTTACAAAGGACATGAAATGTGAGGTCAACTCAATTAAGCCCTCTGTGTCTTCTTTGAGGTAAACTGAAATGCTGTCCAGATGCTATTAAAGTTATTGTCAGAAGAGTTGCATATGGCTGCTATGTTTAGTTAACTTACTATTTTGTAGGAATTTTAAATAATCTTACTTTAGGCTTTGATACTGTACAGGTCAGTTTACAGAGGTCTATATCTAAAGCCTTCTTTTCAGGAAAGGAATACATATATATGAAGGTTTCCATTAGGAGCATTATGAGATGTCTGTTTTGGATGAGATTTCTTGCATTCTCTGAGCGCTCTTGGTGACAAGTGAATGTGAAGAAAGTGTCTGCAACTAATTCAGGAATAAATGTCCATTCAAATTTTTTATTTCCCACTGATGCACAGAATTATGATGACTTCTTCCGGGGTTAAAAACAACATTGTTAATCTGTTTGTTTTGCTTGTGTACCACATCATCTTGAATCACGTTTAGATAGCCAGATATTATTTTTGTAGATGCAGATGTTCCTCTTACTTTAAGAATTCAGCCAGCCTACCACAGGGTTTCATGGCTGCCTCTGATGATAAAGTCAGTCCTTGTTTGTAAGACTTCCCTTTCCTTTACAGCTTTGCTTTTATATTTACGCACAGTTTTCTACATGTATAACACAGTGCATGTATTGTGCTTGTGCCTCTTTCAATCCTTCGACATTTTCCAGTTTCTTTACTAACTCCGGTAGCAGTGCTGGCAGCTGCTCTTACTGAGGTGTAATCATAAACTGATTGTTATATTGTCTACTTGGGTTTGTCATTTTTCGCTAATGTCAGTGTGGGATTGAATTGGAAGTTTTCTGGCAGTTTCTGGCTCTTATACACACAATGTTCCTGTCTCTTCTTATTTCTTCATGTAAGTGAGGAAATGTGTCGGGTTGCACTAAGCTCTCTACAACTGTTTGCAAGTCCTATTTATTTTAAATTAAGCCTTCGTTCCTTTACTATCTTATGGAGAAATGAATCTCAAACATATGGGGTTTTGACTTCTTTTTCTCTCTTCAGTTAATACTTCTGGGAGTTTACTGTGCACCATTTCTATTGTGTAAACCTCACAGCTTCCAGGATTCCTATTCAGACCATACTAAGCTCAAGTTTTATGTAGCTGAGAGATGGAGAGCTTATTTATTTAAAGATGTCTTTTTTTTGTCGCTTTAGAAAAGTCCCATCAGTATATTTCCTTTCATGCTTTGTCCTCAGGATCTCATACAACTCTAGCTTGAATTTGAATACCCAGAAGAAACTGATATCATTAAGATACTTTTCTTTCCATCTTTCTTTGTCTTCTTTTTTTTATTTGACTTCTCCACAAACTGAGAAAGTCAGGAACCATAATCCTCTTATTCATTCTAGTTCCTCATCTTAGCTTTGAGGAACAGATTAAAATCCTGTGCTACCTGTACTGCCATTGTATATTAGCTATGGGAAGAAAAGTAGTCCTTTCTTCTTGCTGTGTTCCTCTCCCTGCCTCCCAATTTTGTAATGAATGAAAATAGTTCTCTTCAGACCTCCTAAGCCAGTCTTTTACCATGTCGTATGTATTGAAATAAGTTGTGATATTCAGAATATTTTATTTCATTCCTCATTATAAGTATTTTGAACTTTCTATTATTGTCTAAACTATACTCTTGAATGTGCTACATATGAGGACTGATTAAAAGTAATACCTCCTATTTTCTTATGTTATCCACAAAATCAGAGACAGATGTTGGTGGTATGACAGTAGAGATTACACCTTCCCACCAATATCCCATTACATGTTGTTGCTGCATGACAGATGGCAGCAGAAGGGCAGCCTGACAAAATGGCATCTGACATGGAAGTGTGTATGAAGCAAAGATGTGCTACTGAATTCCTTGTAGGGGAAAAAAATGGCACCCACTGACATTTATTGACATTTGCTGAACATTTCTGGAGACCAAACAGTGCATGTGAGCACAGTGAGGTGATGAGGCATTTCAGCAGTGGTGACAGCAACAGTGGATCACCTCTGCTGGTGCAGATTTCTATGAATGGGGCATGCAGGCTCTTGTCCATCATTGGTGCAATTGCACAGCTAGTCATGGTTGACTGTGTTGAAAAATAGTGTTTTGTAGCTGAGAATTTGCTCTATCTAGTGTTATTGCACTCTTTGTATCTGCTGTAGTGTCCATGGAAATAAATAGATGTTACATTCGGAGAGACCTATGTAGATACATAGACTGATATATCATAAATTTGAAATGATCTGTGGGAGGAAACAGTTGTGGGAGGAATTTACTGAGGTTGATAGTGGAACTGCTGACCAGAATAATAAATCTGAGGATATTATCCACATTCCCCATCCTACTGTGCAATGTCCATTTTCATGTCAACTATCCTTTTGTTTTCAATAAGAAAATTCCAATTTGTATTGTTAATTTCACTTGACAGCTTTCACAAAATTGTAGAACTTGGGAAGAGGTCTTGGAAGCAGCTTGTTTTATTCCAAGCAAATATCTCCAGCATGGAAAACAGCATCCCTGCAGATCTATATGTTTGTCTGGGCAAGCAACAGAAATTCAGTTGTGTCTCATATCTGATTCTTCACATACCACTTAACATGTGAAAAGATGCAGGATGTGAATGTCCTTCGCATTCCTATTCCCTGGTATTTCAAAAGTATGTTTTGGTTGTTAAGATTCTACCTTGTAAGCCTTACTTTCAGTTTGACCTTTTTCAGAGCCAAGACCATGTCATCTTCCACCTAATTAGCTATTTCTTCACAGATATTTTGTGAGCTTGTCTCATTTCTTAGTTTTAGATTCTGAACCTGATTTGATGAGCTAATGATCCTATTAGTAGACTCAGCATGGTAGTGACATTTTCAGAAATAGTGTATAGGAAGAGATTGGAAGATAGGTTGTGTTTCTTCCACATTACTCATATTTTTCCTGTTCCATCCTATCAAAGAATCTGCATGGTGACATTTGGAAGATAAATAGAATAAAAATATTTTATAACCAGGTGGCAACATTGTGCTGATTCTGAATTTGTGTTGGTGATCTCCTCCTAGGGTAGTAATATCTTGCTTCATTGCTAATTACATAAGGCTGTTGTTTTGTTCTGTACTGTACTGTACTGATTTTGCTATATTCGTTTTCATTTGAAAATAAATTTGAAATGTGGCTGAATATATTCTTTCTATTTCTTATTATATCAATTTTCCATCACCTTTTGTATAAAAAAGTCAGATCCTGACTTTAGCAGCTAAGCTGTGGCTTGAGCATCTAAGGACTCAATTCGTATTCAGGGATATGTTTCCAAATTTCAACTATTATTTCTGCAATTAGAGGGAGATAGTTTTTTTTTTTTTGCAGAAAGTGGGAAGCAGCAGCCCCAGGGAACGGAAAGATATGGAGATAAGTTTAACAGCTTTGCTAAATTTTGTGATTTTAATCAGTTTTCTGCTGAACTGGATGGTACTACACCACTTCCTGAAGAGCCCCAAGTATACAAAGGGTGGATGAAATACTCAGTGTGGAAGTGCATGCAAGTTGAGCTGACAAAGTGTGACATGACACTCACATGATTAACAGGTATGAAAATTGATAGCTGGATATTTCCTATTGAAAAATATTTGTGTACTCTCTACTGCTATTAATTGGTACTATCAGAAAACCTAATAAGTAACAAAAAGTTCTTACATGTCCATATTAAGTTATTACATTTGCTGCTTCACCTGAGTTAGATTTCTCTTAATTGCTACTGTGATTAGAAGAAATGGGACTACTGTTAGAACTGTAATCTTCACCCCATAGATTTGCATAAGAAAACAAATTTTAATGTGAATCAAACTTATACCAAAATATTGGTGAGTTTGGAAAATTAATTAATACTTCAGTATTTTCAAGTGTTTAACAGTGCTTCTTGAGGGAAGAGCACACAGCTTATTGCAAAGCGAGCTTTCCATGACATATACTGCCAAAGCATCATAAAGAATTGGTATTAAGATTAAAACCTTTCAATTTCAAAGGACTTTTTAAGTTTCTTGCTTAACTGACTATATTAGTTTTGTGGTTTAAATGGAGCATTCTCATCAAACAGAAGAATCAAATTTAAGATAAAACACTCTTCCCTTTTTATAATGATTCTATTTAGATATTTCAAAGTAATGGCTCTGAAGTGACTGATAGCAGACTTTTTATATCTAAAGGGGAGCTACAGGAAAGAAGGGGACAGACTCTTTAGCAGGGTCTGTGGTGATAGAAAAAGGGGAAATGGCTTTGAACTAAAAGAAGGTAGATTTAAGTTGGATACAAGGAAAAAGGTCTTCTACAGTGATGGTGGTGAAGCACTGGAACGGGTTGCTCAGAGATGTGGTGGATGTCCCATCCCTGAAGACTTCCAAAGTGAGGCTGGATCAGGCCCTCGGCAACCTGATCTAGCTGTGCATGTCCCTGTTCATTGCAGGGAGCTGGACTACATGGACTTTAAAAGTCCCTTTCAACTCTAAGGATTCTGTGCTGTTATGATTCTAATGATTGAAAAATACCATAATCTTTCAATGTTCTTGTTCCCATTAGAACTTTCCTAGCCTAAAATTATATTTTTCTCCTTTCTGTTTCTTTATGTCTTATACAGGATTTACACTTCAGAACATTACCATAGATCATGTCTTTTCATCTTCTGTTTCCATATGATTTACTTTCATTGTGCATTTCTGTTCCTGAACATCTACTCCCAGATCATTCTTTTTCACTGAAAGAAATGAAGTCCTTCACTTACTGCAGTGCTAACATCCTCCTGCTCCTCCAAATCTTAGAAAAATGGAGACAAGCTCTTTAGCAGGGTCTGCTTTGGCAGGATGAAGTGAAATGATTTCAAACTACGAGAGGGGACATTTAGATTGGATATAATAAAAAAGTTTTTTTATGATAAGGGTGGTGATGTACTGGAACAGGTTGCCCAGAGACACGGTGGATGCCCCATCCCTGGAGATGTTCATGGTCAGGCTGGACGGGGCTCTGAGCACAGATCAAGTCCCTGTTCATTGCAGGGGTGTTGGACTAGATGGCCTTTAAGGGTCCCTTCCAACTCAAACATTTCTATTATACTAAGACTAAGACTCTATGATAATAACTAGTTATTTATCTATCTATATATCTATTTATTTATTTTCTGCAGAACAGTGTCTTCAGTATTGCCATATACTTAGGAGTCATGGAATTCAATTCCCTTGTCAGATTCAAAATGAGTTAAGTTTTGGCATTCCTAACAGCAACCCTCACAATCTTGCAAGATTTCTATATTCCGCCTTTGCAGTATATATTCATTTTCACCTCCCGATACATCATTTCTGCACTGAGACATAAACCTGAAATCCTCATATAGTCTCTAGATATAGCCATTTCTACTTCAAGCTTACTCACTCTATCCTTCCTTGATTATTTATTAAAATAACATGTTTGCAAGGAATTTCAAAAGCTGATAATATTCAATATTCTGGTTATCTGCTATCATATAATTATCCACTTTTATGTTCTTCACTATTTGTGCAGATTTTTAATATCTTATGATATTAAACACAGATTTAATACTTTTAACATTGAAATAAAAATCTCAGATCTCTCAAAAAATTATGAACTAAGTTTCTTGATACATTAAATAGCCTTCTTTCTTCTGTATCTGTGCTCTTCAGTCAATGGAAATAGGGATATAAGAAAAAAGAATAACAAGGAGGAGTTGAAAAGATGCTGTTGAAAATATCTATAACTAGCTTGTCCAGATTTTTTTTTTAATCAATATTTCAGATACAGTAAGTAGTTTTCCATGCAAATTTACATCAATTTTACTAAATCATTAGTCAAAATAATCTTATAATTTACTTCAACATAATGCTATGATACAGTCCTTACACGGCCTGCTGAAAATCTGCAGTTCTGAATGCTCTTTTTTTCCTCTTATCGTTTTTGTTCTTGAAGAAAGATTTCAATTATTTTCAACATTCTTACTAAGGTTAGTAGTATAATTTTTTAATGTCTATTTCTTTTCTTTTGTGTTCTGCCAAGCCCGTTTACATTTGTTAATCTTTCCATAGATTATAACTGAAAAATTTTAAAGAACACAGTCCTTTATTTCCACTATTTTTCTAGCTACGCTTTTACTTGGGCTGTTTTGTGGATGTAATCTGAGTGGAGGTTGCTAATTGGTGAAGCTCATTAACCAGTAATTGTAAAATCCACCCTTCCATGGCACTTTTCAATTATGTGATTTTCCTTTGCCTTCTCAGCTCACTTCATTTCCATAAATGATACCTCTCCTTGCATTATTATACTTGTACCTGTCTAACCACAATGTCTCAACAATTTTATTTTTTACTTCAGCCCCATTGTATTTGGTACTGAATAAATGCATATCCATAATGAAGCAGTCTCATCTTTACTATAAAAGGTAAAATAATAAAATGACAGGCAACTGATGGGTACAGATAGATGGGACAAAAATGAGACAAGACTCATTTTCACTGCCTTATGAGTAGGCCCCAACTCCAATATTTTTTCTAGAGATGTGCATTTTCACTTGAGCTCCCTTGTGTCTTAGAAATAAACATTTTTTACAAACTATGTTAGTTCTACATTATAAATAATCTTGCTGTTTGTATTATAGAATTTGCAGGTGTGAACACTGAAAGACGAGAATTGCTTTAGTACTGACAGAACATTTCTTGTTGGAACTTGATAGGAGAAGCGGGACAGAAATGGTTTAGTTACATTTTAATCATGTCCCTCCAACTAATGACTTGATGACCTATGCTGTTCTATTACAGGAATAGAACAAATTTTGGTCTATAATTTTATATTGGTCTATAATGAAGTGAGATACTTAAGCATGACCTGGCTTATTTGCGGAGCTGTCATCTTTTTGATCTTATTTTATTTCAAAGTATTAGTTATGTCAGAGATGGCTTAGGCCTCTCTTATGATAGCATTATCTGAATTTGAAAGGACAATATATTTCCTGCTTCTAACACTTCTTCCAATCTGGTGTATGTTCTCTAGACTTGTACTCTTCAACCCATTGTTAGAGGCTGGATTTTTACAGTGCTCTTTGAGAACAAATGGTTCTGACAGCAAGTGAATTTTGAATTTATGTTCACATCTCTTCAGGTGGTGAAGCTGAATCGACAGTAATACATTCACTACTTGTACTAGCCAACCCAACAGCTACCATTTTATTGTGGGAGAATAAACAGATATGCAACAATTAATCTGGGACTATTCCTGTCGAACTTAACTATGATGTTTTGTTCAGATCTGTTATAGAATTCAGAAATGTCATTCTTCTCAATTCTTTACAGAGCACTCTTGGTCTACAGCCAGGAGGGATGGACAATGTGGTATTCAGCATGCTTCTTCCCAAAGAGAGGAAGGATAAAGACAGTTTGAAGGAAGGACAATTTATCTTAAAGCAGTGACTATTATAGAAGAAAGCTTAGATCACAGGCTCGACTGGACATCCCTGCATGAATACACTGTAAGGACTGCTCTCGGGAACAGTAAATATTAAGGAGGCCTGGAAATAGAATGAGTTAAAGTCTATGTGCAGAACTTGCTAACAAGCAGCGCATTTAAGTTGTAGGAAATTTGAAGTAATTTCAAGTTTTCAATTTTCTGTCTAGATTGGATGAAAACCATTTGTTCTCACTAAATACATAATGGTAGGTCTTGGATATTGTAGCTGCTTAGGGTAATTGGTGTTTCTGTCAGTTTCCCAAATAATTCTAGTCATTAAACTTTTGATACTGTCATTTTCACTGAACAGGTGCCCTAGAGTCAGACAAAACTTGTTTAAAGCCATGATATTTGAAATGAGATAGTTGGGCTCAATGAACTACATGTTTCTGTACAACTTTATTTTGTCAGGACTTATTAGACTAGCTGTTCACTTTGACAGCTGCCTACAGACAAATACCTTATCAGTGATCTAAACAGTGTGGTTGTTGTAACTGAGAAAAATGAATTGTACTTGATGCACTTCTCAAGTGTTAACAGTTAAACTTTCAACAGCGATAGAAATAAATATATATAGAAATATATAATTTTGTTACAAAACTTATTGGGAGTAGTTGGAGGTATTCATAGTTATTCCCCATATCCATCCTCATTTCAGTCCGGATTTGATCTGTGAAACTTTTGAAATCAGAAACGAAGATGAGCTATAATGCAGAGTTTTGAATACTGTTCACTTGCAATCATCAAAGAAAAGAACACTGCATAACCACGGAAAATATATATTTTTGAGTCTGGCTCTCCTACAACTGAAGTGAGGTTAAACAGGTTCAAAACTAGTTTAAACAGCACATCCATAATGATTCCTATAAAATTTTGATTTCAAACAAGTATTTTAAAGATTCAGATTTATTTTTTTTTCCCAACAAAGAAAAAGAAATACCATCATACACGTATTTCCTCTAGTTTGTTCTGCTTCATTCAGAATCTGTCAGTCTTGTGTCACAGTTAGGGAGTAGAAGGCATTGTACAAGTGCTGCTCTGAAAATAATGCCTCCTATTTTATGATGTTGTCCCACAATGTCAGCAGTAGATGTTGGTGGTACGGCAGTAGAGGTTAAACCTTCTCACCAGTATTCCATTTTGTTGTCATGTGGCAGATGGCAGCAGAGGGGCAGTCTGACAAAATGACATTTGACGTGAAAGCATATATGAAGAAAGGATGTGTCACTGAATTTCTCCTTGCGGAAAAATTTGCGTCCATTGACATTCATTGACACTTGCTGAATGATTATGGAGACCAAATAGTGGATATGAGTACAGTGAGGTGATGGGTGGTGTGTTTCAGCAGTGGCAACAGTGACAGTGGTTCACCATTGCTGGCACAGATTTTTCAAGCACAGCATGCAGGCTCTTGTTCATCACTGGTGAAAATGTGCAGCTAATGGTTAGTGACTGTGCTGAAAACCAGTGTTTTGTAGCTGAGAATTTGCTTTATCAAACTGCATTATTGTATTCTATGTATCTGTTGTGCTTTCCATGGAAATAAATAGGAGGGATTACTTTTGGAGCAGCCTACATATATTAATGCCAAACCCCCAAAACCTGTTTTTATCATCATCTAAAAGTGCTTTGATACTGCTGCCTCCTCAACAACATCAGTGGCCTACTAGGAAAGTCGTCATCTACCCAGTCAAATTATGAATATGAAATCCCTCTCGCTAAAACTTCTCACTCACATCAGAGTTGTTAGGACAGGCAGGTGAAAGAGAAATATTTACAAAAGTGCCAGAAAACAGAATTTGGAACAGATTTCTGTCAACTGAAGAGAAATTATTTGCTCATCTCTTCCTACCAAACTCATTTTAAGCAGGTGTTTCCAAGTTACATTTCTGACATCTATTCTGCAAAGTCATCAAATGTAACATGTTACTATACCAGCCTTTTGCTTTCTGTTATGAGAAAAAACAGAGTTTGAATTTATGACATTTGCTTAGAATTAAGCCTGAAGTGTTAATACTTTCATATACACAGAATCACACAGAATCACACAGAATGGCCAGGGTTGGAAGGGATCTCAAGGATCGTGAAGCTTCAACCCCCCTGCCACATGCAGGGCCACCAATCTCCACATTTAATACTAGACCAGACTGCCCAGGGCCCCATCCAATCTCACCTTGAACACTTCCAAGGACAGGGCATCCACAACCTCTCTGGGCAGCCTGTTCCAGCACCTCACCACTCTCAAAGTAAAGAATTTCCCCCTGACATCCAACCTAAATCTTCCCTCCCTCAACTTAAAACCATTTCCCCTT